>OX336389.2:633289831-633885014 GCA_946902985.2 Meconema thalassinum | reverse complement strand
GGTAGAATATCATGATCCCGGCATCTTAGGAGAAAAGCGAGTGAAGAGATTAGACACACCTTCTTGCGTCGTAACCTACTGAATCTAGACATCAGTCGGAAAATATCCTCCCCATAGAGGTTTCTAATATTGTCATTTAGACTTTCACGGCCCGTGTTATTATTCATAATGTTGAATTTTGGGCTTATGCCGTGTTTTATTATATTGCAATTCGACGCGTTTCGAAAGAAACCATGTCTTTCATCGTCAGGAATAATCTGGAATACGACAATGTTGCTAAGAGAAAGCAACGAAGAACATATAGAAGGTGCCCAAAGATGGACGCCATTATAGCCCCATGTTAGGGACAACGGAAAGCAGCAGTGAATTACTTTCTCAGGGTTCTGATAATAGGTAGCCAGGATTCACTGAGATTGTAGGCCGGTTGTCGCGGTTGAAATTATCTGGGTGTTTACGGTATTCTGATATTATCGTTCTCCCCGCTGACAAGGGTAATGCGACAGTGGTATTGGATAAGGTTGATTATGATTCCAAGATCTCGTCTTTGTTATCAGATCCTGTATATAGGATTAATAGTCGTGATCCTACTACTCGCTACTCAAATGTCACCGTCAAATTGAATCAAGCAATCATCTATTCCAGCGGATGCAGCGAAGACTCTCCTTCCAGGGGATGCTATTCCTCCGAGACTCTATGGTCTTCCTAAAATACATAAGGACGAAGTTCCTCTTAGACCCATTGTTAGTACGATTGGTTCTCCTACATATGCCCTTTCCAAATACTTAGGTAGACTACTTCAGCCGCTTCTGGGTAACACGCCTTCGTACATTAAGGATTCCACACACTTCGTGGAAAAGTTAAAAGCTATAACACTTCAGCCGGGTGATATTCTAGTGAGTCTCGACGTGGTGTCTCTGTTTACGAGAGTACCTATTGATGGTGTTATGTCTCTCATTAATGGACTTTTTCCTGAAGACATCACAAGACTTTTTTATCACTGCATGACCTCCTCCTACTTTCTATGGAATGGGAATTTTTATGAGCAGACTGATGGTGTGGCCATGGGTAGTCCTCTCTCTCCTGTTGTGGCTAATTTCTTCATGGAGAACTTTGAAGAGAAAGCTTTGTCGTCGGCTCCTTTCAAACCGAAGATCTGGTGGCGTTATGTGGATGACACGTTCGTTGTTTGGACGGAAGGTGAGGAAAATCTTAGCCATTTCCTGGATCACCTTAATCTCCAGCACCCTTCTATTTGTTTCACCATGGAAAAGGAATCTGACGGCAAAATACCTTTCTTAGATGTTCTCGTCACCAAGAAAGAGGATGGATCTTTAGGACACAGCGTTTTTCGTAAGCCAACACACACCAATAGATATCTCCACGCAAGTTCTCACCATCACCCTGCCCAGAAACATGGTATCCTTACAACTCTAACTACCAGGGCTAGGAGGATTTGTGAAGTGTCTTCTTTACAAGAAGAAATGAACACCCTGCGAACCACCTTTGAGAGCAACGGTTATAGCAAGGCTTTGATTTCTACGGTTCTGAAACCAACAAATAATAATAGGACGTCAGTTGAGAAAAGAGATGTAAGAGGAACTGCTTACCTTCCGTACATACATAACACAACGGATCGTATTGCTAAAATCCTACGTCGATACAACATACGGACTGTATTTGGAACTTCTGTTAAGATTAGGCAACTCCTGCGACCAACTAAGGACAGTTTGCCTAAATTGCAACAACCGGGTATCTACAGAGTTCCCTGTACTTGTGGCAAGGTTTACATCGGGCAGACTTCGAGAACAATATGCACTCGCATTAAGGAACATAATAGATGTATCAGGCTCATTCAACCTGATAAATCAGCTGTTGCCGATCATGCTTTAACACCTGGCCATGATGTCATGTTCCAAGGGGTGGATGTTCTTGCCCGTATAAAGCAATATCGTCCCAGAATCATCAGGGAGGCGGTTGAAATACGTAAACACCCAGATAATTTCAACCGCGACACCGGCTACAATCTCAGTGAATCCTGGCTACCTATTATCAGAACCCTGAGAAAGTAATTCACTGCTGCTTTCCGTTGTCCCTAACATGGGGCTATAATGGCGTCCATCTTTGGGCACCTTCTATATGTTCTTCGTTGCTTTCTCTTAGCAACATTGTCGTATTCCAGATTATTCCTGACGATGAAAGACATGGTTTCTTTCGAAACGCGTCGAATTGCAATATAATAAAACACGGCATAAGCCCAAAATTCAACATTATGAATAATAACACGGGCCGTGAAAGTCTAAATGACAATATACAAATAGTTACCCAATGGAATGATGCGTGGCCTCTGGTGCAGGTATTTCAAGTTGATGCCCGCAATCGTCGTCATGAGGATGAAATGAATTTTGAAGACGTCACAAGACCCAGTTCCCGATTCATGGGAATTAACCATACGAGGTTAGAATCCCATGGCCCGTCTTCGAATAAAACCCGGAGCCTATTGAAACAAAGCCTAACGTCCTATTCCCTTAACCACGAATAAAGTCTAACTGCCATATACTAGGTCTATTTGAATGCAAATGACAGGGCAACGGGTAAGTTATATTCTTTAGTTGCAGTATTGACCGTTGTGGTGTTTCACATTTCAATAGTCATAGTGAGTGGAGGGAAGTTAATTGCATGCATTGACCTAAATCTATTGAGGCGTCCTTAATGAGCGTCGCATATCACTTTCCGGCTACAAACACGTCAGCCTCACAATCCGTGAAGAAGGCACCGTTTGTTTCGATTGCGACTGAAAGATGTAAAAGTGCTATAAATATGTCCAACGTTTGAAAACTCCGGATTTCAGTCAATAGATTTCACATCAATCTGTCCAGGTGCATGGCTAAATGGTTGGCACGCTAGACATTGGTCCGAAGTGCAAGGGGTCGATTCCCGGCCAGACCGTTGACTCTTACCATCGAACGTAAAGCTCAACCTCACCACTGTTAAAATTGTGACATAAATGCCTCATTTTCTCAGGGTTTGTTGAGTATAGAGATATGATTCTTTTTTAAGATGTTTATTCACTTCTTCACAATCCATTGGTCTTCAGTCAGTTCAAAATATTATTAATACAGTATTAGTATAGTACATTATGCAACGAGCCTATAATGGCTATAATTAAGACACGAGTATTTTTTATAAAACGAGCGTATGCGAGTTAGTTAGTTATTGTTGTTTTAAGGGGCGGAACTACGAGGTCATCTGCCCCAACGAGCGTATGCGAGTTTTATAATTTCCATACGAGTGTCTTAATTACCATTATAGGCGAGTTGCATACGACTGTTTATGTTCGACGATAATTGTAACTTTATTTATGTTTTAACATAAATATTCATAAATATCTGTTCAGTCACTAGAATGTTGTGATCGGGTGCTGCGGTGAGTAGTATATCTCTGTTTTCCAAGCTCTCTGGACAACCGACGCATGCGCTCTGTGTGCTTCAATGCCATATGTTCAGATTGTGTATTCAGTAAAACTGTCACCGAAGTCGTTTCAATACAACGCGCTGTGTAGAAATTGGATTTGAGGATATTAAGGTACAGTGCTATTTCTTGTCTCATATTCACAAGTTTATTTACGCGAACATATGGACGGTGCACTTTCGGTAATTTATATAGACATGTTGGATTTTGAGCGCATGCGTGAAGGTATCCTTATCTAATTGGTCACACAACTGTTTCTTGAGCTCTGATTGGTGGGAGAAACTGTTTCATAATGAAAAATAGTGTTATAATGAGCCTCATTATGATACAGTTTTCTGACACATAATAGTTACGGTCGAACATAAAATGGTTTTATAGAACTTCAATTCCTTTTCAATTCACCAAATTTCAAAGAAATATACTGTGGCAATTTGCCTGCATAGAATCCACATCATAGGAATGTTATTCCGTACAAATGGGAAATATTTCATGTAAATATAACTAGTCGTTTATGATAAAGCGAGGAATTTACGTAGAAAAATGTATTTCCGAGTTAATTGAGTTTGAAGTAAGAATTTCCACCGTAATCGTAGGATATCTACACTAAAACTTCCATATAATTAACCGCTGAAATCTGGCATCATACGGATGGCGCTCATGGAACAGAATATCTTCTACAATACAAGCAAAACCACAGCCTTCTAGGCCGAATAGTTTCTGAGGTAAGAGCATTTTTCACTGAAATGCTGCGTGCGTTTTACATAAGAACATAATTGCAGTAATACATTTTTTTAAATTCAAGCATTAAATATTATACTATTTTAATGAAAACAAACACCTAATTAAGGAGCATTTTCCATATAATCATGAATGGTGAAATTGCCAACATTTCTCACTTTGGACCGTTACGACTTCTCTTCCTGAATAACTACAGTAGCCTATAGATTGGGGGCTGGGTATAATTGGAATATTCATTATTTTACACCCAGGGTCTGAACTCGAAAGATCTTCACAAGTCTCTCCGAAAGTCACATACCATTGTAAATATTATATACTTAACCTTACGAAAATCTAACCTTATATTTTGCCCATGCATTTCCCAATTGAAAATAATTAGTGCATAAATAATATTGTTATTTTCTGCATATATCATAAGTTTTTCTTTATTTCACGAATGCAATACATACAGTAGTACAATATAACTTCCACATCTCTTTATTTAATAAAGTAATTATTCAAACGACTTGTATAATTCGGTTAAACCGTTTTTCGATTGACAGAGATTTCACTTTATCTCTGCCCATCTCGTGATGTAGCGGCTAGAGTTCTTGGCTGTCGCCCCGGAGATCCAGGGTCTATTTCCGGCTCTACCAAGAAATTTAATTCTGGTCTGAGGGCTGGAACGGGGTCCACTCAGCTTCGTGAGACTAAACTGAGAAGTGGTGGGTTCGATGCCCACCCCAGCCATCCTGGAAGTGGTTTTCCGTGGTATCCCACTTCTACTCCAGGCGAATTCCGGAATGGTTCCTAACATCAGGCCACGGCCGCTTCAATCCCAATCCTCACCTGAATTACGAATACATTAATACAGCCATTAGAATAACACAAACAACTCTATCTCTCTTCATGGGGCTTAATTTCGCCTCACTCGCAGTTAACAGCACCAAGCCGCCTGATGGCAGTTGAGCTATATTAACATGCTCCATTTAGTGAACATCATAAGTTCCCGAAATTGTGACAAAATATTATGTTTATAAGTTAAAAGAATACATTTGGCAAAATTGGATTAGTTTAACAATTTATTTTGATAATGTATTTATAATTTTTATAAATACGATATTAAGTTAATTATTATATAAACTTTATGAAACTATTAATATTATATATAATTTAAAGTTTATATGTAACAGACGAAATAAATGTTAGAAGATAATGATTATAATACTGATTGTTGAACCAATGTTTCTATTGGATCAATAACGTTTCATTCTTCCATAAAAGTTTGTTATTTGAATATTTACATGTACTTTTCTGTGTGTTAAAATAAGAACTAAATGATTATATATTATTCGTAATAATTAATTTTAGTACTGGTAATTAAGGAAACTCAGAATTATTAATTTAAAATATTGTCGTAAAAAATCGTGGCAGCAGTCGCTTGTACGTACGACTTATTAGTGTTGAAGTTAATTTGTTTAGAAGAAACTTTAAATTAATTTTAGGATGTAGAATTTGAAAACTAAATATGTTTTTTTTTAATAATGAGGTTTCGAAATTTAAATACAATTCATGAGAAGTAATAGTTAAGTTCTTGAAACTGAAAGAATTTGTCGGTGTTTTAGTCTTTTCAAAGGAATCTGCCCTGTAATTGACAATACGCATTGTATTATTCCACTTTCGTCCCGCACGTACCTTTCCTGTACACCACAAAGGTTTCTGCATCTGTGCCTCAGTCACCATGGTTCTTACCCCTGTCAACACCTGTATATGCCAGTACATCACATCACTCTAGCAGTATTCGCGTTTTCTACCCGCAAAATACATTGATTATGGATGACGGAGTAATCACAATCGACTCTTTGGGTGACGTCCTGCTGGAGTACTTTGGAATGGCACATTAACATTAATAATAGGTATGGACGTTGCTAAATGAAAACTTAGCCATTTTTTAATATTTAAAAAATAAATGGATGGTGATGTTAGCTGGGGTGTGCTAATGGGATTCTGGCCACCATGTGGGTGGAGGCTGGAGGGCGAACGGCGAACTGGCCATATGAAGTTGAGAGAGAGAGACGCACACTTGTATAAATTGTCTTGTCCATTAAAGCCATACGGTAACTATTTTGTGGATTAACGTTTTTCAGATGTTCCTATGTGTGGATGTGTTATTGTTGTTAAATTTTATTTATTTGTGTGTCCACTAGGTCCGCTTGCGCCAATATGGAATAGTACGGTAGTTTCTAACTGATATACGTTAAGGGTCCCTACAGTGCTCTTTCACGGCCTGTAATTACCTTGATTAATACGGTGGACCAATTTAAACACATTTGTGTAATTGTTTGAACCTGAGTACCAATTGTACAGGGTGGTTGCCAAGCTGTTAGCTGATGATGGGGGCGACAGTCCTAATGCCGGCTAATATACAGGAATGTGAATTCAGTTAGAACCCACCTATTTAATAGGTACATACGTTTCTCTTACTACTTAGTGAGTAATTCATAATCATGGCCTTATCGCAATATGCTATCAAAGGAATGTACTCTTAATATGATATGATTATAATATTATTGAAGCATATATTGCACAATTCTCTTTCCAGTTCAAATTAATAATTCATATTGGAGGCATCTTTTAACAAGCCATTCCTTCCTTTTTTCGCTTGGAACATATTAGTTATAAACATAATGTATTTGCTGACTCACATCTATAATAATATTGTGCGACCAACAAAAAACAAGTTGTTGAGCGTAGAAAGCTCAAATTTAAATCACTTTAACAACTAAATATCACATAACATTTGACAGTACAATTTTAATATCAAATACAGTATACTCTAAATTTTGTTCTTCCTGCACTCAAGCAATATCAAATATTGTTTACCCAGTACAATGGATGTTATTTTATTTGGGAGTTTTGAACATCGTGGTCATTCATCCCCGTGTACTTAGGTGTGTGTGAAATATTGTCTGATAACCTGCGATATTGTGATGACTGTATTAGAGTGTATATTTGTTATTCAGGTGAGGATTGGGAAGGAGGCAGCCGCGGTCTTAAGTTAAGAACCATTCGAGCATTTCCATGGAGTAGAAGTGGGAAACCACAATAGAACACCTGAGGATGGAAACGAAACCACCACTTCTCAGTTTTGCCTCACGAGGCTGAGTGTACCCTGTTTCAGCCCTCAGACCAGACATACGGGAATCAAACCCAGCCCTCCGGGGCAACAGCCAAGAATGCTAGAATGCCATGATGGTTCCTAACTAAGGCCACGGCTGCCTCCTTCCCAATCCTGACATGAATTACAAATACACACTACAGACACCACAATAACACAGGTTATCTGGCAAATTAAAAACAAAACACACACACCCAAGTACACGGGACTAAATGAGCACGTGCAAATGAAACAACACCATAAATCAATAAGCACCTGTATATAAATAGGTAATAGTTGTTGTTTTCAGTAGTTCAGGTTATTTTTCGTTTAGAAATATGAACTCAGTAATCTACTAACAAGCTAGAACCCAGAGACAATCAAACGTAAATACCTTCATATATTATGTTGCGCCTGCCCTTAATCTATTTATTCATTCTTCGATTCGTTTTGCTTCAGAAGAAAGGAAATACGCATGATAAGTAGATTCAAAGATTTTCCAGTGCCTTTTTTTTTAGTATTTCCTAGAAACCGGAGCCTCCGTGGCTTAGGCGGCAGCAAGCCGGCCTCTCACCGCTGGGTCCGTGGTTCAAATCCCGGTCACTCCATGTGAGATCTGTGCTGGACAAAACGGAGACAGACAGGTTTTTCTCCGGGTACTCCGGTTTTCCCTGTCAACATTTCATTCCAGCAACACTCTCCACGATCATTTTATCTGTCATTCATTTAATCATTGCCCCAGAGGAGTGCGACAGGCTTCGGCAGCCGGCACATTTCATATCCTCGCCGCTAGATGGGGTCTTCATTAATTCCATTCCTGACCCGGTCGGAGACTGGAAGCAGGCTGTGGATTTTCATTTTCCTAGAAACCGGAACTTGTACCATAACATATACGCGGACACACACATTGCAACTCCTGATAAATCCGGGAATGTTAGTGTATGGACAGGCATTCACCATCACTTTTTCTTGTGTCTCTTACCAATCAACATCAGTACACATTAGGCCTACTTCATAAATGTATCAGCAGCGTAGCAGTGCTCGTTAAATCGTGCACCTTGACCGCGTGGGCAAATGCAGCAAGCAGGTTATCAGAGAACTTCAACACACACCCAACTACGCGGGGCTGATGACCAAGCTGTCCCATGCCCCAAACATGAATGAACAACAACTACTTCATAAATTAATTTTACCCAAATTGATGTAATGATTGAAAGTCATTCGTAAATATTTTGATGTGATGTTATATAATGCTAATTATGTTAGAAGTGCCTGTACATTACACTGATATTGCCAGTCAAGATAAGTGCCATTGTGGTCTAGTTAGAGGAAAGTAAAGTAACTTCTGGTTTAGACTTCCCAAGATCGACTACCAGCTCTAACTTAAGGAGGAGTAACACTGGTGTAGGGTTGGAACCAGATGCCTCGTGAGGACAACTGAGAAGAGGGATATGTTTGAGTCCCACTTTCAACCATCCTAAATAGCCTGATAGCCTATCTAACTTAAGATCATGGCCGCCTCCTTCCCAATCCTTGCACCAATCAAAAGTACATACACTACTACAGGACTGGTACTATTGGACAAGCTCCACTCTCACCCAATCATGTGGGTCTCACGACCAAAGATACACCTAAACCTTTTAATGAAGTGATGTTGTTGCTTCATTTAGGGACTTGGGCCATCCTAGTCATCAGTCCCGTATGCGTGTGTACACTCTGTGCTATTCAGAGTGCTACATTATTGGTGTCTTGGACTGGGAAAGGTGCCTCGGGACAGAAAATTACGTATCATCTTAGCAGCCGTCTGGATGACACTCTTTGTTGCAGGATCGAATTCTGGCGAAGTGTGTCGGCATTTGAAGGTCAGCAAATGCGAGGGAGCCATCTTAGTAGATTTACTGGTGTGTTAAAGATCCCCTTAGGGGTAAAATTCCTTCACCTCGCCGTCTATAAGAGCCACAAAAATTAAAAGGGACGTAAAATCAATAACATTATTATTCTTTATTTGTGTGACACTCAACCGACAGTAGTGGCTACGCTGGCTACAGCGCAGCATTAGGTCATGGGACCAAGCTATCTGCTGATTCGGTAGACGCGTGGGTTCGAGCCCCACCGTCGGCCGTCCTTGAAATGGTTTTCCGTGGTTTCCCATTTTCAACACATGGCAAATGCTGGGACGGTACCTTCTCACAGGCCACGGCCGCTTCCTTCCACATCCTTGCCCAGTTTCATTCACCATCATTAATTTCATCTCTCATTAACTCCTCTCATGAGGTTGGCATCAGGAAGGGCATCCGGCCGTAAAAGCCATCGCCACAAAGACTTCCATCGCATCTCATCCCCGACCCTGTTGGAAAAACGGGAATAATAAGGGGTAGACATACATACATTTGTGTGACACTCAGAATTTATCTTGCAGAATAATCACTGTCTTCGCTGGGATTCGAAACTTGAATCTCCGAACTCCCCGCTATCCAATCCAATCGTGCAGTGTGCCTTTTACAGCTCGGCTACGCTGGTGGGTTCTAAATGAATCAATATTGCATCATTCCTCCGTGGAAGACCGAGTTTTTGCCGAATACTTCCAAATTTTGGTGTTGGAAATAATCTGCAAATAAAACCAGCAATGACAACCTCACAAAGAGAGTTGTGCTCGCACATCACTGTAACCCTCGAGCACCAATCAGAGCCAGTCTTCTAATTCATTTGTTTGTTATTTCAAAATAACAGTTGACAAGCGCAATCTACCGAATCTATTTGACAGTCCGGGGCACACATACAAAATAAAAATACACTAAGGGAATGGAGTGGGTTGAGGGGTAGGAACCTGTGTGATAACGTTATTGAACTGATTCCCCCTTAAGCGGTACCGCAATGTTGCTTTGTGTTCATTATAGATTTCACTCCAGCCTCATTCTGCGACAGGCTCGGGCAAAAAATGAAATGAAAAATAAAGAGATATTGCGTGCAATGCAATCAAAGTGGAGATCCTGACCAATGTGCAGTACCGCACCGTACTGGACTTGTGTCATGGCGAGTTCATTTCGCAACCAGTTTCCCTGGTCCATGCTCTGTCTATGATGCTCTTTATATAAATAAGATTACGTTTAGCGGTTCTTCGCTCATCATTTGATGTTGTTTGCACACGATGCTGTGGTCCACTGCCATGAAGTTGACTTTACTGTAGTAATCATATGGTTGAATCGGGAGCAGAATGTCAACTTCATGATCGTAGGTTTAAAACCTGACCAAGTTAGTCGGATATTTGAAAGGCAAAAACAATCCATGGCTTTGTATCGTATATATCGGCATGGTTAGGTCGTAATTTGTCACTTTTGGTGATAAAAAAAAAGTAAAATCACTGGTCCTTCTTGAAAGATTCGATTTATCTACTAGATGGCAGTGTGAACGTAGCGTCGAGTTTTATATTTTATACGACACCTTGATTGTATTACCCCAATCTATACGTGGCGCCTGAGGTTATATTATTATTATTATTAATACTATTATATCTTAGGACCAACCGTACTTAGTGGAATTGTACTGTGTATTCTACTGAATTTGCATAACTATTGTACTTCCAGAGAAATATTATTTAATTAAATGTCCGACCGATTTCGACCTTTGGCGTCATTAATTTCCATGATTATGCCGAAAGATGAAATACAATAATAATAATAATGTTATTGGTTTACGTCCCTTTTAACTACTGTTGCTTTTAGAGACGCCGGGATGCCGGAATTTCGCCCCTAAGGGGATCTTTAACGTGCCAGTAAATCTCCTGACACGGCTCCCTCGCATTTGTGCACCCTCAAATGCCAGCTGACTGCGCCAGGATACGAACCTGCAACCTAGGGCCCAGCAAGCGAGAACGTAACCGAGATGAAATACAAGTAGCCTACTGTACTTATATAATTGCAGTAATGTTAATATTAATAATATTTAATTATCAGTGACCATGTTAACCGACAGCGGTAGCTACGCTCGCTACCACGCAGCGCTAGGTCATGGGGCCGAGCTATCTGTGGACTCGGTAGACGCGGGTTCGAGCCCCACCGGCAGCCGTCCTTAAAATGGTCGTCCGTGGTTTCCCCATTTTCAACTCTAGGCAACTGCTGGGAAGGTACCTTCTGACAGGCCACGGCCATTTCCTTCCACATCCTTGCCCAGCTTCATTCATCTTCTTTCATTTCATCTCTCTTTAACTCCTCAAATGGGGTTGGCGTCAGGAAGGGCATCCGGCCGTAAAGAAACAAGTCACGTAGACTTTCATCGCATCTCATGCCTGACACCGTTGAAGAACGAGAATAATAAGTGACCGTGTTAACTACGCGCGCTAAGGTGCGTGGCCATGGGGCCATGTTATCACTGAACGCGGTAGGCGGGTGGAATTGAACCCCACCATCGGGCATTCTTGAAATGGTTTTCCATAGTTTCCCATTTTCAACTCCAGGCGAATGCTGAGAGGTACCTACTAACAAGCCACGGCTGCTACCTTCCAACATCTTGTTCAGTTTCATTCGTCTTCATTCATTTCACCGCTCATTAACTTCTCTCATGTGGTTGGTTGGCATCAGAAAGGGCATCTTTGAGTAAAAGCTGGCCACCACATAAACTTTCATCGCATTGGCAATCAGAAGTTCTAATCTCGTCTCTGACAGCTGCCATCCTGAGGTTATGCACACTCACTCCAGGAAAATTATTTCAAGCATTTGGCCACCTTCCCTAATTCTCACAACCTTTAAAATTAAACATATATCTACAGTCATCGTCCACCTCGCGACGTAGTGGCTAGTATGCTTGGCTGTCACGCCGGAGATCTGGGTTCCATTTCCGACTCTGCCAAGAAATATAATTTTGATCTGAGTGCTGAAAAAGGATTCATTCAGCCTTGTGAGCTGAGAAGTGAATTTCGCTCCAGCCCTTAGACCAGAATTAAATGTCTTGGCAGAGCCGGGAATCGAACCCGGGCCTCCCGGGCGATAGCCAAGAATGCTAGCCGCTACACCACGAGGTGGTCGTTGTGTGTAAGTGTATTATAAGTCAGTAGTAGTAGTGACTGGCTGCATGCCGCAGCGGTAACGTTCTTGCCTGCTGTTACCAAGGTTGCCGGATCGAATCCTGGCGCAATCAGTTGGCATTTGAGGGTGCGCAAATGCAATTGATTCGTGTCAGTAGATTAACTGGCAGTTTAAAGATCCTCTTCTGGGCAAAATTTCGGTGTCTTTAAAATCCGCACTAGCTAAGAGAGACTAAAACCAATAACATTATTATCATTACCGTATTATTATTATTATGTTACATGGTTGTGCCCGTTTAAGGAGCGCGATTGAACCTATCTAGCAGATCTCGCTTTCTTATTCTCCCAATATATCTTCATCTTCTCCCTATCGCTCTTTCTGCGCTCCTCCGTCCAGGTTCTTTAGGATGTAATGCTTGGTTGGTCTGAAATTTGATTATTGTTAATTGGGTTTCTGAATTTTAATCTGCCCAATACCTTATCACTTGAGATGTCTATTTCCTGAAGGTCTTTTTCAAATTTAAGCAGCCAGTTATTATTATTATTATTATTATTATTATTATTATTATTATTATTATTATTATTATTATTATTATTATGGTAGTATTAGTATCTTCATTTCATTCTCATTTTCTCGCTTTCACTTATATCATTAGGGGCCGATGACCTACATGTTAGTCTCCATAAAACAACAATGATCATCATTATTGACATTTGTAGCTCTTCAGTCGGTCAACACGAATATGCCCAATGAATGGGCGGGGATACAAGATATAAAAATTATGTAAATACGCTCCTGGAAAAAGTAGCCTATTAGCTAATCCCTTTCCCTTCGGCTTTTCCCAATTAATTGGGGTCGCCGGAGCCAACCAGGCTCATTTTTAGCTAATCAACACTATTAAATGGGGCAATTTAGGATTTTTATTCTTTTATATCTTGTAGCCCCGCCCATTCATTGGGCATATTCGTGTTGACTGACTGAAGAGCAACAAATGACAATTTTGTAGAGACATCACTGAAAGAATGGCTTCAAATTTCTACACATCATCATTTTTGCTGCTGCTTGGGACATCTTGTTCTCCCACTACATTGAGTGGTGCTCACATTAGTTTTCACACAGTACGGCGGTGCTCCGCCTCCCAGGGCGAATGCACTGACACAGCGCAGCGTTGTGATATTACATGTGTTTTGCAGCTGTCAAGCGTAGACAGTCTGAAAACGAAAGTGAAATTCATAAACTTGTAGGACGCCGCACTCACCCTTCAGGATCGTGTGAATTTAAAACACATCTAGTTTGCCTTCATGGAGGGATTCATTTAGGTAGAAATAACGTAGGATCTAAGCAGTACCTGGTTATAGTGACAATCACTGGTTATAAAGATTGAAGTTTTAAGGGGTGGAACATCGAGATTATTTGCTATTAATAAAAGTTGTCCTCTATTTGTTGCAGTCTAACATGAAACAGTTTTAACAGAAATCCGGGTAGGAAGATTACCAACAATATAACCACATCTCCACACAGAGGACAGCCATTTGACGATAATTCAAGACCAATAGGACAAAATATAACCCATTAGAGATACTCTACAAGTACAATCCATCAAAGGAGACATAACCTGTTTAGTCTTAGGCATGAAAACTAACCACTTTAGATAATATATATACGCTTTCACAGACTCCAGTCCAATATACAGACAATTATTTTGGCACTGGTTGGATTACAAATTATTGTCACAGTAGAGATACTAGAAGCAATCATTACCGATAGCTGAAATTATATGTTTACCCATCCGTAACGACTTCCAGTATTTCATTTTGAAGAAGACATTTATATTTTAATATGTTATTTGACTGCACCATATTCTCTTCATTAAATTGTATAATTTAAATGTATATAGATTTTATTTCATTTATTATTATTATTATTATTATTATTACAGGTTTTATTATTATTATTGACGTCCTTATTGTGGTGAAGTTAGGGCTCATGGCCCTCTCTTGCACTTGACCCCACACAATGCAACTCATTACAAGTAAATACAGTATTCATATAGGCTACCGTATGGCATTCTTAACCTACTAAACTTAAATACCGGAACTAGAATTTAAATATTAACTGAGCTATACAAATACTCAAGGTAATAATAATTTATGAAGGTTTAAGAAAGTTTTACTATTATCATTCACACACACATTCATACGCAATTGTTCCAGTGTTCCTACTTAATAAAGAGGAAATCTAAACATGCACGTTTGAAAGTTGTTAGGGATGTACAGTACGGTACAATTTCTAACGTCACGAGGACAATTATTCCAAATTCTAGTTCCCGACACCAGGAATAAGTTACTGAAGGTGTAGAGGAATTGCAATTATACCAGGTGAATCAGCTGCCCTACTAGCGTTGAGATCAGGAAGGTTGATATTTCTCCGCTTGTATTCCGTATGGTACTAATGCACTGAAAACATATCCCGCAAACGATACTGAACCCTAATATATTTCCCTCAATGTGACTGCAGACTAATACGAGAGAAAACTAGTAGTGTTCAGTATCGTTCGCGACATATGCTTGCAGTGCATTAGTACCATACGAGATGCAAGCAGTGAAATATCCACTTTCCTGACAACAAACGTTAGTTGGGATGCATAACACAATATTATTAGGGGCAGCTGGTTCACCCAGTAGATCCAGATTGCGTGTGACGATCATGGAAAGAAGAAAGAAAACGAAAATTACAAGAGAGATCGTGAGGTGTACTTTCATTGAGAAGTCAATAGAGAAGTGTGCATATGTGCAGATTTCCTATTGTTCTACTTTTAGCCAGGAAAGTAAAGCATAAAATGGAGACACGTGTGAGGTAAATTTCAAAGAGAAAATAAACCTAATGCAGGAATTTAAAGTTCTTTGAAGTTTCTTGTTTTGTTCTCCGGTAGTATCTACCCAAACAACATCGCAGTAGTTAAATATATACGCACCATGTCTTTTTCTAAATTATTTTAATGCACATTGTACGGATATCCTTTTCTTTTTTCTTTTCTGTTACTCTCTTAATGGATTATTCTTTTTTAAATTCAAAGGTAGATAAATACTTCCATGATTTCCGCCAATATATAATCTTGTATCGGGCAGTTCTTTTTCAATATTAATTTCGCTGATGAAGGCATCTTTGTTTATGCCATAACTTGTTTAATTAAAAGCATGTTCTAAGTTGATATTCACTAGGCCCCGGTACCAAGGGAAATATCCTTAAGCTAGAACAGATACAAAATCGTGCCACTAAATTCATTCTTTCGAAAAATTCTGACTTAGACTCTAAAATCACACGCCAAAAATGTAGCCTTCCATCAATTGAGAACCTATTTACCCAAGTTGATTTGTTATACCTGCGAAAACTTTTTAGTAATGTAATGGTTTCCTTTGCCCTCACTTTGAGCGACAAGTGTAACGTTTTGCTAGCCCCTAACTGTTGGGAGATAAATGTAACTGTTTACCTTTGCCTAAGCTATGTTGTTTTAATGGGCGCCAAGACTTCAACGCAATGCTGAAATCTAAATTTGTATTTAACAACGTCTAGCTCTGGTAGAACACCTTCAAGAATCTAATCACTCAGATCGTGGTATGATTTGATCATTAACCCAACAAACAATTGTATCAGGAGAAGAAATTGGTCTATATCTAATGCTACCTACTGAAAGCAAAGATTGCATTGTAAAAGAAATGAATTTATTATATAAAACAAGTATAGCAAAATTAATAATAATAATAAGTTTAAAATTTAAATTGGAGCGTTGCGATTTTAATATTACCGATAGAAAATTACGTGAAAACGGAGTCTGATAAATTGATTTTACTCTTATTTCCAAGCTATGAAGTTACTGAAATATGAAATGTAAAACAAAGAAAAATGAGAGATTGCGTATTTCTGCGTCATTTGCGCTTACCACTGGAAATTGCTAGAGCATTTCCCTCGTACTGGATGATGCTGTGTGCTTCCCACAGTCTCCTGGACGTCGCCATCTTCTTCGTTATTTGATGATATTCTGGTAGATTAGATAATTCTATGGTCCGTACATCGGACCCAAACACTCGTACAACCACACTGGTTAAGTTTTACAAAAGTTAGTCCTCCACTCCACGGAACATCGGAGCGACTCCCGCGTGAAACATACTCGGCAAGTTCTACACAGATTGTCGCTAACTCCACCGAACATCGGAGCCACTCGCACGCGCACCCATACTCGTCAAGTATTTCACAGATTGTCCTCGTTTCACGGCGCGTCGAACGATATATCCACACGTTGGCTCCCCCACCATGGTACCGTCTTCCAGCTTACGTTGTCTCCACTGATTGGCTGAGCACGCCGCTACTTCCCCTCCTCTGGTTCATTACACACGGCGGGAGGGAGAAGTCGTTTTCCGTTCCAACAATTCGCCTTTTCTTGACGCTGCGACCCGCTTGCGTAATACTTCCCGACAAGATTAAGCTTGTATTTGAATTCCCAGTGAGTCACGTCTCTCGATATACCCTAACTGACGAAACTCCGTAAATTTCCGTAATCAGATAATTTTCTATGATATTGTCGTTCGTAATAATTTGCTTGATAGCGTTTTCTAAGACATAGAAAACCTATCTGTATGCTTATAATTTTTATAAAATGCTCCGAAAATATCTTAATAATAATTATAATAAATTAATAATAATAATAAATTAACATGAAAAATTCTCTTGGCTGAACAATTTGCCGCGTAAATAAATATAGAATGGCTTCCTACTGACTTATGCCAGTTGCATAAAACCCCTCGAAAAACACGTTACAGTAATACAGACCCATCTGCTATTTTAGACAAAATTTCCCTTGGCTACCGATCAGCTCAGAAGGGCCGCGGAGTTACGCTGTACGCCCCTCTACCCAGGACTGAGTCGTACAAACTGGGTTTTGTAAATAGGTCGGACTGTGCATGGAACAGCCTACCGTGTTCTCTGAATGCCAGCAACAATAATGCCGTTCAGTTCAAGAGGAAGCTGCGGCATTATTTGTTCAACAAGTAGGTTGTTCTTCATAAATTATGCCTAGATTCTTTGTTGTGCTAGTGTTTCCCGTGTATCACTTTTTGCAATATTTATTTGATCTCTTCTCTTGTTGTTCCTCCCTTATTTTATATAAATATTCATTTACCATCCCCCTAATGCATACTGTAAATAATGTAATCATTGCTCGGTTCCCACTAATTGCCATCTTGTGTACATACGTAAATATAACCCAGTGTATATATATTGGGAGCTCTGACGCATCCCGAATGCGAAGTGGGGCTTTGCTCTTTTCAGAGACTCCTTTCAGTGTACTGTAAATATAGTGTAAGGTACTGATAAATAGATATAAAATGAAATGGAATGAAATCTTCCACAATACTAAAGAGGAGTCGTCAGCCCGTGCACTCACTGCGTATAACTTGTGTTATTGTGGTTCCCGTACTAGTAAGCGTTTCCTTTTCCATCATCTTATTCACGGATCTCTTGCTTCTAGGTTTGGCTGGAAATTGTAAGTTTGCTACCCTCCGACACCAAGTGGGTTGTATCTCATGTTTCCTGAGAGGGGTGGGGTGGCCGTAGCTCACGTTCAGTACAGTGACATAACTTCGGTGGTGAGTTAAAATACTAAAAATGCGTAATTCGATGAAATTTATCCCCGGATTGATTACAAACAATTGGATTATGTACGTTTATACTTACTAATTCGAGAAAACTCGTGTAAAACTTTAAGTGTTACCTAAACCCAACACTTGCTTCAGCAGAACTGTTCATATCCGAGCTTTTGTACATTGATAAGTGCGAATAAAACGTACCAAATGCTATCGAGATAAAAAAAATGAAAACGTGTAGATTTGCTTTCATTGATTAGGCTGTGTCTCATTTTGCTAAGCCTCCCGTGCCCACATAGAGCATAAACAAAAAAATCCAAAACGAAATAAAAATCAAACACAAGCCAAAACAAAAATCAGAAACAAAACAGAAAACAACAAAACAAAAATAAAAACACAAAACAAAAAATAACCATAAAAACAAAAGCAAAATTAAAAGCAAAAACAAAACAAAACAATAATAAAAAATGTAAACAATCCAAAGCAGAAAACAACAAACACGAAACCATAAACACAAAGCATTAAACCAATTACGGAAACCCATAAATAATAGAAAATTAAATCAATAGATAAAACAGACACAAAACAAAACTTAAAACAAAAAGAGAGAAAAACAACATAAGAAAACATTTGAAACGATAGTTCTGTCCTATAAAGGGTATTAGTTCAGTTCAGCCCCCTCCAGAAGCAAATCCTAGTTCGCCACTGGTTCAGTACTATTCCTGCACTCGTCTGGAGTTAACAAGTGAGACTTCTTCTGGAGTAACTTAGAGCCCCTTTTCTTAACATTGCCCTCGCGGGGCACAGAGCACCCTATCTAAGTCTCATTGTTTGTATGTATGTATGTACTCTAATTGATGCGATGTATAGGGCAACTTTACAAATATTGTATTTGAGAGGTGAAGAAGTGGAGTAAGGGATGAAAGAGGGGGAATGGTACTTACTCACCAGAACCTTTAAAACGAGTATAATTCGCATCATAAGTTGAGCAAAATTGAGCGCTACCTACAGGCAGTAGGCCTACAGAGAAAAGAAACTGTGTTTATCTCACCTGATCATTATATTCCTAGCCTGACTGCAAATAACTTTCCGACTCCCGTTTACTTGACTCTGGCATTACTATTGACTCATTCACTGACAATCAGTGATTGATTTCCTGGTCCTCGCTGTAGGGATTAACATTCTTTCGGTATGAAAAATACCCCAGACTTAAGATAAACACGTCAAGTTTCACATTACTGTGGGAGATTGAACAATACATATTTTCAGTTTATAAATCACCCCCATGATTAAGGTTAAACAAAAACAATGTGTCATGCCATTGAAGTTCGCTTTTTCTTGCATATCACTCTGTAGGTGTGCATTCCTACGTCATTAATGTAGGCTATCTTCTAAAGTTGGTCTAGCCGTACTTCTTTGATCATTACACCAACATTATTGTTTACAGGAAACGTGTGACAGCAACGTGGCGTCCCCCGAACCAGCTGCCATGGGAGTAGATAACTCCCCCATGGCATTGGACTCTCACTCAAAACAACAACAACAACAGCAGCAGCAGCAGCAACAACAACAACAACAACAACAGGAGCAACAACAGCAGCAGCAACAACAACAACAACAACAACAACAGCAGCAGCAGCAACAACAACAAACTCCACCTCAGCAACATCAGCAGCATCAACATCAGCACCCTCCACAACATCACCATCATCAGCCCCCGCAAGGGTACAACGGAGCGATGAATGGTTCGAGTTCGGGGGCTGGATCCGGGGGAGGGACGCCCAACCACAGTCACTCCGCGCCACCATCTCCCGATCCCATCAAGGCGGCAGCTACGGCAGCTAGTGCGGCGCATCTCAACGGTACCAGTAAGTATGTGGACTCAGGAGACAGTCGGGCATCCTCGGAATGGTTTTCCACGTTTTTTGCCCATTTCCATCCCCTAAAATATGCTAAAGTTAGACGGTACCTTCCTCAAAGCCATAGTCACCTTCCTCTCAACCCTTACACCAGTTAATTGCGAATACATGCCCGTTGACTCAGAACCCACGTGTTGGATGCGTCTCCATGAAATTCCATAGCAACGCCACTTAATTAAACGTATGTATATTCGAATCTAGTTCCAAGAACTGAGTCTGTTCGGCCTATATCAAGGGTCGTGCTGGATTGGAATTGCTGCTAGTGAGAAACTAGCCTTGCGATATACACTATGTTAACGAAACAAACTAATGGCATAATCCAGTTTTTATTTCAGATAAAATTCATACATAATTTTATTCATAGAAATTCATAGCCTACTCTTGTTTTGGTAAATGATGTTTATCTTACATTAACTTTACTCTCATGCAAAATCAAACACCCTAATATTTTGTCAAGGCGTGGAGGTGAAGTCATAAGTGTTTTGAGCAACAGCCAATAATGACAGTGTTGTCACAAACCACATACGTAATGTGTGCGGAGAGATGAAAGACAAGTCATCTTCTAGCAGGCTACAATGGAATTCTCCATCATTGAAAGATTCGTCGTCTTCTTCGTTACTGTATTGTACTGTACATTTTTGAAATAATAGGTTCTTAAATCTGTTCACAATCAACTCCCCTTCTGCATACACACACACAAACCACATACACGACATTGAAACACTAGAAACACAACAGTTTCGAAATCATTATACCTATATAACTCCTGTAACGTTAGCCCTACCGTGTATTCTTACAACAATGGAGAAAATATGAAGGGAGTGAAGTACCAACAATCTGTAATTAAACCAGGAAGTGAGGAAGTATACAGTACATTGAGTAACGGATGCTCTCATATTACTGACTGGAGAAACATACCGCATGGATCTTCAGGGTTGTTATCCTCAAGATCAGTTATCTTTTGATTTGCTTACCTATGCTATAAATGGAACGCCACTGCAGGTTAACAAAATCTTCAGTAAGTTATCTTCCGGAAACTCTTCATCATATCAGCTCACAGTCCTTCTACTTTCATTAATCTCTCTGAACGGCGATGATATTCCAAATTATGCTTGTTTGTGGGGCACGAGGCACCTTTCTAACTGAGCAACACTGCCAGAACGCTGGGAGGAGATTCATGATGAAAATGCATGACGTTCACTAGAGCCCTCCTGAGAGATTACGCTCGGTTAAATTTCTTTCTCGTTTTTTTATCATCTTCAATAGAAATTGCTCGACGCAGGCGTTTCTTTAGTCACAGCAATTTACTTCGCTTGCGTTGTCGGTACCGGATTTGTCAAAAGCTGTTAAAAGCTTTCGAAGAAGAAGTTAGAGAACAACACTGCTCAAAAAAATTAGACCTAGTGGGGAAACATTTGAAAAATGTGTCTTACTTCCACACTAGTGAAAGAACGTTTCCCAATAAATGAAGTCTCGATTATACAATAATTTTACGCCTCGTGTACGTCGCATCGCTCCCGTGAAAGCCGTAAACAAAAATTAACACCGAGTCCGCCCATGGATTCACGTTACGCACGGACAGAAACACCTCAATGCCTGGTATGGCCCCCAATAGTCTTTATCATCGCCCACACCTACGAGGTATATGCTCCTGATTGGTCTGCACATTGCCCATTGTGAGATGTTCTCCCGCTCTTCGATAAAGGCATCTGCAAGGCGTTGAATTGTCTGTGGGGCTACAGGACGGTTCCGGCTTAGCTGTGTTGATACACTGGATTCCGTGAGATCTTCAAATTGAAATACAATTTGGCGTATCCAGTATTTGAAGAGGTGATCTGTGTTTGATCCACGCGCTGTTAGTCGGCTGATTGTTTAGAGGAAGGCAATTAGTAGGCCTACTGGTCGTCCTACTGTACGCAAACTCCCTTGCGCAGACCCTTCTTCGCGGGTGTAAATGTGTCAATATAGCAGAAACCCCTTCCTTCCTTCCTTCCTTCCATCATTCCTTCCAGCCTTCCTTCCTTCCTTCCTTCATTCCTTCTTCCCTTCCTTCTTTCCTTCTTCCCATCCTTCCTTTCTTCCTCCTTTCCTTCCTCCCTTCCTTCCTTCCTTTTTCCTCCCTTCTTTACTTCTTTCCTTCTTTCCTTCCTTCTTTCCTTCTTCCCTTCCTTCCTTTTGCCTTCCCTTCTTTACTTCTTTCCTTCTTTCCTTCCTTCTTTCCTTCTTCCCTTCCTTCCTTCTTCCTGCCTTCCTTCTTCTCTTCTTTCCTTCTTCCCTTCCTTCTTCCCTTCCTTCCTTCATACCTTCCTTCCTTCTTTCTTTCCCTCCTTCTTTCCTTCTTCCTGCCTTCTTTCCTTCTTCCCTTCCTTCTTCCTTCCTTCTCTTCTTCCTTCTTCCCTTCCTTCCTTCTTTCCTTCTTCCTGCCTTCCTTCTTTTCTTCTTTTCTTCTTTCCTTCTTTCCTTCATTCTCCCCTCTCTTCTTCCCTCCCTTCTTTCCTAGTTTCCTTCTTCCATTCGTTCCTTCTTTCCTTCCCTCTTCCCTTATGTCCTTCTTTCCTTCCTTCCTCCTTTCCTTCGTCCCTTCCTTCCTTCATTCCTTTGTCCCTTCCTTCCTTCCTTCTTCCCTTCTTTCCTTCTTCCCTTCCTTCCATCCTTCTTCCCTTCCTTCTTTCCTTCTTTCTTTCCTTCTTCCCTTCCGTCCTTCTTTCCTTCCTTCTTCCTGCCTTCCTTCTTTCCTCCTTCCCTTCCTTCTCCCCTTCCTTCTTTCCTTCCTTCTTCCCTTCCTTCCTTCATACCTTCCTTCCATCTTTCCTTCTTCCCTTCCTTCCTTCGTCCCTTCCTTCCTTTTTTCCTTCGTCCCTTCCTTCCTTCTTTCCTACTTCCCTTCTTTCCTTCCTTCCTTCCTTCCCTCCTTCTTCCCTTCCTTCCTTCTTCCCTTCTTTCCTACATCCCTTCCTTCCTTCTTTCCTTCCTTCCTTCCTCCCTTCATTTCTTCTTTCCTTCCTTCTTTCCTTCTTCCCTCCCTTCCTTCTTTCCTTCCTTCCTTCATCCCTTCCTTCCTTCCTACTTTCCTTCTTCCCTTCCTTCCTTCCTTCCTTCTTCCCTTCTTCCCTTCCTTCCTTCCTTCTTCCCTTCCTTCTTTCCTTCTTTCTTTCCTTCTTCCCTTCCGTCCTTCTTTCCTTCCTTCTTTCCTTCTTACTGCCTTCCTTCTTTCCTCCTTCCCTTCCTTCTCCCCTTCCTTCTTTCCTTCCTTCTTCCCTTCCTTCCTTCATACCTTCCTTCCATCTTCCCTTCCTTCCTTCGTCCCTTCCTTCCTTTTTTCCTTCGTCCCTTCCTTCCTTCTTTCCTACTTCCCTTCTTTCCTTCTTTCCTTCCTTCCTTCCCTCCTTCTTCCCTTCCTTCCTTCTTCCCTTCTTTCCTACATCCCTTCCTTCCTTCTTTCCTTCCTTCCTTCCTCCCTTCATTTCTTCTTTCCTTCCTTCTTTCCTTCTTCCCTCCCTTCCTTCTTTCCTTCCTTCCTTCCTTCATCCCTTCCTTCCTTCTTCCCTTCCTTCCTTCCTTCCTTCCTTCTCCCTTCGTTCCCTCCTTTCTGTGCTGGGGGAAAATAGTCAATGCACTCATGAATTTACTATGAGTGAAAATTGTCTGATAGCCTGTGTTGTTATAGAGTCAACTTTAGGATGTGTGATGAATTGCGAATGCGAATACAGAAATATTTGCTCCTATTTTCTTTCAAGAACAATAATAAACATGCCGTGCAGGGAAATCAAAATACAAGTATTTTAGAAGTACCTTTGTCTAATTCTCCACATAGTCACCGATATGGTTCAGGCATTTGTCTCATTGTAGCAGGTGCGTACACAGGAGGCGGGGGGATTTTTGAATGTATCACCTCAAATTTATTTTCTGGGAACGCCCCTGCACTGTAGCATTAGCTTGGAGGTGCCGCTGTTGTAAGAATTGTCTAGTTGAGTACGGAATCACCACCGGACAACAGTCTTCTCGTCAGGGGACCAACGTCACTTGTGGTGAAAGTAGCTAAAGAAAGCTTGTACTGTAGTTTTACGTGACTGTTAATCTCGCGATCATGAGCCAGGAAGCCTCCAGTTTTACGTGGGATCCAAACCACAGCACGTGATATTTCACTTCCAAAATCTCACATGCATTGACCGGGAATCGAACCCGGTCAGCCTTGGTGAGAGGCAAGCTGCTTGGCCACTGCACCACCACGCCGATGCCGGCGGCAAGATCTTGACTATACTGTGCATGCTCCATGACTGCAGTCGGGCGGCTATCCTGTTTGCCACATGAGGCCTGACATATTTATGGAGGAGAACCATACTGACCACAAAAATCCCCTGATGATAGCCTCGCAGCTGCGAGCTGTTCAAACTCTTCAACAATGGCATCTCCAAACCAATGTTGTTTTGACACTAACGCCTGAACCACTGTGTTGGCTATGTGTAAAATCAGATAACATTACTTAAAACACTGCCTGTATTTTGATTTCCCTATATATTAATTGCTGCGGTTGAAAAAAAAATAGAAACAAAGACTTTTCGATTCGACCTCATACTTTCAGGTTGGGATGGCACTGGGAAAAATGTATTAATCTAGCATTTTTCTGTAAAATATTAAATAATACCAAGGTGAAATATCGTACATCACATAATCACTACCAGCACCAAGATTCGAACCTAGGATCTCCAAGCCAACTGCAGCTATTAAATTGTGATGTTCGTGCCCGCGGAGTTACGCCAGAGTGTGTATTAGCCTATTGTCAGCGACGTCCAAGTTAAATTTCTTCTAGCGTAAATGGACACAATTATGCGTCAATTACAGTATTTACAAGAAAGTAATGTTCGTGGTTCTTAGTTTTCTAGCGATAGATGCTTTCTAAAAAAACTCAATTGATGGGTTTTCATGCTCATTGACCTATACATGCGAATTTCAGCAGTTTTGAATTAGTGATAAATTGCAAAAAAAACTGTAAATGTGAAATAATTCGTTTATAGTGATATTTTGTTTTACTGAAACATTACTTTTTCTTACTACCGCCGCATTCCTTTGTTAAAATAAGAAATAAGTATAAAATATATTCCTCTTTGAAATACAGTATTTCTATATCTGGGTGTTGTACTTCAATGAGAGTCATCTATGTTTCAGCCAAAGACGAAAATGGCAGCTATTTAATTAATAAATTCAGTGGTTGTGTAATTAAGTATCTTGTAAATTGTGTTTTTGAATCTACAAGTGTGTGAGCTTGTCACTGCTTTGCTGTTTTAAGTTTTCTACTTGCTTCTGTCTTAATTTTCCATGGTACCGCAGTTTCTAAATTATAGGATGAGCAATAATATCTGATTAATTATGTTAGCCAGCATTGTACAAGTCTTCTTTTTTTTAATCAATTTGTAACAAAATGCTAAATCTAACGAGCTTGGAGGTTACAAAACGCTAAATTTACGATTAAAAATAATAAATGTTTGATATTTTTAATGTTATAATCCTCGAACTCCACTTATAAGGTGCCCTTTGGAAAACGTTTTGGCCCAAATGGGTGTTTCGGTCCTTTTAATCAAACACAGGATATCAATACTGCTCATAGGAGGGGGACTAGCCTATTGTCTGGAGGCTCATACCCATGAGGCACTCGATCTGCATTAGTATTTTTTCATTTTGCCTCCCACACTTTAAGTTGCCTAACCCACGGCCAGATTGATCCTCTTACCAAACAGTGTAGCCTACTTAGTCATTCTACTGTCCTCTACCGGGTTTCCATAAGGAACACCCCACAGTGGGACATACTGTGTATCGGAGTAACGACCTCACTCCTCTCATCATATTCTGGTGTTGGCCGACATAATAAACTATCATAAATGTTTGGTAGTTAATGTGCCTTTACAAACATTCCCATACATTAAGGAACACAGGTCCTGTTCGTATCCCCTGTTGTGCACTGGTTGGCCGCTATCTCGAGGGGTAGATCGCCCGCTTGCTATGGCTACTTGACATGCAGGGATGTGTTTAGCTACTCAACCACATTCAAAAACACGAGGTAGATTGTGAACAACTAAACTTTACTATGCAATCTACCGTCTACAGCATAATTGGGTCATCTTGGCACTCAATATTAATAATAGCAACGAGTTGTTTACACTTGAACCACTGATTATTAAATCATTTGAATTCGAATGGTCGGAGAGATCCACCATACTTGTTAACTTTGACATGCTGCCAGCTGGTCATGTGGACTTACAATTACCATCATTCTCTCATTGGTTGACCTGTTGTTAACGAATATAGAATGAGTACTATGCATTATCATCCCATTAGTCCAACAAGGAACCACGAAAAAGGGGTAGCCTACAGATCCTATACTAGCATACCAGCGTAATCTGAACAATATCACCACAAACATAAAATTACTACTAACATTAAAGACGACATATTAGCATTTTTTAAATTATATGGGGTTATCAAAATCACACTCAATATTTCATTACAACATTATTTTATTACGTGCTCTACCCACTTCTCTCTTTATCTTATACCTTAGAGAAAGCACAAATACCCATAAAGCTATGTCAGAAGGGTTTCCACGATCTCATTCAATGAATTAACATAATTACGCTCATTACCCGTAGGTATAACTTCTTCAATTTAAGGACGTGACGGCGTTTACTGTTACATAACAAATAACTGACTCCTCATCAAAGACGGAATGCAAAAGACATAGATATTTTAATCAAATAATTAACACAGGGTGCCCACACAATAGTATGACTCCAATCAATTTTAGTGTCAGTACCCACTGTACTTCAAATCAATATAAAAATGGCTATACCACTCAATTTAGGGCTAAGGCGTACTTGGATTATTGGCAATGGATCAAGGCTTTTATGTGGCGTATTATTTGTTTTCAGTGTGTTAATATCTCTTAAATGTGTGTGATCACATTAATATAGACCTGATGCAAAGTCCTTGCCTGTATACTCATCTGAAACTCTGCACTGGCATCTCGAAGGTTCGTTAACATATCAGCTACCTTAAGCTGTCATTTTACATAACATAGGCCGTAGGATATTCAGTCCTTGCCTGCATTATTACCAATGTGAAACTTCCTTTACGAATCACTTCTTATTTCATCGAAGACTATAGCACAGATACATAATTCCTTACCTATCGTAGGAAACACATAGCCTACACACAGCATTTCAGCCAAACACGTATTTTTAAACACCCTGTACCGACATGTCCTTGTATAATACTCGCTATAATGCGACCTTCTATTCCATTATGTTATCTTATCAAACTTGAGCATGATCTCATATTATAATAATTGACAATTACTGCATGGACCTCCCAATAATGGAATCAAATAAAAACTCCTCGCTGTCCGACTCGTTCTTCTCACTGGTCCTAACATCTCTCTTAAACACATCATCCGTAATTGCAACAAGAATTTACTTTATATTTCCTACGGTATTACTTTATAACTTTATTATGTTAATCCAAATCAAACAATTAATAGATCATAGCGTAACTTATCGAAAACTTTTAAAAGCTACAAAATGTCCAACTACAGCTCCGTTCTGACATAACTAAACATTTAGCATGGTAATAAGTACTCCATTTAATCTGCCTCCTCTAGCCTTAATATTAACCCTTATCAATTAATACATTACATAACTTACAATGATTATTTAATTGCATGACTAATGCATACTGTAATTAATAGACTACCGGCTTTGTACTAATCTTAGGTAGAGCCTAACTCTCTTGAATTGCACCATCACATCACAGTTTCATAAGTAACGTAGAATGTATTGATGTTTTATATTTCTGAGTTCCTGTCTCTCTTGGACATCTTCCTAGCAGTCCTGGGTTTGAGACCCGTCTGTATCCCTGCTCGGAACCCCCGAATGGGTACACTATTACTAGTCTACTTTCAATATAGGCTACTGTATATCTATATACCAGGTAAATTTGCTGCCCCTAATAATATTGTTTTATGCAGCCCAACTAGCGTTGTTATCAGGAAGGTCGATATTTCTCTGCTTGTATCCCGTAAGTTACTAATGCACTGCAAGCATATCCCGCAAACGATACTGAACCTTATTACTTTTTCCTCGATGAGGCTACAGACGAATACAAGGGGAAAATAATAGTGTTCAGTACCGTTTGCAGGTTATGCTTGCCGTGCATTAGTAGCATACGAGATGCAAGCAGAGAAATATCGACCTTCCTTATTAGGGGCAGCTGATTCACCTGGTATACGGTAGGCCTATACCCTCCCTATAACCTATTTACCGTGATTGACATCTTTGGGTGCATTCAACTGTATTTTGTCATCGTTGTACGTATTTGTTTATTTTTATTATCGTAACTTTTTATAGTACTGAAGTGCATGAGTGGAACTATCTGTTTTAACAGACGGTTTCTTGTTTGTTTTAAATGATATGCACACATGTTAGGTTAAATGAACTAGAGCTGTACATTGAAAAAATGCAAATGGTTTTACACTAGTGTCCAAAAGTTAAGCATAATCACTAAACGAGGCCAAACCACCTGACAGGAATGTCAGATGGATTGCTGAACAAACGCAAGCTGAATCACACACCATATGTCACGCAACTTGTCCAAAAAAACAGTGTTAGAAAGGTTATGATATCTAAGGTATACCTTTGACAACAACTAACAAAACTTGTCAGTGTCTTCCACAACAAACTATGCTGTTAAATGGTGAATGGTTACCTCTAACGGCCACACATGCTTCGCAGCAACGTGGCATGCTCTCTATCAGATGGTCCAAGAGCTCTTGTGGCAGTCGATCCCATTCCTCCGAAAGGGCAATTCAAAGGTCTTGGAGGGTCCTTGGTGGAGGCTGACGGGATGCATGTTCTATAGGATTCAAATACGCAGACCTCGCTGGCCAGTCCATGCGATGAATGTCTCCCCGAACCAGAAATTCATCCACCAGAACAGCGTGGTGTTTCCGGGCATTATCGTCCATTAAGAGGAAGTCTGGACCAACCTCACCGCTGAAGAGTCGAACATGTGGTCTCAGTACCTCATCCCTCTATCTCCGAGCGTTCACAGTGTTCCTCGGACTACCCATGAAGATGTGCAGGTCCGTACGGCCATTCAACACGATGCCGCCCCACACCATGACGCCACCACCACCATACTGGTCCCGTTCCACGATGTTCCTGTGGTTGTATCGGCTACCCGGTTCTCTCCAGATTAATGTGCGACGGGAATCGTTCTGCAAACTGAAGCGGGATTCATCTGTGAAGAGCACAAGACTCAATTCATTCATGGTCTAGTTTCGACGTTGACGGCTCCACAGTAAACGGGCCCGTCTCTGTGCTGGAGTGAGCGGGACGCACACCGCTGGACGTCTGGCAAACAGTCCTGCTGTTCTGAGTCTCCGGTACACAGTTTGGCGGGTAACGGCAACCCCTGAGACGGCTGCAAGCTCCGCCGACAATTTTATTGTCTTGCAGGTGCACTCCGATTTCGTCGGGCGATTAAGGCCAGATATAGCTCCTGATGTGGGGTGGTTACTCTTGGCCTACGACTAACATCTCCTGTGTCTCGAAATCGTCTCCAAAGCCTGGAAATGACACTTTGTGGCACATTCAAGGATACGGTGACTTCGGTCTGTGTCTGGCCTGCTTCCAGGCGGTCGAGTATTCTACCCTGAAAATAGGGTCCAAAGGGCGTCGTTGTGACATTATGTTGTCACGTTCACCACGAGGCTACACTCCGCACACTATAACAGGACAAAAACGACTGAGGGAATATGGGGCGCAGGCACTGGCTGTGTTTACCTTGCGGTTACGCCACTAGTCAAAGCAAGGAATAGTCCATTCCTATACAGAGCGAACACGTAAGTTGCGATTTGCGGTCTATTTCCTGTTGCCCTGCTTATTCGTAACTTATGCTTAACCTTTGGACACTAGTGTGGTAATTATACCCAAATCAGTATTTGTCTGATAAAGGTTAGGAAACGAGGGCTCAAGGGATCCAGGAAACCAATGGGAATCCTTGATCCTATTCAAACTTTGGTGCTTCACATGTCTGTTGTAGTATATTTCCTGTTTCAGTATTATTATGCATTTTTTTAAATGAGCGACTCTCTATTTTAAAAATTCCTTACAGTGGCTGGAATGGTGACTCTTCAAAACCTGCAAAATCTGGCGTCTTTGCAGAGTTTACCTCAAGTAGCATCGCTGGCTGCTGGGTTGCAGGGCATCGCGGGTCTCGGCACTCAGCTTATCAACACCCCACTCAACCTGAGTGTTAGTGCAGCAGGTAACACTATTTGTTTTATTCTTGGCCAGCCAATATAAGATGAACATATCTTCAGTGTAAGGGAGGGTTTTATACAATACTGTGTTACCGTCGTTGACAACTAGACACCGATCAGCGTCCCTCTAACCGTAATAGTCTTATCATGCTAAGCGATAAGTGGCATAATGGAAACACTCCTTTAGGATTAAGAGGACCACACAATGCCGAGTCCAATAGTCATCATAATCTTAAAAATAACGAAGTTGTACAGTTGGGCAAATGCTCTTAATTTTATTAGCATTAGTTTATATACGTAACAAACTGAAAGGTTCAGTAAATAGTGTCTTAACTTAATTCAATGAGTTAAGTTGTTAATTATTTTAGGGTGTTTGGGACATCGTGATCATGTATTCCCGTGTACTTGGGCGTGTGTACAACTTGTCTGATAACCTGTGTCAACTTCGATGTCTGTACCAGTGTGTATAGTCTATTTGTAATTCAGGTAGGATTTGGGTAGGAAGCGGCCGAGTCATCAAGTTAAGTACCATCACGGCATATGCCTGGAGTAGAAGTGGGAAACCACGGAAAACCACTCCCAAGTTGGTTGAGGTAGGAATCAAACCCTCCTTTTCTCAGTTTTGCCTCACGAGGCTGATTGTACCCCGTTCCAGCCCTCAGACCAGAATTAAATTTCGACTGGCTGCTTCGCTCAGAGGTAACGTTCTTGCTGGCTGTACCCAAGGTTACAGGATCGAATACTGGGGCAGTCAGTTTGAGGGTGCGCAAATATGAGGGAGCCGTCTCAATAGATTTAATGGCACGTTAAAGATTCCCTTCGGGGTAGAATTCCGGCATCCCGGCGTCCCTAAACGCCGCGATAGTTAAAAGGGATGTTAAACAAATAACATTATTATTATTATTAGAATTAAATTTCTTGGCAGAGCCAGGAATCGATCCCAGACCTCCGTGGTGACAACCATGAATGCTAGCCACTGCACAACAAGGTGGACTTAGTTCAATGAAAACACAACATTAATTACTATACTGTATATTGTGTATCACTGAAGTTGCAACCGGGTGAGTTAGCCGTGGCAGTTACGGCGTGGCTGCAGGCAGTCACTCACATCCGGGAGGCGAGGAGGTTCGAATCCCCCCGCCGGCAACCCTGAAGATGGTCTTCTGTGGTTTCCCATCTTCCTTCCAGGCAAATGCCGGGGTTGGTCCCTAACTATAGGCCTCAGCCGCTACCTTCCAAATCCTCGTCCTTACACTCAAACTTTCCTCCCCAGACAACACACCACACGCGACGGTACCTGTAGTTGAACCCATGGGTGTCCGCATAGAAGCAGCTACAAACTGGCTTGCCGAACATGTCCTCGGACACTCCCGGCACTAAAAGCCATACGCTAAAAAAAGCGAAGTTGCAAACTCCCACCGAGGGAGAATGAGGGCTGCATATCATACACACTGTTCAGCTTATTTCACTTTGTATAACAATTTAACTATTATTTTATGTTACTTGGTTTTATCATGGCTGAAAACTTCAAATATAGCCTACTTTTCTGCCTACTTCACTTCTTCTGTACACGTCATAGCTTATTCATTTATTTGCAGCTTGCTCTAACAGTCAAATAATGTTGCTGCGTTAGCGCTGTGTTCGAACGACTTTACATCATGTGGACAGGAGTATGAAAACCTTAACGATTGTGACAAAAAACATAAAATTAAAAATTTGAAAGTTGCTATATCCGCACATGTCATATTCAGAACAAATGCTCTTGTTCATTACATCCCCTTAATGCAACCACCGCCACCACACTTCATGTTATTATTATTGTTTTATTATATTAGTTTATTATCATTATTGTTATTATAAACGAACACATCTCGAAGAAAATAAGGCTGTGGACTGAGGAAAGATTTACGATTGTAATTTGGTTTCCCGAAGGAGGATGGTAGGAACTTTCGGAAAGCAAATCTACCGAAAGCAGTGATGTTCTTCGAAGTGGTAAAGGAATATTCGATTTCATATTCACAGGAATGAAGACATCATTCAAATGCGTCAATAACCATTAAAAAGCAAAATATTTCGTGTATTATGTGGTATGTAAAACGGCCTTGTACATTCAAAAAGGGCAACATCCAAAGTCGTCATAATTAGTTGCAATCTACACCGATAGATGGTGCGAGCGTCACATCCCTTTATTTCATCAATCTAATGAATGTAAATACCATGGTCTCACAACGTTAGCACATTTTAACCATTAAAAAGCGTAGGCCTACGGACACAGCGCAATGTCGTTAGATGACAAGTTGGAAACTACTTCCTCGCCTCTATCGATACCAGTAGCGGCTGGCGGATAATTGTTCTGGGTGTTGCACATTTTCATTAAGGTGGTTCAAGGGCACCCGCAGGATTTTTTCTAGGGGGGGGGGGGGGGGGGCATGAATTATTTTTTATTTTGTTGCCTACATGTCACCAGGTGATATTGAGCCTTAGACACCCCCGCAATTTTTGTTTTATTTCTTACTTGCTTAGTGACATTCATTATTTGGCTGCTCTTAAACCGTTCAGTGCATAGTCTTTATGGCATAAATGGGAGTTTTTTTTTTAGTTCAGATTTTTTGTCCATAGGAGTTCGCTTTTCTTTGTGAATCATCGTCATAAAGTTCATTCTTTAAAAACAGGCAAAAAGTAGTTGTATCACAATGTATCGACAAAAATAAAAATCAAGCAGTTCATTAAAATAGTAATGTTAATCCAGTTTGGCGAGTTTTAAAATAACTGGAGATATTCTCAAATAAGCCCAAATTACGAAGTTAAATAAAACTGTGGAATTATCCCTACATCTAAAACAGTTAACCATCAGTAACTTCACTTCATGAAATAAACTGGTGTGACAATGAACAATCGAAATATTCTCGGGATTTCAGGGGGTGGGGACATGGCCCCTGCTTGTCCCCCACCCCACCCCCTCCCTTAACCTCCTGCGGGCACCCATGAGGTGATAGGGTAAAAGACTGCTTGATATCGGAGAAAACTGTATTCAATTGCGCGGTAAAACGGTTGTACCTCATTCATAACGAATGCCGCAGTTCAGAGACATCACAATATCATCGGATTAAAAATGGAATATAAGTTAGTCTACATGAAAACCTTCACGAGAACAAAACAAGGTAAGTTATATATGAGGGCGAGAACTGCGAGTGTCACAAGTTCACGCGCAATATTGACGAAGCATCTCGGATGTCTCCGGCCGCGCCTGCGCCTCAGCTCCTGGTTGCAGTCAGCGGGCAACGACCAGCCGTGTTAACTGTTGGGATAGAGCTTACCCGGTCTGGCATCTCTGCCATACCCTCCACTATTGAGATCTGGTCGGTGCCTGGGCCTGGCAACGACCAAACGGACGAGCGCTCCTAGACGGCTGGCGCGCCTCGCTTTCTCAGTCAGTTCCCAGTAACTTACTATAAGATTTCCTGAATTATTAAAGAACAGAATTATGAATTCCTATACATATAGAAGGAAACATACAACTTTTATACTAAAACTATTATTACGGAATTAATTGTTTTTCATGAATTAATCTGGTCGTTGTGCAACACTGCAACCTTATTACCGACCGCCACTGATCGATACGTAGTCGTCACGTCCTCGTAAACACGTGTGTAATGCTCTAGTATTGTCCCGTACTTATCGAAATGAAATACTTACGTATGCATTTCTGTCTGAATCCACAATAGAGCATTCATAGTTCAATAAAAAACGGGGGCTACCACCATTTAAAGCAAACAAGTGATTAATAAACTATTGTTCAAAATCGTTCGGCAAATGAGTCAGACTTCACCGGCAATGTCTTCCCACAGACCAATGTATGCATTCACATTAAACGGTTAAATTAGAACTAAGTGTGTGTGTCTACAGGGAAGACAGAGAGGAAAGGTATTGTTAGTTAGTTAGTTAGTTAGTGTTGTTTTAAGAAGAGGAACATCGAGGTCATCCACCCAGAGAGAAAAGATATTTGATGTAGTTGTTAATTGGGACATCTTTGGTCATCTGCCCCGTGTACTTGGGTGTGTGCTGAATTTGTCTGGTAACCTGTGTTTCTGTGACGACTGTAGTAGTGTGTGTAGCTGTATTAGGGACAGGGGTGGTATAGGTAGGCTACCCCGGGACTGGAAATAAGGCATTATCCCTGGAGGGAGTGTGGAAAAACTACACTCAGGATAGTCGTTGTCAGTCCGGGATTTGAACCCCCAATCGTGAACGTGGTGCACGATTTAACGCACATAAGTTCTTAATTTTTCACTTATTTTTAATTGTATTTTTAGTCAGAAGCCGGTAATAGACTTTTAAGGACGAACACGCGCGGTTTGTGTTGAAGTAGAGTTGCCAGCAAACACACCAGGTGATTCAGATAATCCTGGACATGTTTACTAATGATGTAATCCAGGGGAACGGAGCTACAATTGCACTAAAATAGTCGGGGAGAGGACGGATCCCTGTGGTACACCTTGGTTGATAGTGATGAAGCAAAAGAAGATGATTATTGATATTGATACTGGCAGAGCGATAGTGAATGAAATTGTTGATGATACATAGCCTACATAGCTGTGTGGGAAACGAAAGATTTTTGAAAGTCAATAATATTTTTTCGCTATCGTTTTACCCTCCAGGGTTGGCTTTTCCCACGGACTAAGCGAGGGATCCCACCTCTACCGCCACTGAGGGCAGTGTCCTGGAGCTTGAGACTCTGAGTCAGGGATACAACTGGGGTGTGTGATCAGCACTACTCCAGGCGGCCTCACCTGCAAAGCGAACAGGGGGCCTGATGAAGGGATGGGAAGAGTGGGACGGTTAGGCAAGGAAGTGGGAAGGAGGCGGCCGTGGCCTCAGAGTAGGAACCATCCCGGCATTTGCCCGAAGACGAAGTGGGAAACCACGGAAAACCACTTCGAGGATGGCTGAGGTGGGAATCGAACCCCCTCTACTCATTTGGGCCACCCGAGGCTGAGTAGACCCCGTTCCAGTCCTCATACCACTTTTCAAATTTCGTGGCAGAGCCGGGAATCGAACCCAGGACCTCCGGGACGGCAGCTAACTATGCTGACCGCTACGCTACGGAGGCGACAAGTCAATAATATTAGTAATAATAATAGTCTATTAATGTTATTGATTTAGGTATTAACACAGTCAATGGGAATTTAGTTTTCAGGGCGAGTCAGGCAAGGGATTTTGGAAGTAAATCGGCCGTGGACCGATTGAAAGGAACCGTCTCAGAATTCGCCTGGTGGTGAAAATGGGGAACCACGCAAACCATTTTCAGGACGGCTGAGGTGGGATTCGAACCCACGCTCTCCCGATGCGAGCAAGGCATGAGGTGGCGCGATAACGCTCTCGGTCACCGTGGCCGCTGATAATAATGTCATGGGAATGATATAGCTCAGCTGCTGCGGCTTTAGACATTAGGGAGTTGCTGCAACTTTGTGACTGGCTCGAGTATCAAACATTTAAGTAATCCCAAATGCCAACTGCCTGCGCTAGGATTCTATCCCACAACCTTAGGCAAGGTAGGCAACAACTCAACACCTGGCCAATAACTTTTTGATTCGCTCTCTATTTGCATGGATGGTAAGGCCCTCTTCCATACTCTCGTAGCAAAGTCAGGTGCTATCTCAGGCATCTAACGTACTAGGCTCGTTTTTAAGTAATACCCGTTGTGATATTACTCCGTTGCAGCGCTGCGGTCGGCATTCCGTGCAGGTGCGCTGTGCACCTGCATCTATTGGCAAGACTGAGATGCCATTACGACATCAGTCGCCCTTGTGTGGGTGTGTTGACAAGCTTTTGAAATCACACCGCCGATCACGAGTCCCGCCGACTCGTAGACAAGAGAGAGAACTCCCCTGTAAGATATGCTGCCATTTGGCCACCACTGTCAGGCATATTGCGTGCTTATCAGGAGAACTTCGTATGTTTAGGAGTTCTCCTGACCACATACGTAATTTGCCTGACAGTGGTGGCCAAATGGCAGCAAATCTTACAGGGGAGTTGTCTCTCTTGTCAACGAGCCGGCGGGACTCGCGATCGGCGGTGCAATTTCAAAAGCTTGTCAACACACCCACACATGTGCACCTGTTGCAGTAATGGCGTCTCAGCCTTGCCAATAGATGCAGGTACACAGCGCACCTGAACGGAATGCCGACCGCAGCGCTGCAACGGCGTAATATCACAACGGGTATTACTTAAAAAACGAGCCTCGTAGTTACAGAAAACAACAAGACATGTATGAAAAACTACATGGATTTGCAGAGTTAAATCTACCTGAACGATTTCCAGTTAAGTATTATTACATAGAAAGTATCATCCAATTAATCTTCTATCCGCGACCGTAGTTTATATCAGCCAGGAGTGTATCTGCATCCGTGCAAGGCTCTATTGTTCATGTTACGAATACACTGCTAGTAATGGTGATACGGACTCGTACTGGAAGGAATTTGTATTCATGCCTGATATCGCCTTGAATAATAAAACCAGATTTTGCATCTAATTAGTGCGTCATTTCGAGAGTCTAGCCGACCAAAATCATCGCCTGATATCACCTTGAACAATAAAACCAGGCGTTGCATAAGTAGTGCGTCATTTCACGAGTCTAGCCGACGAAAAACATATATAGTAGGTGAATCAGCTGCTCCTAATAATAATGTTTTATACAGCCCAACTAGCGTTGTTATCAGTCAATATTTCTCTGCTGCACACTGTATGGTAATAATGCACAGCAAACGATATACTGAACACTGTTAGTTTTCCCTCGATATGACTACAGATTACCGGGTGAGTTAGCTGTGGTTGTTACGGCGTGGCTGCAGGCAGTCGCTCACACCGGGAAGCGAGGAGGTTCGAATCCCCCCACCGGCAACCTTGAAGATGGTCTTCTGTTGTTTCCCATCTTCCTTCCAGGCAAATGCCGGGGTTGGTCCCTAACTATATGCCACAGCCGCTACCTTCCAAGTCCTCGTCCTTACATTCAAACTTTCCTCCCCAGACAACAACCCACACGCGACGGTACTTGTAGCTCACCCCATGGGAGTCCGCATCGAAGCAGCTACAAAACTGGCGACCTGAACATGTCCTCAGACACTCCCGGCATTAGAAGCCATACGCTAAAAAAAACCTGCGGGATATGCTTGCAGTGCATTAGTACAACTCGGGATGCAGCAGAGAAATAGCGACCTTTCTGATAACACGCGTTCGTTGGGCTGCATAAAACAATATAATTAGGGGCAGCTGATTCACCTGGTATATAGGAAAGTAATCAATCGACTTTCATCGAATTTGATATGTACTGTAGATTCTATTGTTGACCATACTGAATATGTCCAGCAATTCAAGTAGCCTAAAAATAACAAAATAAATCAATTAGTAATTTTTGATATATTTGTATATAACTACGAAAAGTTCTAATGATATTAATAATGCAATGTGCCAGTCAGCCTACAATTATGCTATATGCCATACTCATTTAAAAATGTAATGCAGCTCCATCATGTGGTGTTAGTACACCACACCCAAAACAATTGAACTAGGAGTACTATATTGCTGTGCAATTGCAACCATAGTGCATGTATATATTTATTGTGTTTAAGGGTAATATAAAAGCATATGTTCATTCTCATCCATCCTTGTAAGAGACGCCAACCCGAGATTTCAAACCGTAAATTTACAACCCCTCCCCCAATAAATATATTTCTTGAGCTCACTTGCGGAACTAACAACTGACAATAGATACCGCTCCAACCGTCATAACCCGCTTATGAAGAGGCCTTAAGAGAGGAAAGAGATCCGCAACAATAAGAGACCTTCGGTAGCCAGCAGGCCAAATTCTAAAAGATGTCAGAACAATGTACTCCACAGCTTTTTAGAATAAATTGTTTTACGACGAGAAAACTGTAGCCTTTTGATTTTTAAGGAATACCGCTACATGACACCAATATAGAAGTGGGTCATTGGAGTACAGACCTTCAACCCAATATAGCCACTTGGTGCGCGATAAAGGACTTACTTCGGCCAATAAGGAAGGAGCGTCACTTTCTGTAGACAATACTTTGATATTGCAATTGGCAGATCCCCTACTGCTGGTGGGAGATATAATTGCCATACATAAGCCGGGACAGAGCTGTATGGACATGAAGAATATTATTATGCATTCACTTGAAAGCACTTCAAATTCTAAACTTGGACCTCACTTGTTGAGATTCAACTCCAAAACTTCATAAAGTTAAACTAGTAAACTCAGTGGAGATCTAGCTAGGATATTTCCAGCATTGCGCTGAATATCGAAGACGGATGAAACCATTCCATTCACTCAACTAGGCGACACCATCTGTGCAAATAGTGAGCAGATAGCTTTATCAGGTAGGATTGGTACCTGAACAATGGAAGACCACGCGAGATGTCAACATCAGGAACGAGGTACCTCCGCCAACGTCGCCCATGAAGATCTACAACCCGGTGAACTCATGTACATTTGTCAATTGCAAGTCGGACGTAAATACTGTTAACTTCAATAATTTAAAGAAAGAACTTCCCCTTTTTATTTTATCTGTTTGAAAGGTCGCAAGACGTCATTCACCTCATCCTGTTTTTGTTAATAAATTATTTTTACCATCTATGACTGTCAGTATTTACCCAATGCTAGACTTCCCAGAGGTCAAGATAATGGAATAAGGTGTTCTGCAGCTAGCCTCTGTTGCACCTCCCCCGAAAGTAAAGAATCTCAATTTAATAAGTATAATTTATCTCTCAACCGTCTGTTGGAGATTGGCGCCCTATTAACAGAGCTATTTACTGCACTCGTTTTCTATCACGAGGTATGAACCGTTACCACTTAGCACTCAACAGTGGGATGAGCTTGGTAAGTTGTCTATACCCCTTGAAACGTTACAACATGCCACCCTAGCATGGAGGAAGCAGTGCTCTAGCTGTGAAACGTTACAATCAGAATCGGTATCATCGCTGCCATTATCATCTTCGGCAAAACCGGTCATTGGAAGCGCGGGCGCTAACCGTACACTCTTCTCCAACAATTCATATACTACTTGATCATCCTTTATTTTCGAAAGCTGGCAACGTAAGGGTACAATAACTTAATCATTATGTGGGATATCTCTGTATATGCGTCCTTTCTTGAATTTGTCTAGCGAATATTTCTCTGAAACGGGTACTATTTTGTTCCTCGAATCCGAGGCTACTTGAGAGACCTCTTGTGCAGGATACAGGCATGTAATATTATCCATCCATTATTTATTCATAATTCATTTGTTTCCTTACGCACCCTTCCCAAGAGACACGTTACTTACTGACCATGTTTGGTCTGAAGTACCAGCCCATCCTACTTCCTTCCAAGCTTAAATCTACATTGTGCATCTGGCACATCCATCAACACACACTCCTGGTATTTAAAATGTCCAGCGTACTCATGGCCAAGAATTGCTTTGTAAATAAATTTCTGATTTACATTCTTCTTGAATTTGTCTTACTGAACAATGTGGGAATGCAAATAAGGCTACTGTTTTTTTTATTTCCACTCAATTTCTTGTACTAAATCATGTCTGTACAACTGACTGATACCGCATTACGTGGCCCTCACGCTACCCAAGGCAAGTAAGGCCCATTTCCTTCCCCCTGTACGTTGTAGCTCTGCGTCACGGCTACGCCATCACCTTCGTCAGAGCAAGCGCTGACACATGCGTCAGTATTTGGATGGCTTGTAGTTTTGCGATTTATTATTTTGGACCGTAACAGATCCATCAAATGTTTTTAAATAATATGCTCGTTATTTTTCACAATGTTTAATATATTGATGGAATGTTCATTATGTTAATTAATATGTTGTTCACATGATTTTCTTCTGAGTTTGACCTGAATAAATCGTCAGCCTTACAATCAATTATTGAACATCCCAAACATAACTTCGATAGTTACGTTTGTATCATATCACAGCATGTGTTGCAAACATTTTCAGGGCATGCACCATCTCCAAGCGGTTGGCGATCTGTGGTGGGGAAGCTTGCATGCTGTATAATTTTAGGCTGTGTCTCAAAGCTACATTTTCAGCCGTAGCGAACTAGATAGTCGACTAATATTCCTGATATGACGTTACGAGTCATGATCTAAGGCTGCTTAGCACATTTCAATCAAGTCTATAGCAGCTATTGAATGAAATGTCGACTTGTGCAGAGAATTTGTAGAAGTAGGTAGTCTTTTGTCTTTGCTTTTATTCGAAGCAAAGATGGATACCTTGTCAGAAAAAGTCCATACAGTTGAAAACAGAGATGTACCAGCGGCAAATTTAAATGATTAGACGGATCACTGCCTTCTTGCACGTCGGCATGTTAGCGTAGTGTGTTTCAGTATACAAGTTTATGAACACTGGAGACTGTTCCAAAGCTCCGTAGAACGTAATGCCTAGTGAGTAGTTGTTAGCAGCTAGTTAATAGTTATCAACTTGAGTTTAGGGACACGGCCTTAGTATGCACTACTCGTGCGGTATGGTCCACACTTCTAGGGCAGACTAGTTCTGCAGGCTTGTACTAAAGTAATGTCAGCTGAAAATCAGTAATCATGACGGGAGCCTGATTAGGTGATATTTTGAGGAGAGACCAATAAAATCTCAGTCACGATATTACCAGCATCCTTTATCTCGTAAAGTCAAAGACTCATCTGGGTGGCGGAATAAGACTATATTGACATTGCTGTGTTTCTTCAAAACAAGATCTTGTCCTCTTCATAGATCTCTCGTACAACCCTACAAAACGTCCACGAGTCTACTACCATGATGGGATTTATCATGTTTTGTGTGATTTTTATTCACGTGAACTTCCGAGTCCAGCTAGTGAAATCATCCTATAGCTATAGGTCCAATATTAATCATTACTTTACAAACCTTAGTTATAGCTTTAACAACAGGAACAATAACTTCAACTTTCTGATTGTCTTATATGTATTGTATTTGAAATACTTTATCTAATAATTAGAATTATTTCAACAGTATATTTTTGAACAAAAATTGTATTACAGTGTTGCACGCGAAAATATATATTGATCGAAATGGCTCTAGGGTAATCCTGAAGACCTAATCGTTCTGTTAAATAGTTAACAATTCCGCTTATTTTCTCACTCTTTCCCCACAGCTCCAGCAGGGTTACAGAGATCGCAGCTATCGTGGACGTAACTGTTAGTAGCAAAAAGAAATATATCACATTATTCAAATTGCAAGAACATAGGTAATGTATCCACAAAGTTTCGTTAGCGAAATCTAAGACAATACCTTTTAAAGCTCAACTGAAAAACGTAGGAAAAGGTAGCACTTGTACACTGTGCATCTGTTGATTCAAACACAAATTCAAGACAACATTTATTAGAAAATTAGTTAAAATAGCCCACATGAAAGTACCTTTACTGTTACTGTACATTCACACAAGTGAACGAAAAATATTGCACTTACTTCCGCACTCGTCGGCAGTTTGTGTTCTCTTATCGGAGGAGGACAACTTCAGGCCATTAGTGAGATCAGCTTAGGAGTAGAAAAGCTTTCATCATTGCCCAAGGTAACTCACATCAACCAATCTTAAACACTGGAAAAAAATGAGTTCAAAGTCACAGGTTGAGGTGCTAACTACAGGACATGAATACAACACCAAAGAATTATGTACCAGAATATCTACGGTAGTTCATGGTACCTTACTGGTTTATCAACTTTCCCAAAGAAATGTATAGTGGAATGCGTTTCATGTGTAATTCATGATACCTACACTTAGGAAATTGGGGCTAACTACCTCTATTTTACACATCTTAAATAATCACCTCCACCACAGCAAACATTACGTAACTTACTGGAATATATAGCCTCACTTCCACATCCTTACCCAATTTCATTCACCTTCATTCATTTCATCTCTCATTAACTCCTCTCATGAGTTTGGCGTCAGGAAAGGCATCCAGCCTTAATAACCACTCGTCAGGTAGATTTTCATCGCATCTCATCCACGACCCCGTTGAAAACGGGAATAATAAGGGGTAGCCATAAATACATTACAATCGATTATCTCTGATTTACACATAGTCCAATTTCATTAAATATTATAATGACCATTTTTAGCAGCTCTAAAGGGGATACTATGTTTTTACCAATTACTCTTGTTTCATCGGCAAAACCCATCACCGTTAGGTTCTTCTCCCCCTGAACTAAGGAGTATCCTCTGTTAATTCGGTTGCGAAGTTATAGAGTGACCGAGAAACCAGTGAGCCTTGCAATTACACCTTTTCTTAGTTGTAACTTATGACTTAGTCTTTCCCGAATGAGTTTCGATTTTTGGATTTGTGTGGAATTCTCATCAAGGAGATATGTGATGACATCAGCAAGTAGAGAAGTGACTCCATGACTCCAGTGTTACAAATTTTAATGACGCAAACACCTTTGCTCTTGAGCTTAACATCTTTAAAAATTGTTGCGGGGATAACAGTTTTAATGTTCGTGCCGGGTGTAGCCATAAAGCCTCGCCAGTGAGGGTTAAACGTAATATATTCTCTAAGGTGCATATCAAACACTCCCTGGATGATCCTACGGATGACGGAGCATATTGTTATCGGCCTCCAATTATCAGCCTGCTTTGGATTATCACCATTATGCATCGGGATAGTCCTTGCTCTCTTCAGACAGGGAGTCACTTGTCCTGTGTTGAGTATTCGTGAAGCAGTACATTGAAAATCGTTTTCTAGACAGTGCAGACTTCAGCAAATAAATAATAAAGTTATTGCTTTTTTCCTCCCTTTAAACTACACGACTTTTAGAGACGCCTTGCATTTGCGCACCCTCAAATGACAATTGACTGCACCAGGATTTAATACTGCAGCCTTGGATACAGCAGGCGAGAACGTAATTACCGACGAAGGCCGATTATGCACAAAATCAGTATCACAGGATCAAGATGAATATCAAAATATTCACAGATATGGCAGATAACCCCAACTCGTACGCAAAACTTTTGTTAATATGGAAAATGTAGCAACGTTCCATAAATTTAGCGCGATACAATATTTCAAGGATACAATCTTGCAAGGGAACACGGTGTGTTGTTCCAGAGGTTAGGTCAGAATTAAACTTCTTGATAGGGCTGGGAATCTAATAGTCTCAATACATTCTTCTAGACAGCTACAATGACAAGAAATTCAAAAGGAAGGGATCTGATACATGTTGATGGAAATCATTCCTGGCTAGTATCTGAGCTCCGCGGTAGACCTCTTATGTTCCCACAGTTGTGAGCTCGATAGAAGAGGATGTTGATTCCACACATTGCTTTGCATCTTTCATTAATACGTGGTGTTTAATGGTTTATGGGGATGTTAAAAATAAAGCATATATTTTGCCAGTTGGCTCATAATTGGAGTATGAAGCTAAGGTACGGTAGGTCTCTACATACAGCAGTTTGTAGGCTATATTAACTTGTGCAATAATTGGAGTGGACATGAGGAAGTGTGGATACAGTAGCTTTGTTACTGACACTTCATAAAAACTGCATTGAAAGTGGATGGTGGTCACATAGACGCTAGAAAATTAATGCTGGATATGTCAGGAATCTTTATCACAAGAAAAAGAAGATAATACAGTAAGCAAGAAATATGAAGATTAGTTGTGTTTATTTTCTTATCTGAACCAGAAAGTGAATAAGACTAGTTTATGCGTATAAGGATTCTACTGGACACTTTAATGATAGATAGTGATCGCAATGATACCATTTACAGTCAAGGTATGACTATCAATGAACATACTATGTAAAATAAGATTGGTTATTGTTTGTCGGCTTAGCACGGTACAGTGACTATAGCTCTAGCTCTAGCTCTCATGAAACTTCAGAATTTTAGTTGTGTATGCTTCTTGAATGTCGACAAAATTTGATACAATTGTGCTCTGTGTCTTGTACAAGGCATTGAAAGTTTATTAATTGTATTGTATACCTAGGAGCTGAATATGTGTGTACAGCATATTACTTATTATGGACTCCCTCTTGTACTTCCTTGGTTCAGTATTTCCTATGATTGACAACATCTGCTAGTGCCATTGTGGAATTGTTAAAGAATTGGTAAAACTTGGCAATTGGGGTTTTACAATATGTGACCTTCTGTTCTTAAGCTGCTGGAGACTGGCCTGCAACAAGGTGTTAGTCGCAGGAATAGTGGTAACTCATGACATCGTGTTAGATTTTCAAGATAATTCAAAAGTACAGGCACTTGAGTGTATTACAAATAGTGGGAGATCTTTAAAATGATGTATTGGTTTCATTTAAGGGCTTGGGACATCTTGGATATCAGCACCGTGCAGTTGGGTGTGTGTTGAACTTGTTCGATATCATGCATTGCTGTGATGACTGTACTAGTGTGTGTAGGTTACCTGTATCAGGGACAGGGATGGGGTAGGTGCCCCGGAACTTGGAAGTAAGGTACTATCCAGGCATTTGCCTGGAGGGAGTGTGGAAAAGCCCGGGGAAAAACCACACTCAGGATAGCCGCTGTCAGTGCCGGGATTCGAACCTATGATCTCCGGACTTTCTGAAGCTGCCTCAACAGCCGTGGTGCATGATTTAACGAGCACAGCTACGCCGCGGGACCTAGTATATACCAGGATGATTCAGAAAATAAGTTTCACTGTTGTATATAATACATGGTTTTTATTTTTGCTTGGCAAGGCGATTCCGCTCGACCTTGGCCGGTGGTCCCCGGCAAGTTACAGGTTGGCGCGCACGGTCGCCGGCCGTATTCCCACGCTCTTCCTGCGGTAGACGTGTGAGCTCCGAGATAATTGGGTGTTTTATAAAGCTACTGTGAACAGTATTATCGTATTGTATAGTGTTTTATTGTGATTGTGTATAGGGTTGTAATGCCTTACGTGAAATAGGCCTATTCGTTACGTGAACGTGTATATCTGCACAATATGTACATAAAATACAGCAAATCGTGCACTAGAACAAGACAAAAGTTTCGAGTGAAATTTCCAGGGAGACCCATTCCTATAAATCGGACAATAAAACAACTGGCTAAGAGATTCAAACGTACAGGTTCAGTAAACAATAAAATTAGACGTCGTTATTTCCTTACTGAAGCTAAATTAACTGGAGTAACCGGAAAGTTCATAAGGAGATGCCGATTATGTTTGGCAGCGGATCTGGAACATTTTCAGCACCTACTGTAAACATGGTGAGTAAAAATGCATGATACTGATTTTAAGCACCGTATTCTGCCGTACATATGCGCGCGCGGTCGCAGGCAACTGAGCCGTCAATGGCGGAGTGCTTGAGTGAGAATGTCCTTGCCAAGTAAATATAAAGAGCCTGTATAAATAAAACAGTTCCATGAAAAACTTTGTTGGTACCAGATACAGCAATGTTTGAGCTACTGTACTTTTCGACATAACCACCAGCAGAATTGAGGTACCTGTCATATCGTGGGGTCAACTTTTGTGTTTCTGTGTCGTAGAAGTCTGCCACCTGGGAATGGAACCAGGGTGTGAGATTCGTCTTCATCTCTTCGTCAGTGTGAAAATGCTGACCGGTGGACAGGAATTTCTTGAGGTGCAAGAAAAGATGGAAATCAGTTCTCTGTAGAAATGAATAGTAAAAACTCTGAAAATAAGTGTCTATTTTCGGATGTTGAATTGTAATTTTAACCAATAACAGTAATAGCACAACATTAATTGTTTTATTACAGCGAAGGAATATTCGCAATTTATCCGTAGTTACGTGAGTTATAACAGTGTTGCTAACGGTAAGAAAACAAGATGGCCAGCTAGCATTCTCGGGTGAAGAGAATGCTTCAGAAGGAACAATTACGCTATGTTCACCAAACACTTCCTGACAACCAGATACCGGTACGATGAAGAAAAAAGGATCCCTGCAGTTTATACGCTTGTATCAATTTATGATTTTTATGTTGATTATTAACTATGTGGCTTTGGATATATTTGTGAACTACTGTGGAATCTCGCATAATTTGACTAGTGCAGGGAATTCGTAGTTATGAAGCATTTTGACTTCTTATATTTAGGACTACAATTCAATATCGAGAAATTACTATACGGTATGGACTAATACGAATTAATAATACTACTACTACTAATAATAAGCACATTGCAGTGACACCTACTGTAGTATTTTAAAGGGACACGGAACGAAAAATCATATGAAAATTCCATTTTTAATTTTGAATTCTGTATCTGTGATCATTTCCCTATCCAATGGTGTATAAATTATGATAATCCTCCTCTTGGAAGTTTTTTTTTTGTATGATGATGTATAGTTTCCATGCGCTCGCAACACAGGTTATTTGACATTTTGACTGATAAGCTGTATTCTTTATATACTGTATATGCCAGGAGTAACCTTGTAACCACGTCAATCATAAACAAGGCAAACAAATGACAGTCAACAATCGGATCCATGACGATGCTTCCACAAAGAAATTCGACAAGAATATATTTCCCCCCTCTATTTAAATTTACCCCTCTCCTGCCCAAAACTGTGTTTGTGCTAATAAGGATCCTTCATTTTGGTGCATATGACGGTGTGGCATCATTTAACCAGGGAAACATCACAAAATGTCAAGTACTACAAAGACTGGGGCTGAGCATTTGCTCTCATACTCGGCACGCCATGCTGCGACTCGACTTAGAAAGACTCAGATATGCCGAAATAGCGGTCAAAACTTTGCATCAGAAGGCCAGGCAAGTCAGGAGAGCTAGTAAGAGAAGGCTAGAAGACGAAATGGAAGAGGACATCGATAATTGAAGCTATGGAGCAGGCATGCACTAGTGCAGTGACTTTAAAGGCCATTTCCCCAAAGTTAGTATTTTAATACTTAAGGACCAATTTCTCAGGTTGTGTGAGATACAGAGAATTCAAACTTTCAGGGTTCCTTTTCAATGTTGCTGTGTGCATGCTGAAAGAAGTATAATTGCAGTAGGTCAGATATTAGGTATTTTATTAGAGTAGGCTATGACGTGGAAAAATATGCCAAAATGTGTAACCTCAAAATAATAATTCAAAAATCAAAAAGTATTTCATATAACACACAACCTGTTATTTCAGTACCAAGCCAAGGTATGAAGGGTCCAGGGGAAGAAGGGGGGATGTCAAATAATGTAAAAAGTCCAGGAAACGAGTTTTAAAGTTTCATTACTTATATGTACGCGTCAACTTGGAACGTGATTTTCCTCACGGCTCTCATTCTTCTTAGCCAGACACAATTGTGCCTGCAATACGTTGCAAAGATCGCGCTGATATCTCAATTTTACATTTTGAGTGACATTCCCCTTCCTTCCCGTGGACCCTTCATATGTAGGTGCATGCTGTGTAATTTTCAAGTGCATATCTCTAATAGGTTTTGAGAAAAATGTACCTTTGTGAAGCATGATTTAACATTAGCAGCATAGGGCGTTCCGTGTCCCCTTAAGCCTAGCTTATAGAACAATTCCAGAGAACAATGAGTGAGAGAAATAATATGGCTAAATACCATATAGGCCTACTGTATTTCGCAAGGAGCCACAGAAGATAATGCTATTTTGAATACGTACTGTAGGGTACTGAACCCTATTCTCGTCACAATATGAAGAGTTATTAAATCCTACAGACACATGCTTTCGTAACATCCAGTTAGGTTTATTTTAAATATTTTATAAATCAAAAAGCTTGTGTCTTCAAACGTGAGTGTAATAGACACTGTATATACCCTAAATTAGTGCTGGAGATATAAACCAGAAGTTTTTTTGAACAGCTGAAAGATCAGCCAGTCAATCCATCAACCGACCAAAATGCTAGTGCTGAATAAAACATTCTTTAATAAGTCTACATGGCAAAGTGTTAAATATCAATAACAGATAGTTAACCTAAATGACCAATGTAACCGCGGCCTGCCGGAGCTTAAGTTTATTACTTGTCAAAGACTGAGTGCTTGCTGAAATCTTTTATTTCTCTTGTTAGTTGTTGCCCTTTGAGATCTGTACTATTAACGTATGGGCACAATATGTGTGCGGGTTTTGAGGAGATCCTTCGTGAGATAACACTATTTGCATTTTCACTTTGAAGACCATAATATCCAACGGGATCTCAGCTAGATCCTAAAGAACATTCAAATAATGCACTTATAGTCATTTTATGATGTCGGGTAGCTGTTTAAAACAATACAACTAACACAACGATCTTCATGTTTGATGAACAAATAGGCCTACAGCTAAGGAATCCAAGTGCTCCACATAATGGCCGCCTCTTGTTCTCAAAGTATTATCGATAGCAACATGACGTCACGCCGATACGGCCTTTTTGCTTGATCTTATGTTCTCCGTGATATTCAATTTCCAATAAAGATCTGTGTTAAGAAGTTGTCCTCAACAATATGTACGTCATTATACATCATACTTTTACTTTGGTGTAATCTTCTCGTGATATTCAAATAGATTCTGGAGGGGAGCGTGATGGCACAGTGCCTTAGCTGCTCGTCTTTCACCCGGACGGCCGGGGTTCGAATCCCGGTGATAGCGGTATGGAATTTTCGACTGAAAAATCATGTGGCGTCAGAAATGGCATCCGGACTTAAATCCCCGGCCTAAACCAAAATGACCCTGATTGGCTCCGGCGACACCAATTAATAGGGAAAAGCTGTAGAAAGTTTTTTGTTCAAGTAGATTTTAGAAGTGCGCACGTTGATATTCAGTATGTGTATTCACTATTCCTTCTATCTTCGAGCATTAAATCGAGCAAGCTTGCTATAAAACAGTGAAGATTATAAGAATTTTTGTATGCGGTGTTATTTTATTTCATGTTTGCATTCTACTCTCTCAAGACCACATCGCCTCCATCAAAGCTGTGAGCATCTTGTTTAGTAGAGGGTGAAAGGAAAACGATATTTCAAGAGAGTGTGCGTGTACCAAAGATCCGTTACAGATAAATAGTAGAGGCCGACTAAAATATGAACACTACCAAAATATATTTCTTCATAACGGAATGTACCGTAAGCACAATTTACTATGGTAAGAATGACGTATCATTCGGGATTTAAATACAGTATTATGAAGTTATGATTTGCACAGTTTCTTTTTCTTTGATTTGACTCAATCACTGCCGTGATTCTTCCGGCTGAGAATATTTTTCAATATGAAAATGAATATCCAATTGAGTTGCTAAAATTAAACTTTCCTGTCTTATAGGCACCATTCCAACGCCAGTAGCAACTGCATCGCCAGCACATTCTGTGGGCAATTTATTGTCGTCAGCAGCAGCCGCTGCAGCAGCTGCAGCTAGTCAGCAGTCTTCAGCACTACCTCAGTTACTGGCAGCTCCTCAACCAGCTGCTATGCCGCAATTCATCTTAGCTTCGGGGCAGTTGGTCCAAGGAATTCAGGGCGCTCAATTACTTATCCCAACTTCACAAGGTGGGCATCAACACAGCCCTTTGTTTACTTTTTCACTAATAATGAGTATCCAATAAAGCTTATATTACTTTAGGCTAATGCACCACTTGTTGAATTTAATGCCTGCTGCTTTCGTACAATCAATGCTTAGTCGGAAAAAACAGTTTAGGTCTGGTCTCTGCAGAGTAACAAAAGTGAGCATGAGCACTCTCATTTACTTCACAAACATACTGAGGAGGAAGCAGTCTGCATTCCCCTCCATGTATCCAGTTCTCCTCGCTGCACTGTTGGTAACACTCCAATTTCCGTAATGAAATATTCCGAGCGCTTTGACCCATTCACTTAGAGTAAAGTTATGTCTGCTGCTTATTATGTGTCAGTTAAGGAAATGGAGAGGCCTAACGAAGTAACAAAGTATTATTTTTATTTGTTAATAAGATTTCCTATTCCTAGTCTTCCTATTCCGAGGATGGCAATTTAGATACCGTACGATTAAAAAATTGTCTGTACCTTTTCCAGTATAAATGGCTAAATGACGAAATAAATTAGCACCACATGCTGAAGTAATCGAACTGCGTCGAGAATGTGAATATCCAAGTGACAAGCAAATTCAAAAACCATTGTGACAGCCAGAATCATGTGGAATCGACTGTCTTTAGATTGCCTCCTTCACCGTTCCGACTTCTATCACTGTGCGGAGACAGGCAAATGCTGCATCAAGCGAGCAAGCGACGGTCTTTAGATTGTCTCCTTCACCGTTCCGATGTCTATCACTGTGCGGAGACAGGCAAATGCTGCATCAAGCGAGCAAGTGACTGTCTTTAGATGGTCTCCTTCACCATTCCGACGTCTATCACTGAGCGGAGACAGGCAAATGCTGCATCAAGCGAGCAAGCGACAATCTTTAGATTGTCTCCTTCACCGTTCCAACGTCTATCACTGTGCGGAGACAGGCAAATGCTGCATCAAGCGAGCAAGCGACAATCTTTAGATTGTCTCCTTCACCGTTCCAACGTCTATCACTGTGCGGAGACAGGCAAATGCTGCATCAAGCGAGCAAGTGACTGTCTTTAGATAGTCTCCTTCACCATTCCGACGTCTATCACTGAGCGGAGACAGGCAAATGCTGCATCAAGCGAGCAAGCGACTATCTTTAGATTGTCTCCTTCACCGTTCCGACGTCTATCACTGTGCGGAGACAGGCAAATGCTGCATCAAGCAAGTGACTGTATTTAGATTGTCTCCTTCACCATTCCGACGTCTATCACTGTGCGGAGACAGGCAAATGCTGCATCAGGCGAGCAAGCGACTATCTTTAGATTGTCTCCTTCACCGTTCCGACGTCTATCACTGTGCGGAGACAGGCAAATGCTGCATCAAGCAAGCAAGTGACTGTATTTAAATTGTCTCCTTCACCATTCCGACGTCTATCACTGTGCGGAGACAGGCAAATGCTGCATCAAGCAAGCAAGTGACTGTATTTAGATTGTCTACTCCACCATTCCGACGTCTATCACTGTGCGGAGACAGGCAAATGCTGCATCAAGCGAACAAGTGACTGTCTTTAGATTGTGTCCTTCACCATTCCGACGTCTATCACTGTGCGGAGACAGGCAAATGCTGCATCAAGCAAGCAAGTGACTGTCTTTAGATTGTCTCCTTCACCGTTCTGACGTCTATCACTGAGCGGAGACAGGCAAATGCTGCATCAAGCAAGCAAGTGACTGTCTTCAGATTGTCTCCTTCACCATTCGGACGTCTATCACTGTGCGGAGACAGGCAAATGCTACATCAAGCGAGCAAGTGACTGCCTTTAGATTGTCTTCTTCACCGTTCCGACGTCTATCACTGTGCGGAGACAGGCAAATGCTGCATCAAGCAAGCAAGCGACTATCTTTAGATTGTCTCTTTCAACATTCCGACGTCTATCACTGTGTGGAGACAGGCAAATGCTGCATCAAGTGAGCAAGCGACAATCTTTAGATTGTCTCCTTCACCGTTCCAACGTCTATCACTGTGCGGAGACAGGCAAATGCTGCATCAAGTGAGCAAGCGACTATCTTTAGATTGTCTCCTTCACCGTTCCGACGTCTAACACTGTGCGGAGACAGGCAAATGCTGCATCAAGCGAGCAAGTGACTGCCTTTAGATTGTCTCCTTTACCATTCCGACGTCTATCAATGTGCGGAGACAGGCAAATGCTGCATCAAGCGAGCAAGTGACTGTCTTTACATTGTCTCCTCCACCGTTCGGACTTCCATCAGTGTACGAAGACTGGCAAATGCTGCATGAAGCGAGCAAGTGACTGCCTTTAGATTGTCTCCTTCACCATTCCGACGTCTATCACTGTGTGTAGACAGGCAAATGCTGCATCAAGCGAGCAAGCGACTATCTTTAGATTGTCTCCTTCACCGTTCTGACGTCTATCACTGTGCGGAGACAGGCAAATGCTGCATCAAGCGAGCAAGTGACTGCCTTTAGATTGTCTCCTTCACCATTCCGACGTCTATCACTGTGTGGAGACAGGCAAATGCTGCATCAAGCGAGCAAGCGACTATCTTTAGATTGTCTCCTTCACCGTTCCAACGTCTATCACTGTGCGGAGACAGGCAAATGCTGCATCAAGCGAGCAAGTGACTGTCTTTACATTGTCTCCTCCACCGTTCGGACTTCCATGAGTGTACGAAGACTGGCAAATGCTGCATCAAGCGAGCAAGTTTTTGAACTATTCATCTGGTCAACCCTGTTTAGGTTAACTTAGAGTAGTCTAAAATGAAGCCATAGCCTATTTAGAGTTTAATATGGCCCAACTGCATTGAGAGCATTGTTGCATACAGTATACTTCATGTTGATTTTCATTGTACAGTAGACACACCTGATCTTATCTGATAGATTGAGATTGAGCTAAGATCTGTCATTAGTGGTCGTCGAGTGGTTAAGTGATCTTGTTATGGCTAGTTGACTGATTTCAAATCACTCTATGCAGACCAGGAAAAAAAATCAGGATTTCCACAACATGAGTTTAGTTTTATCATGAAAACCTCCTTATTAGCTGCAATATTATTAGTCTAATTAAACAATGGAGGGAAGTCATATGAAGTAGAAGATTCTACGTGACCAAGGAACAAAATGGAATGCAAAAGCCCTAAGATATTCTGGATATTTACAATGCACCGTCACGAGAAAGAATGATGTTAACATTGTTGAGGATGGTTCTGAACAAGGAGAGAAACAAAGCTTCTGGACATAATGGATAAAACTATGAGATTGATGCCTGGCAAACAAGTGTTTCTGAATGGTGAACGTAACGGTTATGCAGGTAGTGGTAAAAACACAAAGAGAAGAGTCATAGGAAGGAAAGGTGAGTGATGGAGAGTGTAGCCAGTGAAATCAGGTGGGGCTTTGGTATGTTCTTCAATATGGTAGTTACCAACAATATTCTTCAGAAGAAGTCAAATCATTAGTTATCTTCCAAGTGAAGGAAGATCCTAACAAGAGGACTATTACACATCCTATGCAGGAGGAGAAACTTGAAGAAGAGTATTTACAGAAGAGTCTGTAGCAAACTCAACAACGCTTGGTTTGTGCAGCATTGTAACAAAGGGTATGAAAATGAAATCAAGAGTCGGGGTACGGTATTCTAAACAAAAAATTGGAAACAAAACGAAAACTATTGTAGAACTACTTCCTTGGATGAGGTTCAGTTAGTTGTAAAGTTACTTGCAGTGTGCCTTGAGAAGGAAGATTATAATTTGGAAGCAACGCCAAACCAGATAGGCTACATGAAACTCGAGTCAGCATGTTTGGAAGCTTATTTAGAATTATTAAAGTATTCAAGAATCTTGGCAATTTTGGAATTACTAAACAAATTGCAAATGTTCCAGATACATCTTCCAGACACAGCAGAAGGATGATGTATGAAACATTATTAGGCAAAGTCTAAGAACAAAGTGAAGTATATATGGGATAGAAGAAGATCTTTGGAATCACAAAACAAATTGCAAATGTTCCAGATACATCTAACTTACCAGACAAAGCAAAAGAATGTTGAAGGCAAACATTTGACTGGAAAACAAAACTGTTAAAACTGTTACCGCAAATATATCTGAGACGACTTTCACGGGCATGAAGGCAAGGGAGGAGCTCATAAAAGGAAATAATATGGGGCATTCAAAAACGTAAGCAAATATGATTTCAAACATAAACATATGTGTTTCTGAATAAACACGCCATATAATTTATTTCGCGATTGATAACATGGAAACTCACATGAAGAATGAGATTTGTTCCATCGTAATAGGTCAATTACATCCTGTGAAATTATACGTGAAGTTAACGCGAGATAACAAAACGCGCATCAGTTACACACCCGGTGCTGTTAATCGCGATGTATCTGACGTACTACGGTGCGACAAAAGCTGTTCTTAGTGTTACTTTCACTGTCATCAAGTGGGTAGGAATTAATAACCATAATAATAATAATAATAGGGTTTCCAGTCACAACAAAGGAAATGCACATTAATGTACGGTAATTAACGGTTTTGCCTATCGTCGTTGTATTTATCTAAGTACAGTACTGCACAGTCTTTTGTGTACTGTATTCTGCCCAAAGGCAGGTCCATGCCTCCGAAGAGGCTATCCTGAGCCCGAGATTACGTGCGGTAGGGTGGCCAGGTCCTTTCCGCTCCTTCTTACCCTCTCCCCGCCAACAGCTCGTGGTCCACCAAAACCGGAATTCCATCCAAGTTCCGACCACGCCCAATGCTGCTTAACTGCGGAGTTCTCATGGGATCCGGTGTTTCAACATGGCCAGGCCGTTGGCTTCCTATACAGTACTACATAATAAAATACTGTACAGTACCGTACTACACAATGAAGCACTGTGCGTAGGCCTACATCCAAGTTACTGTAACGAAATTAAGTGTTACCGGTCAGTGGGCCTACACTCCAGTCACATCGCGAGTAATAGCACCGAGCCGCTCGTGCTTGAATATCAGGATGTGCAGCTGATGCACGTTTCGTTTATGTTGTATTTGCTTACGTTTATCGACCCATACTATTTACTCTAATGAACCCCTTCCCTGCCTTCATGTCTGTGCAAGTCGCTTTTCAATATATATTGTTGTTTCAGATATATTTGTGGTGAAAGGTTTAAGTGGGCCACCCTGTATATATGGAAAGAACAATAAAGAAAATGAAAGGACAGATGTCTCAATCATGCTGAGTCATGAGAAACCTGTATATTTAGACAACAGAGAAGAGAATATTCTAGCATTGTTCAAAATGAAGAAAATCTGTCAACTTGGACAACATACCCTTCGAAATATGAAACATCTTAGAGAATAATGGAATAGTACTTCTTTTGGGGATGTTCAAACACTTAATACATTCTGAGCATCTACCAGATGTATGGAGAAGAAGTGTCTACAAAAATCTTTACATGCCCTAGTATAAGACAAAGTCCCCAATTCTTGGATGTAACTGGTAATCTCGAGAACCACTGGATGAATTTTGATGCGGTTTTCACCATTCTTTAAAGGATTTCTTAAGGAAGGTTTCTGTAGGAAAACATCCATTTATGACTAAAGGAAGCCGAGCAGTAACGATTTTAGTGAACTGAGTCGAAGAGAAACCTGCCGTCCGTGCGCCTTTTAAGCTGGATATACCGTTAAAAATATCTATAATACTATGAGTGTAAGAATTGTTCAGCATGTAAAGTTCTACAAAAAAGTCCGCGACAGCATAGTCTATCTGTATCTTAAATACATCAACCACTATAAGTGTTTTTACATGTTCATTTCTTCTAACAATCTCCAATCAGTGGAAATTTAAATGACTATCTTCGGAGCGAGTTTATGAGCTAGCGAGCGAGCCTATCACCCCAACTTCAGCCAGCATCAAACTGTCGAGTCGTGTCGAGTTAAGACATCCGAGAAGAGGATATGTGTTTGGAGTTTCCTGTTCACCTTGGCTTTTCTGAATTGCGTTTGGGACCTGCCGTCAGTGCACCTTTTAAGCTTACGCTGGGTGAACCGTTAAAGATACCGGGACTGGTTGCTAGTATGTATATAAGAAACAGTAAGATAATGCAGCCTTGTATAATAATTACAGGAGGTGAACCAAACAATGAGACTTCAAGAGAGTCAGAGGAACAAGGGATGAACAGTTGAGCTTCCTGCTGGATGAAGTGCAACACATATCATCAGTCATTTAGTGTAGCAGTAAAACATATAACAGAGTATCCCAACAAGGAATATGAAACTGTATGAGAGTGTAAGGAGCCACGGTATGTTTAGGATATGCACATGGAGAGCAGTTCATATGTATGCAGTAGAGGACACAGAAAGAATCAACATCAAGGTTCAGCAATTAGTCCACTACTATTTGCAATACGCGTGGATTCACTAACGAAGAGGATGAGATCAAAGGTTTTGTAGTGCAACAAATTTCAAGGAAAATTAAATACTACATTGAGAAATGTATCCGGGTAGTTTGTCAGCATACCATTGTTGGTTTGGTTCCTCTAACCAAGTTTCATTTTGACCATAACGACATGGTGCTCTATGCTAAATCTCATGAAGATGTGGATGTTCACCAGGAAACATGGACAGCTGCAGAGAGCAGAGGCAGGAGAAATGCTACTAAACCTGTGCCCCTGTTGGCTGCAGTGATATCTTCATTGGAGGGATAAAGGACTAATCAAACTATACACCCTCATCATGAAGCACTGCTGGTGGAAGTGAATTTGATCCCCACCTCAGCCACCCTGGAAGATGTTTTCCATGGTTTCTCAATTCAACTTCAGTTAAATGCTGGGATGTTTCCTAACTTATGGCCAAAACTGTCTCTTTCTTGAATATAGCCTCAGTTACAAATCCATACACTACTACAGACTCCACAATAGCACAGGCTATCAGGTAGATTCCCCACACACATACATACACCCAAGTACACAGGGCTTTATGACCATGATATCACAAAGTCCCTAAAAGAATCAACTACTACAGTTGTTGTTGTAGCCATGTGTACTTGGGTTGTGTAGAAGTTGTCTGATAACCTGTGCCACTGTGATAGATTGATAGATAGATAGATTTTATTAATTCCATTTGATCAAATACATGTATACAATACATTTTTGATATAGGACACATCAGAAATTACATCTATAAAATAAAAGAAATCTGTACTAGTGTGTGTACTTGTAATTGAGGTAGGATTTGCATAGGAAGCGGCCGTGGCCTTAAGTTAGGTACCATCCCGGCATTTGCCTGGAGTAGAAGTGGGAAACCATGGAAAACCACTTCCAGGATGGCTGAGGTAAGAATCGAACCCACCTCTTCTCATGTTTGCCTCACGAGGCTGAGTGTATCCCGTTCCAGCCTTCAGACCAGAATTAAATTTCTTGGCATAGCCGTAAATTGAACCCGAGCCTCTGCGGTGACAGTGAAGAATGCTAGCCACTACATCAACTACTATAAACAAAACATCTATATAATCAAAATGGCAGATAACTTTGCCCACAGAGTTACCAATTAATAGCCTACAAGCAAATGTTTGCTTTCAATACTGTTATGTACCACATATATGTTTGTGAGAAACCAACCACCACAGTTATATACCTGCGAATGTGGATCTGTCCAGTAAATTATTCTGTAAATACGTGCAAGAATGCAACATGTGTCCACAGAGACAACTTTTTAGAAAAATGCAAGAAAGATTTTAATTACAGGCTGTGACAAAATAGTGCATAATCTCAATGGTGAATGTGTATTTAATTTTTTTATTTTATTTTTTTATTCTTGTGCAATTACAGGGATCTTCTTTAAAGGGAAGAATTTTATTTTTAACCCTCGGCAAGCATCGTGACTCTTGTGGAACACAACCAGTGTTATGAGGTCCTTTTAAAGATAAAATAAAAACAGAAAAATGTCATCAGATCAACAATGTCGTGTTGAGCTATTATTAATTCTAATCATTTATCCTAATTTCATTAAGAAATAACTCCACAGGGCAGTTATTATATGAATTTTAAAATATCAAGTAGCTTATGCAGTCATCAATTCAGTAGCTCATAAATCAAATGAATTTCTTATAGCCAGACATAAAAATCATTTCTAATGGTGTAATCACATGAAGAATGAATGTCCCAATAATGAAAGTTTGATATGGTTTTTTCAAAAGGCAAAGTTATATGGAAACCAGCTAATCTTACATATATGATACTTCCGAAACCTATTTCACATATGCAGTCAAACAAACACTAGAACAAATTTGAATATCTCCTGCTCACTAAACCAACAGGAAATGTGTAAGTCTGTTCTTCACCCATTCACTTGAATCGAAAGCAAAAATATCCTTCTATTTCAAAAGAAGCACTTCCAATACACAACTTTGATGGTCCAGGTTTAGCCAGTTATCACGTCAATGCAATTTTCGTACAACAAAGAAAGTCACACCAGAGGAGCAAATTTATGTGACCTGCGTTGTGAGGTCCAGCGGATCACTCAAGTTATGTAGTCAGTACAACAGCTGCTTGCAGACAATGGCGTAGCTTGAAGGTACTGGATATGCCAAATTAAATTTGTGAAAGGAATGTCACAGAGCAAACAAATGAAATTGAGGGTGTTCCCAGGGACCTCACATTGCTTGCTGAGGGTTTAAGTTGAAATGTCGGGACAAGTGTTGTATCTGATATACCATAGTGTATATACCAATTTCAAAGGAAAACAATGCAATTTTATAATACAGAATGCATTCAATTAATAATTTGGCTTTAATATTTGTATGATATGAGTTGATATTATTGAACAATACACAACAGATGGAAAGAAAGTATGATTTGTACAGAAAGTTGCACAGTGATTTCTTTTCTAAACCTGTCTTCACATTGTTTCACATTATGCTGTACTCCTTTATTCTATCTGCAGTCCTTCTCTTCACATTCATCTGTAAGCTACTTGTAGATTGTGGTGTGAAATGCATGGAATTGATTTGGAATTTACACTTCCAAATTCTTCATGTCAGCAATTTTTCCTTACTTATTGGTGCATATGTTACATGCTTTTGCTATGGCAAAATGAAATGAGTTTTGTCAACACCAACTTCTTTCTAATCACAGTGTGAGGAGTATTACTTTAGTATTCATATTCGAAGAATTCTGACATAGCAAATGTCTGCTTCTGATCCCTTGGCACGTTTCTGTTGGCACTCTCCAGAGAGAAGGCATTCTTTTTGTATAACCTATGCCACCTATTTTTGAATGAAAGAATGTTGTATGTAAAACTACCTCCACCTGGAACTTTAATTTTGGAACTTGAGGTCATAATCATTTCAACAAATCGCTTGATGTGATACATCCTGTTCACTGAATAAAATTTTCTCTTCGCTGTTGCCAAGTCCCTGTCGCAGGGCAAGAAATTGTTCACGTGTAGGGAAATAATGATTACAAGTGAGGAATCAACCTGAGGCTGCCATAGCCAGGAGAAACATTACGACAATATCGTTCTTACCCTATTTGCTCGAGGCAACCATCTGAAAAGACATGCAAATGTTTTATGTTTTTGGGATGTTATTTGTTATGAAATCTTATAGGAATGAACACATTTCATTCAGGATCTTCATTATTGTTCTCTTGAGCTAAACATAGAATTTTGTTCACCAGTCTTTAAGTAGTGTGTACTAAAGACATTCACAGTAATCTAATGAAAGCTGATGGCCTCTTGAACTGGTAGAGTTCGTGGTCTTAGATTTTGCATGAAGTGAATAGCAATTGCTGCACCACCCTCATGATCAAAAATGCATTTCCCCTTAATTTCACAATGCAAGAAAAAAACTTAGCTGCTTATCTCCTACAAATGACAGGTGCTGCTGCAGCTACCCATTTTGCTGTGTCATTAAGCAGTTTATTTTTCATTTTAATTAGAACTTTTTGATGCTTGCCGCAAGTATCAACTTGTGATCATACGATTAGAACGAAAATCTCTCCCTGAATATTTTCTTGTGTTTTCTTTAAGTCCAGATCATAAAATGGGTGTTTTCATGAATGTTCTCAAAGCACTATAGAGAACATCTGGGACGAAAACATTCTATAAGAACCGGCGATCCCAGAAAATCACTTATTAACAAATAAGGGTAAAACTGCACATAAAGTGTATACTGGCTAGAGTACTTGAAATCAGCACAAATTTGTTTCTTTTGTACCATTTTCCTACTAAAGTTTTCATACTCCTGCCAGTTGATTTTCTCCTATCTTGTTTTAATGTCTTACAATCTATAGCTGTTTTACAAGAAGACATGCTGCACGACAAAAAACAACATACAGTGCGATAGCCTGTTTGTCATAGAAACAACACATGTCCAGGACAAGTGTTCTTTCTGTACTCAGCATAGCATTTACCGCTTCATTACTCCCATATTGAATGCGAAGCAAGTGCCATTTTTGTTACCATTTGATGGAGCTATCCTCACCGAATGATGTTGCACCCTTAAGTCAAAGCCAAAAATGTGTGGACAAGTGTTGTTTCTGAGTACAGCACTTAATTTAGAAAATGTACATCATGTTCACTATTGTGGTTCAACACTAGCAGACAGCTTGCAGTTATACCCTGCTCCTCTTCGTACGTCGCAATCTAACTGGCACGTGCCAGATATTCTCCCATTTTAGACTATGGCATTGAATATTAATTTAGGTCGAAGACACTAGTAGGTGCAACAGAAGCAGTATGTGGAGGACAAGTAGTAAGAAGAGGTGGAAGGAAACACCATGGTGGAATGAGATGACAAAAGATATAGTAAGGGAAAAGAATAGAGCCTTTAGGAGGTGGTATCAAAATAGGACGGTAGAGACAAGGGTAGAGTACCAGGAAAGAAAGAAGGAGGCAAAGAGAGTAGTGGCTGAGGAGAGAAGAAAGTGGATGGAAGAGTGGACAAAGATGATGAAGGAGGATAATGAAGGTACAAAAAAGGTCCTGTATGGGATGGTAAAACATAAGAGGCGGAAGGATCCTAAGGATTATGTTAGAATGGTGAACAAAAGGGGACAAGAGATAGAAAATAGGGAAGAACTGAAGAAAATGTGGAAAGAATATTTTGAAGAACTTCTGAACCGAAATGGAAACCACGGCGAGGAGGAAGAAATCAGGGAAGAGGAAGATGGACTGCAAACGGAATAGGACTTAAACATGGAAAGAAGTGGAAGATGCAGTGAGGAAGATGAAAGGACGGAAGGCAACGGGTGTGGATGAGTTAAGTGTGGAGATGGTGAGAGCAGCAGGGGAGGTGGGGATACAATGGTTGTTCCGAGTGATAAAGATAGCATGGAAGGAAAGGAAGAACCCAGAGGACTGGAAAAAGGGAATAATTGTCCCGATCTTCAAGAAAGGAGGGAAGGCAGAATGCAGAAACTATCGGGGAATAACACTGATGAGTCATTGTGCAAAGATGTTTGAGAAAGTTTTGGAAAGGAGAATTAGGACAAGGATAGAAGGAGGGATGAGGGAAGAACAACATGGCTTCAGAGCAGGAAGGTCCACAGTGGATTTGATTTTTGCTGTAAGGCAGTTACATGAACAGCACTATGAGTATGGAACAGATCTACTGATGGCCTTCCTGGACAATGAGAAAGCATATGACAGTGTATGCAGAAACAAAGTATGGAAGTCCCTGGAGGAAGGAGGAGTAGAAAAATGGACTATAAGGAGGATAAAGGAGATGTACAAGGGAAGCGTGAGCTGCGTGAAAGTGGGAGGAGAGAGATCGGACTGGTTGGAACAGAGAAACGGCCTGAAACAAGGAAGTGCACTGTCACCGTTACTTTTCATTGTGGTGATGAATGACATAACGACCCGAGTGGCACATGTAATTGGGGAAGGAAAGATGAAAGCAATGGTGTTTGCAAATGATTTGATGATTTGGGGTAACAAGGAGGAGGAGGTTACAGGAACAGTTGGATGTGTGGGAAGGAATAATACAAGGATATGGGATGAAATTTAGCATAAATAAGAGTGAGATGGTGATCACATCAAGGAAGAAGGAAAGAACCACAACGGGAATAACAAATGGTGGGGAACAGCTGAAGAAAGTGGAGAGTTTCAAGTGTCTGGGAAGCATGATACAAGATGATGGAAGAAACGATAGAGAAATAAATGAGTGGTGGAGACAGGCAGAAGCATTCCGGAGGAGTGTGAGAAGCTTGTTATGGAGCAAGGATGTCCCTCAGAACAGCAAAAAGATCGTATATCGGACGTACTATGTCCCTATCGTGACGTATGCCTCGGAGACCTGGGTTATGAAAGGAAGGGAGAAGTTCAAAATACAGGCCAGTGAGATGAGGTTCTTGAGAAGCAGTATTGGAGCTACAAAGATGGACAGAATAAGAAATGAGAGGACCAGAGAATTAATGAAGGAGGAACCATCACAGTATAATATCAATAAATGATAAAAATGGTCCGGTTAGCTCAAACAATGCCAGCGTTTCGCCCCAGTGTGCCGTTGGGCTCGTCAGTTGGTACAGACACACCTACCACTACGCGTGGCTAGCACATACTGGGAAGGCCATGCAAGACACAAAATACAAGCAGTATTGACGTCACGAGCATGCCAATGTGCTACAGGAGTCAAACTCCCTTTCATAAAAACAAAAGCCTTACCTTGGCATTCCAAATAAGGTTTTGAATATTCCCGAAGGGAATATGATGTAGTTTCCATTTGAGCGGATGAATTATCAATAAATGATAAAAATGGTCCGGTTAGCTCAAACAATGCCAGTGTTTCGCCCCAGTGTGCCGTTGGGCTCGTCAGTTGGTACAGACACACCTACCAATATGCGTGGCTAGCACATACTGGGAAGGCCATGCAAGACACAAAATACAAGCAGTATTGACGTCACGAGCATGCCAATGTGCTACAGGAGTCAAACTCCCTTTCATAAAAACAAAAGCCTTACCTTGGCATTCCAAATAAGGTTTTGAATATTCCCGAAGGGAATATGATGTAGTTTCCATTTGAGCGGATGAATTATCAATAAATGATAAAAATGGTCCGGTTAGCTCAAACAATGCCAGCGTTTCGCCCCAGTGTGCCGTTGGGCTTGTCAGTTGGTACAGACACACCTACCAATACGCGTGGCTAGCACATACTGGGAAGGCCATGCAAGACACAAAATACAAGCAGTATTGACGTCACGAGCATGCCAATGTGCTACAGGAGTCAAACTCCCTTTCATAAAAACAAAAGCCTTACCTTGGCATTCCAAATAAGGTTTTGAATATTCCCGAAGGGAATATGATGTAGTTTCCATTTGAGCGGATGAATTATCAATAAATGATAAAAATGGTCCGGTTAGCTCAAACAATGCCAGCGTTTTGCCCCAGTGTGCCGTTGGGCTCGTCAGTTGGTAAAGACACACCTACCAATACGCGTGGCTAGCACGTAGCTAGATAAATCTAGACTTAGATGGTATGGACATGTAAAATGAATGGAGGAGAAGAGGATACCCAGGAGGATACACGAGACGAAGTGGGAAGGAAAGAGACCGAGAGGAAGACCGAGAGGCAGGTGGCTGAAGGGGGTGGAAGAAAGAGTGAAGAAGAGAGGAGAAGACTGGACAAGGGTGGAGGCTGAGAGATGGTGGGAAGACAGAAGACGTTGGAGAGGCTTGTGTTCCAAACAGACCCGGCCAGTGGCTGGAAACTGTGCAAGATGATGATGATGATGATTTTCACCTTAGGGCCTTAATGATACAGTGCTGTTGAGAGAGCAACAGGACCTGCCCCTGTAGATGTTCTTTTGCCAAGCAAAGAGGAAGTGTCTGCTGGCGGTAACTCAATTGAGATCAACAGGCTGGAAATCCAAAGGTCCCAGGTTTTCATCTTGGTCATGCCAGACATTTTAACTCTCTGGTTAACATTTTGGTGACTTGAACCTTATTTACGCAGCATGATAAACCTCATTTGGTAACTTAAAACAACTTCTTATGCATTATATTTGTGTGATATGTAATTTAAAATAGTGAGGTGGTTTTCTAATAAAATACAGTACCGTACTCTTAAAGAAATGCATCTAGTTTATAGGTTGCTAATATTGCAAAATAGTGCAAGTCTATTGCTATTACATGTTTACTCCTCAGAATGTAATGACCCTGTACACTTGTGTTATTACAGAGATATTTTGCTGATATTACAATTAGTTTTTGATGTTTGCAGGCATAGCAACACAGACTATCCTGACCATTCCAGTAAACCATGTAACGGGTGGTCAGATGGTGAACCTGGCTCTCAGCAATGGTCAGGTTGTAACGACCACTCTGGCGAATCTCCAGACTCTAGCCCAGCCACATCATCTCCTCGCCCCAGCCTCTGCAGCAGGGAATGGTATGCATACTGTACATTCCTTCACAATTTCATTAATATGTTGATTTACGACTTTAAGAAATTGTTATAAACAGGCAAAACACAGACAAAATTTTTTCAACTAGAAAGAGAAGAAAAGAAAGAAAGAAAGACCCAAATACCAGGGTAATATTTCAACTCAACTCGACTGTGACTCCAGATAACTTCCACACTCCACACTTCTGATCATTTTACTTTTCCTCCACTCCCCCAACCATCACCTGTCGGGATCCTACCACTGGCAGAATTTACTCTTTTGTGTTCTCTCCATGACTGACAATGGCTTGGTCAAAATATTTGTGTTTGTTGTATTTTCCTGCCATACTGTATTCTAGCAAGACATCAATACAGGTACCGGTAGTTATTCAAGCACTGCGGACCACGTTATGTGCAGGATGAGGCTTATGAGCATTAGTGAGTTATCAGTCGATGGCTGCATTTTGAGAAGCAATACCATAACATTGGATACCGGAAATTCCAATCTTGTGGGGTAGCATGATCATTATCGCCTACTATGTTCATTGTCAACGACTCTGCTATTTGAGGACCTAAAATTCTTGTCTGGCAGTACTGTCATGAAACCACACTCATAGACTACAATGATTTATGGGAGTTGCACATTTAACCTGAGTTGTGCAGCAGTAGTGAGCCATTTTACTCAATGTAGAAAATATCATTAAATCTTCTGGTGCACAGCATTATATATGTGCAGGCTTCTCATCACCGTATATAGAACTGTATTGAAACTACATCACTGTAAATATAACTTTTACGTATTGCAGGGAAATTCTGATCATGCCACAAGTCTGCTAAAATTAGTTGGAAACAGCAAGTTCCTGAAAAATAGTGTTATTTCTGAAAAACTGCTGATCATCCACAAAGCATCGAATGGTATGCTATACTATACACCAACCTTAACAACTCCCTCTCTTTGGGGAAGAAATTCAATTTTATAAAATTAAAAAGAAGTAAAATTATATTGCATATAATATATTTTCTGTGCAAGAAAGTGTTGTCTGATAACATTTATTCTGTGATTCCAAATAACTGTGTGTTATGGACAATCAACAAAGTAATAATAATGTTATTGGTTTCACGTCCATTTTAACTACCTACTGCGACTTTTAGAGACACCGGGGTGCCAGAATTTTGCCCCAAGGGGATCTTTAACATACCAGTCAATCTACTGACATAGCTCACTTGCATTTGTTACACCCTCAAATGCCAAGTGCCAGGATTCGATCCTGCAACCTTGGGCCAATCGACAAAGAATGTTTTCAATACCATAGTGGAAATGTTAATTCTATGGTACTGTATTTGACATTGAATAGCATGTGTCTAATGGTTGCTTACATGTATATAACAGTTTGTAACAATTAATCATAAGAACATTGCAGTCAAATGTAAGCCAGAAAACATCGAACAAAGTGTGGTATTCTGTGCTCACCCGCAACTAATCGTGTGACAAACTTGAGCGCAACCAACCGACAGTTAGGATTGCTCTTAAAATTTTCATAAACTTTGACTAGATAATTTAATATCTGTTGAATAAGACTTGAAAATTAGACCACAGTCAAAATTCGAATCAGAATTTCCTGCTGTCTTGGCAGATGCACTTAGCCATGTCACAACCAGGACTCACTTCCAAGGGCACTGAACAGCAACTTGCTGGATATTATAGATATTCTTGCAAACAACACAAATATCGAGGAGCTATTCTCTAAAGTAAATCGTATGAATCGTGTTCATTTTTCTACAGATCTAATATGTCCGTATAAACCATTATTGACTGTGCACAGTAATCCTATTCAATTCTTCTGCTTAAAATTTGATATCTCCTCTTGAAGCTTATTAAAGGGTGTGATTTTTCTCTGTTAGTGCCATCGCCCGGTCCTGGCCTCGGCCTGAGCCATTCACCAGCCACACTGCCTCACTTGTTGAGCAACGGATCTGCAGCCCCGACCCACCAACAACTCATTAATGCAATGCAGCAACAACAACAGCAGCAACAGCAAATACCACCTCCACTGGTTCCAGCAGCTCAACCACTAGTATCTGCTGGCCAGCCGGCTGTGTCTGTACCACCTTCTTCAAGATCAGCTCATGGGCAACCTCATAACCATCATTACCCTGTGAGTGGCAATGCATTTCCACCCTTTACTATTTTCATTTCTGGCAGGATCAGGGCTGAGGTGAGTTTTCTATGAGGGGGTTGGTTGCCCTTCCTAATGTCAACATTATCAGAGGAGTTAATGAGTGATGAAATGAATGAAGCTTAGGAGTTGTAAGGAAGCATTAGTGGCCTATTAGGAGATACCATCCTGACAATTGCCTGGAGATGAAAACTGCAAACCATTTCATGGACAGCCGACTGTGGGTTCTATTGAGCAGAGACTGGCCCCATCGTGTGTAGCTGACCCCAGTTTGTACTGGTAGTGGTAGTGGTAATATTTATATTGCATCATGTCACATGGTTATGAGAAGTTTTACAGACGTAATTTATCGCAAAATGACTGGGAGAATTACTCAGTATTTAGCTTCACAAACAATATTTTTATAAGAGTTACATTTCACATTGATTATGAATACGGTAGGCCCTATAGGCTATACCATGAAATTCCTAATGCAAATACTTGCTAAGTTATTTTGACATGTTCTTACTGCACACACTCCTTCACACTAGCTTTGGATTTCTGATTCCTTATAGAGTACAGAGTATTAGGTTATATTTCATGTGTAGTTACAGTACAAGATGAGTTTAAAGATACTGTAGGTATCTCATGTTAAGGGTATCCAGTTATTTGTAAAAACTATTGTATTTTTTTTTTCCATTGTATTAAAATTCTTACAATTCACTGTACACAAATGGTTACAACCCCTACTCGACATTATGATAGAGTCTCAACTTTAGGTACTTTGTTCTACGTTCACTGCCAATATTTGAGAATGAAAAATTCTAAAATAGAATCAGAATATTGTTGCAGCACCTTACTCAATGCTTATTAATAAAATTACTTTTAAAAAGTACAAGTTTAGGACCATCTTGGGTCCTTTGTCAACCTAGGTTATTGTTTGTATTCAATCCATATATCGTCGCTAAACTTGCAACATACTTTTGAGCTAATCTGTGTCCTTAACAAACACAAATTGTTGTCCGACAGTAAAATAGGAAATATATTTTATACAGAAATAACAATGCGCTACTTGACCATTGTAACTATAACTTAGTTTTAGAAAGCAAAGCATCTTACCAACCCTGCCTGGAGGTGATGATGATGATTCCATATCGCGTATCTCACAATGCTCTACTTCCCTTGTGATTGGTGACGCCTCCCAGCCGTGTGTGGAACAATTCACGTTTGGCTCATATTCTTGTGGATATGCACAAAGAAGAATGAGCTTTAAATTCATTGTACTGTAGTAATGTAGCCTATATTTCAGTGTAGCAATGCACTCTTACAGTACAGTATATTTAAGGCTCATTTTCCTTTAGATTTACCCACAGGAAATGAACCTAGCGAATTGTTCTGTTGGACGGCACATCCACATACGGCTGGGAGGTGTGACCAATTATAAGGAAAATAATGGAGACGAAGAGCATTGTTTGATGCGCGGTATTGCAAGCTCAGCGATGATATGTCAATAGAAACATACTGAAATACATTATGATGAAATGGTAATGTTTTGTTCCATTATTATGATACTGTACTTCACATTGATGATTCTTTTGATCAATTGGATTACATCTGTGACAATCTCAGGAAGATTTCCTCTTTTGTAGCTCTGAAAGGTTCACAATCAGGTTGAGGTCCAGAGAGTTATCAGGCCACTCCAGAACCTTTACTTTGGTCAGTTAGTTAGTTAATGTAGTTTTAAAGGGTGGAGCAGTGAGGTTATCTGCCCTTGAACCTTTACTTTGTTGCTAAAAAGAAACTGTCACCTTTTAGGCCTTGTAACAAGGTGCAGAGTCATACATGAATACCAATTCGCCACCCAGAAACCATTTGAGGACATATGGAAGCAACTGTTTCTTGAGAACCTTGATGTACTGACGTTGGTTCATGGTCTCTTTGACAATATTCAGGCGGCTGGTTCCAGTAACACTGGTGAAAAACACACCATGACACATGCCTTCTTCACATCTCTGTACCACATAATTCACACGAAGAATTTAAAGAAACAAATCCACACTAAATCATACACGCCACTCCAACAGGAAGGAAATGTGACAAAATTGCTGCCTTTTCCATTACTCACCTGAGTTTATTCTGTATTATTGAGCTCCTGAAAGTAGGACAGATTGTTCAGGATACTTACACAGGTGTTTATAGCAGTATACAATTCCAACAATAAACGGCAACAATGAGTATATACAAACACAAGAATAATGATCCCAGGATGAAATCTGAAGTTTTAGTCTAGTGGTCCCAATAATATGATCACTCACTGTATGTCTGGAAGGCAATGAATTTCTTTTAGTAAGTTTATATATTGAGTAAAAATTGGGATCTCATTTTGTGTCAACTAGAAATCTATTTCTGGTCCTTTGCCCTCCTCCTGAAAACTATTCTACAGGCACCCGTGTACATGGTCTTTGAGAAAGTCTGGTCGGATTTCCACCTACTGTACTTACAAAAAGTGCTGAACCACCTCAAGACCCCAACTACTAATAAGGCATATAGGTCTTTGGCTCATTGTGAGCCTACCCCAGTGACTGCTGAGTGTAAAGAAACCATATAAAGACGTCACAACTACTGTCATCTCCTGGAATGCTTTGGAAGCAATGATGCTTATCATGTGCTCACTTTGGTTCATGTTACAGTGAGAGACTTTCCGTTGAATCTTCTATGCTGTACGTAATAAAATTTCTATGGCTGAAAATAAAGCTTTGGTCTACCCAGAACTATTTGTTCTTAAATGTGAATCATCAAAGTTGTACATCACTGTAATATAGTGTTCCTTTATTTCTCTGGAGTGATGTACAAGCTTTAAGTAGATTTTACCAGTTGGTCACCCATTGTTGAAAAATGATAAATGAAAAGGAATTTTTGGGAGATCACATCAAGTTAGGATGATGTGTTGCCATTGTTGAAAAATATTATTCTCTGAGATTCTAGAGATATTTGACAGCCAATATACTTTAATATTGATTGAATTCTTTCCAGCAGGTCCTGCCAGAAAAGCACCACCAAAATGGTCTCCTGAATGGCAGTGATTCATCAATGAATGTGATCAACCGGTTAGCAGCCACCAATTCTGATATTACTATAACCACAAGTCATCAACCACAGCCTCCACCAACTCAGAACCTAAAGGTTCCTCCCATGCATACCTCCAGCAATGGGCGAGGAAGTCCTGGGACTGACTTTCTGGCTGATTCTCCAAGTAAGAAAATATAAGCATGATCCTGTTTCTGTTTGTGGCTTTGTTTGCCCTTGTTGTTCAGTATTAGATGCTGTGTGTGTTTATCATTTGTAAAGCTTTATTGATTTCCCTTCCCTTTATAATCATGGATACATCTTAGTCTGAAAACTATTTTTCAAAAGAACATACTGTACCATGGAGGTGCGTACTGACTAGGGACATTTGAAGAGAAACCATTCAAAGTTATGTGCCTATTTTTAACCTACCTACTTTCAAAATTTACAAAAAGTAAAAGAAGACTCATGAGATCTACACAGGCAAAATTTTCATCTGTGTGTGTATGTCTGTCATCGTCATCCCCGCCTATCATTTCCCAAACAACAAAACCGGATTGAATAACACTTGGTACAGAATTACATAGCAGGGCACCTCAGTCACATATCTTATTTTGCTGCCATCTTAACGAGGACAAAATGATGACCATCCGAGTACTCAGTAGCTAAATCAAATACCCAATAAACTAATCATTGTTATAATACTATGGTACTAAATTCTGTAAAAGCATACTACCTTACGGGAAGAATTAGAGGACCAAAATACAAGGTAAGCAGTTGAATAATTTCAAGATGCAACCGTATGTAAAACTTTCGGACATTATAATCTGTAACCCATGCTCTAATAAAGCAAGACTTACAACAGTTGGTATACAGGGAGTTGTATGTCAGATGCCTATGTTGACCAAGGGATAACTTTATCGAATATAGAAACAAATAACTCTCAACATTTTAGAGTTTTGATTAAAAAATTAGCAGTAAGATAGAACCATGCATGTAACTTTGTATGCCCAAAGCAAAGGAACAGCAACTCCATACTATTAAAATATTAAAATCTGTAACTTGGAATGTAATTGAAAAATTAACAAGTAAATTTTTATTAGAGGAGTTTCATATAAGAGACTTGCTAGTATTTGTTATAAGAGTATCACCCACAGCCCACAGCATGTAGTGCACAGACACCATCTTGAAAATATAAGGCATTAATAATCAATACTGGTAGCCCTCAATCTATGAGAGCTACAATGATGGAACTTTATATGAAAGTAGACTCATCTATACTTTATCTATAAAAGGCACACGGTCAGCATCTTAATGAATTCAAGATCGCAGGTAGCCATGCTAAGAAGACATTACAATCAATTTCTCAGGATGTGGTTGCGCAAATGGCATGAAACTTGGTAAGAAAGGAGTATTATATAAGAGACATCACTAGCATTTATCATAAGACAAAGCAAATAGCATGCATCCGACATCTGCGATCGGTAACTAAGCAGTATAACGAAGTTGAACAGGAGTTGGAGTAATCCAAAAGGGACAAAGAAGCTATCAGCACATTCATTGAGTTAATCTATACTAATATAATAAAGATGAAGAGTTTGTTTGTGTGTGTGTTTAAATGCGCTAATCTCTAGAACTACCAGTCGGATTCGAAAAATTCTTTTGTATATGATAGCCAGATTCAAGAGGAATAGTTTAGGCTATGTAGCATTATGTTACACCTCTTAGGTAACCTTAAAGATTGATTTTTGTTCAGTAAGTCAGAAGAACAAGCGCTCCTGAACAGCTTCAATAATTCCTAAGTCTATTGTTGCCAGGCAATGTGGGCTGCATCACGTCGCCCCTACCAGTGTTCTGGTGCAGAATTGCGAGCTGCTTATAAATTGCAGTCACGGGGAGTAATTAGTGCAAAAAGATTTCTTAGGCCCCTTAAAACAGTTATCATCATGACAATAGTATGGCTCTGTATAAGGGCGATGGTGTTGGTGCAGTGTACTGAGGTTATCAGCTGCAATAAGCGTTGGTGCTTTCCGATCCTTATCCTTGAGTGCTCCAGTTTTGTAGTAGTATTCATTATCATCCATAAAACAAATAAATCCGCCGGGCGAAGCCGGGCACTACTGCTAGTTAATAATAAAGAGGTAGTACGTAAAGAACTCAATATCAAAGTGCTAGACGCTCCGTATGATGATGAAGAAACTCCTGAAGAAGCATACTCTATCGATGAGTGTCAATGAGTTGGCCTAGGCTACAGCAAGAAAACAACACCACACATTGATCGGGGGACACAAATTACAATGTCTGGTTATTGATGTGAAGTTTACTGGTATTTCTTTTTTTTGTGAGTCCACAACTAAACATATAATCTTGGCTAGGTTACATTGGGTATTTGATCTGATAGTGTTTCTGTGTTCTGTGATTCCCATTCACATGGTATTAATTTAGTAGGAAATCAACAAGTATGGACGGGATCAGAAATTGCTAGTTTTGGGAAATGATCCAAGAACTCCCCATTCTAAACTATGTCCAAATCCCAAGAAACATGACACAGGAAAACACAAATCCAGAAGACTGGCAGCTGCATTGCTTCTGTGATGCCATCAAGGATGCATACCATATGATGTGTGATATTTTTGAGGGTACAGCGAAGTGACTGCACTCCTGTTCATTTGATACAGGCAACATGTTATGTTACACATCTCAAGAAGACAACCATTTCATGTTTAGAACTACTGGGTTGCTCTGTAGGTGCATGTCTCAAGAAGTTCATACTCAAGTCCTAGTATTGGGTGAAAGTTCCTAGTTTCTATTGGAGTGATTATTTTGTTTGCAGCATTGTGTTGGATTCACATGAATAATGATTGGAGTACATTTTTAGGTAAGAGAGTAGGGAGTATTTTAGACCTAATTAAACAAGAAGGATGGTGTTTTGTTCCAGGCAGTATGAATTCTGCAGATATGACCTCCAGAGGATACAATGCATCACAGTTGATTGTAAGTGAATAGTGGGAGGGTCCAAAATGATTGAAGGTTCCTCCAGAATTATGACCTAGTTGCAAGTATTCTGCAGTAGAAGAGGTCTACTATGAGAAAAAGAAGTCCACAATATGTGCTATAAATCTAAAAGTTCCAGATACCATGTACTGGTATGTGAGGATTCAGACCATTGACAAGATATACATATGATAGCTTGGATCCAGAGGTTTGATTATGATACCGTACTTAAACTATGAGCAAATCTGACAGAAAGATGAGAAAACTTCAACAAGAAGAGATCTGACAGGCAGAATCTGCATTGCTGAAGATAATCCAGAATCAGAGAAAGGATGGCTTACTGCGAATGCGAATGAAGCTATTGTATATGATAGATTCTTTAGGTTTTTGTGAGCCAATACTTCTGCCTAATTGGCATCCCGCTGTGGATTATTCTGAAACCACACTTCCACAACTCGCATGGGGTATTCATTGAGTGGTCATGTGCAATCTCATTTGTGTTGGATACAATTCAAAGACGGTGAAGGCCCCTGTGCCATCCTTGCCAAAGTACTGAGCCGCGTCGCTACTGCAAGAGTCTGTGAAATTTGTGGTATAGACCTTGCAGGCCTCGCTTTTCCTGAAAGATGGCAGCAAGCCAAATATTGACTTGTTCCCTTGTGCTGTGTACCAGTACCTCCATCTAAAACTATCAACTTTTGCCAATATTTTGACTTTTCTTTTCTGGATTCATTTATACAAAAGGATGACAATAGGATAAACTTTGTAGGTACCGGTACTGATAACTTCCTTAAAGAACTTAACTGGGAGATGATTAGTTCAATAAATAAATGTATATATATTATTTTTTATGTATAATATCAGGAAGATCCAATGGAAAATCATTCTGCCATCAGCTGCCTGGAGGGATGGATGGTGGAGCGATTGGTGCACCCTGTCGAAGATGTGCTTCATCGAGTGTTGGGGCGAACCACTCTGAATTAGGCTATTGTTTGAGGAATTATTGACTTGATTGTGTTTTGAATGCTGGATCTGTGGTCAACAGGTGGCTTTTAACACATGGGTGACGGGCCCCAAGAAATCTCGTAGTACGCTCGCAAACGGTAGGTGACGGGTCCCGAGAAATCTCCGTTTTATGCACCGCGTCAGTGTCGGTAGTCCTGTGACATCTCTTGACCGTATTAGTTCCTGCAGTAATTCTGTGCAGGCCCATGTCTCCGGAGTAGAAGTCTTAGCCTTAAGTCTTCCACAAAATACGTCTCCTTTGCAAGGACATAGACCAGGTGAGATGGTGTATATTTTGACACACATAGAACTCGCTTCAGAAATCTTGCCTTCAACCTTTTCAAATCTTGTAAATGTTTTTTCGAGAGATATTCTCATAATAGCCCTAGGCCATATATTGCTGTTGGAGCTCTTTTTGCATGAAACAATGCCATGGCTGTTTCCAATGATAGCTTTGGCAGGTGTTTGATATCACTGATGCTCCGTATAGTTGCAATAACTCTCTCGTTTAGGTGTATTGTGAAGGTTGATCCTGTTACCTGTATTGTTATCCCCTGATATTTGTATCGGTTATTGATTCGTAGCTTCTGTCCCTTGCATAAAATGAAGTCATCCTCCGACAATTTCCCTCCTCTCCTGGAAACTACCAATTCTGTTCTGTTCGCATTAAGGGCCATTTCATTTTCCTCTGTCCAGTCCATCAGCAGGTAGTTCCACTTTACTCTCAGACGCAAGAGCCGTGTCATCAGTATATATGTATGCTTTAACCTTCTGGGTTTGTTTCTTAATTTCCTTGATCGCATCATGTGTGAAAACGTTGAACAGCAGCGGACTTAGCGGGTCACCCTGCAGTACCCCATTCGTCTGCCGAATCCACCTTGATTTGCTTAGGTTGTCACTTATTTGAACATAGTTCTCCGATAATATGTTGGTTTCTAGCCTCGTGATCCATGTATGTCCAATGATTTCTTCTAGTTTTCTGACAAGCTTCAATCTATCCACTGAGTCAATTACCTTTGAGTAGTCTATGAATATTACGTACATTTTACCTTGTTTTATCCCGATTGTTTCATGGATATCTTGCAGGAGACATTCGGCTGCCATCAGAGTCGATCTCACAGCTCTAAATCCAAACTGCTCGTCCGGAAGTAGTGGATCCACTATGCTGTTAATTCTCTGTGTTGCCACTTTGGTTAGTATCTTAAAAACTGCTGATTCAAGTGCAACTCCGCGACATAATTCTGAGCTGTGTACTTCTCCTTTCCCTTTGCAAAGCATCTTAACGACTGCTTTCCTCCATGCATTTGGGATTTTCCCTGTTTCCAGACACTTGTTCGTCAGTTCTATCCACACCGTTTCTAGATAAGGGAGTGATGTCCTCAGGTGTTCATTGCATATGCCATCTGGCCCTGGTGCCTTGTTGGATTTAGCACTTGAAATCACTTTTCTTACTTCTTCTCGGGTGAATGAACTACACGGTTCAATTTCTCCTACCAATTGGGGTGTTGAGTCACGTTTACACGGTATATTTTCCATGTGCTCCTCCCATACTTCCATTGGCATGTCAGCTGGAAATCTTGGCTGGCATGGGCGCAATGCTTTGCAAGGGTTATCTTCAATTTCTTTCCATAGATTTCGGCTTTGTGTTTCCATGTGACTGACTTTCTTATCTTTCAAGAGAGTTTTGTATGCCTTTCTAGCAGCTTGATATTCTGCCAACTTGGTGACATCTGTACTTTGCCTAGCTTCTCGCATTTTCTACAAAGTTGCGTGCCTGGCGTGGTAGCACTCACTGTCAAACCACTCTTTCGCTTTACGGGGGCCATTCCGTGTTTCGGCCGCTTCTTTTATAAAGTCTGCTATGAGAAGTGACGCTTCATCGATCTTCCCTTCTCGAATTACTTGAATCATGCTCTGCGTTTCAGCTGAGTTTTCCTGTAGTGTGATTGCATTTAGAGATCTCTTGAATTTCACTTCATGTCTAAGTTGTCTCTCCCCAGCTGTGCTGCGGAAGATATTAGTGATCATTGGGATGTGCTTTCTCATCAGTGTGCCATCAGAACATGCTAGGGGTGTTTGGGACTCCACCTCTAAGCCCTTTACTAGCAATAAATTTATCGCACTCCCTCCGTTGTGACAAAGGTATGTTCACATTTTTGGATCATTCACTAATGTTAACCCCTCCTCAGTGAGATATTTCAGAACTAAATCTGTTTTCCTACTGTTCTTGTCTATGGGACAGTGGAGATCTCCTGCCAAAATTACACTGGGATTATTAGGTACACTGTCAAATGCTTTCTGTAAGCTGTCTATTATATCTACTGAGCTGCAATTAGGTCTGTAATATGTGCACATAATGACTCCTATCCTTGTTCTTACAACAACTTGGTCTTCGTCCACCATTATAACATGATAAAGAGACAGATTCGGCTTGATGAGATACGACACTCCGCCTGACGGCCTTCCTCTGGCGTCCTTCCTAGCTGGAGCATGTATGTTATAAAATCCCTGCACATTAGTATTTTGTTCTCTAGTTACAAAGGTCTCTGTTAATACACATACATCAAAATCACTAAAGATGTCACTTGGCGAGTTGCTTAGAACTCCTCTTAAACCTTCAACGTTCCAATTTAAGATCCGAATTGCATTACTCCCTAGAGCCTCTTTATCTCCATGGGGCACGAAAAGATCAACAAATTACATTAGAAGGCCAGAAGGTATCACTGTACACCTTGTCGAGTTCTCTAATTGGTAGCCTTATTTTAAATGCTCTGCTTGTTACTGTATCACTCAATTTCATACAGTCTATTCTGCCCAACATTCCATTTTCCTTTAGATATTCTTCCAGATCTTCCTTCTTGGTTTCTGGGTTTTGTTTACCAACATAGAGCCAAGCATTTTCTCTGCAGCTTGCAATCTATATTGCCCCTCTCTAGTACCTTTCACCATGTTATTCTTATCTACTCGAGTTATTTTGATATCTCTTATGTTGGCAACTGTTTAATTTTCCTGATTATGTCTTACAACATTCCACTCGTATTCTCGTTCTTCCTCACTCGGCCTCTCATTTTAGTCTGAAGAGTTATCAGCAGCTTGTTCCCGTTTGTCTTCGTTCAGTCTGCGTGCCTGTTTATTAGGCCTTACATCTTCTAACTCCCTGTTTACTTTCGGTGGTGTGTGCCTCGTAGTGGTCATTTTCATTGTCCCTGACGACTGTGAAGAGGCACTCTCATCAATACCTTTAATGTCTTCTCTTGTCCTGATTTGATGATGTGTCTTATTGTCCTCCTTCATCTCTCTAGTCACCGACAGTCTGGTACTCACTGATTCTTCAACCGCTACTTCCAGCATCTCCTTAAGTAGTTGAGGAAATTTCAGCGATAGACTTTCCATTATTAGGTTTAGTTTTCTATCTATAGCCTCAATTCTTTGATCCCGTAAGTTGTTTGTTTCTGTTATTTCGGATTTACAATCGTTGCAAAACCAAGTGAGCTTGCAGTTCCTTCTTTTAATAATATCATATTCTCCTCTCGTCATACCGGTACATTCCTGGTGCTGCCACCTGGCACATCTGTCACATTCTATAGCATAGTCCTCGTTTCTGACTGTCTTCCGACAGATTTCGCATTGTTGTTCTTGTGTACTCCCTGCCGCACCAGTTTCTGTACGCTCCTTGGCAATCGGCATCATGCCTTTTCCTTATCGACAGTTTTACCAATATTAACACTTGTTGAGCCCACACCACTTATGAACATGACCAAACATTACGAGCTAGGCTAGTCTATTTTATTCAAATCGGGATCCTATAATGCCAAGCAGAATAATAATTAGTTTGTGTTACGTACGTAAGTTATATATTAACACCCAATTCACTGATTACTTATGATATCTCAGAGGCAACGTTGACAGGGGTCGGTAATGACTCCTTCATTCTTGTCCATTTGTAACTCAACTGATTTATTTCTAAGACGTGCCAACATAACATAAGATGTAGTACCAACATTACAATTTACACATATGATATATACACACATAATACCTATTACATTACACTCTTTCCTCCCTTCAATGACAATATCTACTTGTTAGAAATCTATAAATTCAGTCTAACAGGAGGTTGACTGATGCGCTCAGATCTGTGTACTTGAGTTCCAGCAGGGGGAACGATAATTGTTGATTTCATGTCCTGACAAGATGATTCTGATACAGGTGCTACCTCAGGTTTAGGTTGAGGTATAGTTTCAGCTTCTAGGTTTATTGCTAGCGGAGTTGCCTGTTTCGCTAACATGGTTGTCTGGTTAGGGGGCACAACTAGTTTGTCTGTGTTTGAAACATCTTGATTAGACCTTTGTTCCCCAACTTGGGTATTTGGCTTAGAATAATACATATGCATTTGATTTATATGCCATAAGGATAGTTTACCTTTTAAATCTACCAAGTATGTACCTCACCCAAGGGCTTTTAACACTGTACCCACTTCAGGGATATCTTCCTTTCTCCTACGTACACGAACTTGCTCCCCTATCTGAAATGTAATTACATTTGGCACATAAGACTGTTTAGCAGCTGGTTTCAGCTTGCTGAGAGGTGTTCGTACCGGAAAGGTAAAGATCATTTCTGCTGGAGTGATATTAGTTACCGTGCTTGGCGTATTTCGGTACTGGAAAAGGAAATTATAAACTTTATGCTTAATTGACAATTTTGACTCAGACATTAGCATTTTCTTAAGACCAGTCAGTCTTTGCTGTTCACACTCCCCTTTCTGCAAGGCCATTCGCCTGAGGATGATAAGGTGGGCTTTTAGAAGCTATTATGTCATTATCTGTACAAAATGACAAGAAATTGAAGGAATCAAAGGGGGGACCATTGTCGGTCACTATTTGAGCAGGAAGTCCGAACGTGGCAAAGCATTCTTTCAATCTGTCAATTACAGCTGTGGAGGAAGTATCCCCAACATCCCATATTTCCAGCCATTTACTATGACTGTCAAGCAAAATCATATACTCTTCAGTGTTAAAATAAAAGAAATCTGGGTGCAGGCAAGTCCAATTACTGTTCGTTGAAGGCCAAACATGATGTATTGGTGAAATCGCCTCAAAATTTACTCTAGCATATGGTTCACACAGTTTAATATACTCGTCAATATCTTTGGCAAAATTTGGCCAGTAAACTACATTCCTTGCTCTCATTTTCATCCTTACACTACCTGGATGTCCACCATGAAGGGTATCCAGTACTTAACTTCTTAATTCAAAGGGGATTACCACACGATCTCCAAAAAGAAGACACCCTTCTACCACTGACAGGCTATAGCATATTTCAAAATACGGTTTCAGTGCTGGCATTGTCACTTGTTGTGGCCAACCCGACTGTGTTAACTCAATAGCCTTTGTCAATACAGGATCCTTAAGAGTAACATCTCCTACAATTTCAGCATTTATGGGTAACCCTGACAGTTCAGTTATTACACTTTTTACACTTTCTACAATTTCATCTTGACTGGGAAGTCTAGTCTAGACATGTCTGTGGGTCCCATATTTTCACTTTTCCTATACTCTGCTTTGTATTTGAATGCTGCTAAAGTAGTAGCACAATGTTGTAATTTGGCAGCTGCTACTACTGGCATGGGTCTTTCAGGTGACAATATGGATTTTAAGGGCAAGTTATCTGTAACTAATATAAACTCTCTCCCTGCTAAATACTTATAGAATTTAGTTAACCCATACATAATAGCCAATGCTTCTTTTTCAATTTGTGAATATTGTTTTGTGTTTCGGAGAGTGTTGACGAAGCAAAATAAGTAGGATGATCAACTCCATCTACTCTATGAGCTAGGACACAGCCTATTCCATATTGTGATGCATCACAACAGAGTACCAATTGTTTACAAGGATCAAAATGCATGAGTGCGTTACTCCCTATCAGCAGCTGTTTACTATTTTCAAAACTAGTATTACACTCATCAGACCAAGACCACTTGACTGTCTTTTTTAGTAATTCATTTAAGGGCTGCAGCAAGGTGCTAAGATTTGGCAAAAATTTCCTATAAAAATTTATCATGCCCAACCATGACCTCAGCTCTTGTACATTTGTGGGAATTCTAGCTTCTACGATTGGTTTTACTCTCTTGGGAGTTGTTTCAATTCCTTGACTCGTAATAACGTGTCCTAAATATTCCACTCTTTCTTTCATGAACAAACATTTCTTTAAGTTTACCCTAACATTGTGTTCTTGGAAGCGTCCTAACACTTTCTCCAGTTTACAGAGTAAACTGCCCCAATGAGAACATCATCAATATAGCATGTCACTCCCTCCATGTCACACAATAACACATCCATGAATTCCTGAAAGGCAGCAGGTGCAGGAGCCACATCATACATGAGGCGCGTTGGTCTCAAGAATCCTAAATGTGTGCTTACAGTAAGACATTGCTGTGACTCGACGGCTAATTCTAGCTGCAAATATGCTTCTATAAGATCTAACACACAATAAATATTATTTCCTGCTGAACTAGCAAATACATTATCTGCGTTTGGCAATGGATAATGATCAATTTTCATGTTTACATTGACAGTTCTCTTATAGTCTACGCATAGTCGGTAACTACCATCCGGCTTCAGCACAGAAAATAATTTGACAGGCACCATTCTACCATCATCAATCATCTGTCTCAACTGATTTGTCACTTTTTGTCTTGCATAATAAGGTGTATCATAGGCTTTACAACGTACTGGGACAGCATTGTCTTTGAGCATTAATTTAGCTTTAAACCCTTTTATTACCTTAGTACGATCAGTTGAAAATACTTCAGGATACTTTGCAATTAATGCTTTAATTTCAGGACAATACTCTGATTCTTTGATCACCTTAACTCTCACATTTATTTTCTTTTTGACTTCTCCCAGTCTTTCTACTACTATTTCTTCCAACCAATCCCTACCAATCAAAGGCAGAAACAACTGAGGCGTGTCACATACTACCAACTTCAGCTCATGTTCATCTCCTACATTGTCACTAACCTTAACTCCTACTGTTCCTTCCACTTTAATCAGGCTACCATCTACTGTTTTAAGTTTAGCATCACATCCTTTAATACTTAAATGTGGAAACAATTCTTGCAACTGCTTTACATGAATTAAACTGTATCCTGAGCCCATATTAATTTCCATTAATACCTTTACACCATCAATATTGGCTTTCACTAACAATGGTTCATTATTATGTGTAACAAGGTTTACCTCCACTCCATTCACATAGTTCCCAGTATCTTGAATTACCTCATTATTTCTGTTTTTATTACTATCCTCAGTGTCATTTTGTTTAAATCCTATTACTTCTTCTACTACACATACAGTATGTCCTCATCTATTAGCCTTCACATTTCCCTTGCTTCTTTCTCCTCATTAAATGATAGTTCCCACTCACATGACTCTTCTATTACATCCCCATTATTTACTCTGTTTATGACTAATTGATCATAATCACTACTCACGTCATAGTCCAGAATACTTTCCTCACATTGCTCCTGTTTAGGCCTATCACACGTATGTTCTGATCGTCTGTCGCCGCTAACTATAGCTTCAGCTGATTCCCTACAATACGGAGCATACCGCCATTGTTCACTACACTCCTCTTGTTGCCCTTCGTCACTGACAACTGATTAAATTTGCTCTCAATGATAACGAGCCGTATGACCTATTTTTCCATACGCAAAACAATTTACACTTTTGGACCAGCAATTATCTGGGTGACACTTTGACGATCCACGTCTCCAGTATCCTTGTGACGCCTTGTTAGCTTGTCTCCGTCCTAAGTGTTGACCTCTAGGCACTGCGTGTACTTGTTCGAGATTTCCCTGGATTTCCTTTCCTCTGTTTGGCGCCGGCGATTGAAACTGTTGACCATAAGCTCCGCGTTCTGGGATAGTGCCTCGTCCCCAAGCCCGTTCTCGAGCCCCACTATTATTGGTGACACGGCTACCTCCGCGATTTTGACTGTATACAGGCCCATGCTGAATTTTATTGACCTGATATCCTTCCCGTTCTGTGGCCATCTGTTGTGACTGTGTTTGCCACTTCTCCATTTGTTTAGCCATCTCCACCGCTCTATCATAAGTAAGATTTGGCTCTTGGTATAATCGATCTCTAGTTTTGTCTGATGTTAGACCAAACATGAACTGATCTCGTAGACGAGAGTCCAAATTGTTCCCAAAATCACACGTCTGAGCTGAGTCATTAAGTTTAAGCACAAATTCCGCAACTGTCTGAGATGGTAGTTGTGTCATACACACATCAAAAGAGTTTTGCATCACCTCGGTTCCCAGATCTCCGGCATATAGACGTTGACTGTGTATATTGTATCCAAGATACAGTCCCTTTGACTGTTCATAGATGTCACTAAAACTGCTCAAAGATGTAAACAACCATGCATGAGCAGGGCCTATTAGACGGAGGGGGTACGACAGCCGATCAGTTCCAGTCATTCCACCAGGACGAAGGTACGCTGCTCATGTTGTCTGTAGTTCTACCATGCCTAGAAGGTCAATACCGCAGTTCGATCGCGTCCGCATTGTTACTTTGTGTCAAGAAGGGCTCTCAACAAGGGAAGTTTCCAGGCGTCTCAGAGTGAACCAAAGCGATGTTGTTCGGACATGGAGGAGGTACAGAGATACAGGAACTGTCGATGACAGGCCTCGCTCAGGCCGCCCAAGGGCTACTACTGTAGTGGATGACCGCTACTTACGGATTGCCGCTCGGAGGAACCCTGACAGCAATGCCACCATGTTGAATAATGCGTTTCGTTCAGCCACAGGACGTCGTGTTTCAACTAAAACTGTGCGCAATAGGCTGCATGATGCGCAACTTCACTCCCGACGTCCATGGCGAGGTCCAGCTTTGCAACCCCGACACCATGCAGCGCGGTACAGATGGGCCCAACAACATGCTGAATGGACCCCACGGAATTGGCATCACGTTCTCTTCACCGATGAGTGTCGCATATGCCTTCAACCAGACAATCGTCGGAGACGTGTTTGGAGGCACCCTGGTCAGGCTGAACGTCTTAGACACACTGTCCAGCGAGTGCAGCAAGGTGGTGGTTCCCTGATGTTTTGGGGTGGCATTATGTGGGGCCGACGTACGCCACTGGTGGTCATGGAAGGCTCCGAAACGGCTTTACGATACCTGAATGACATCCTCCGACCCATAGTGCAACCATATCGGCAGAATATTGGAGAGGCATTTGTCTTCATGGACGACAATTCTCGACCTCATCGTGCACATCTTGTGAATGCGTTCCTTCAAGATAACAACATCGCTCGACTACAGTGGCCAGCATGTTCACCAGACATGAACCCTATCGAACATGCCTGGGATATGTTGAAAAGGGCTGTTTATGGACGTCTTGACCCACCAACCACTCTGAGAGATTTACGCCGAATTGTCGTTGAGGAGTGGGACAATTTGGACCAACAGTGTCTTGATGAACTTGTGGATAGTATGCCACGGCGAGTACAGGCATGCATCAATGCAAGAGGACGTGCTACTGGGTATTAGAGGTAGTGGTGTGTACTGCAATCTGGACCACAAATGCTGAAAGTCTAGCTGTATGATGGTACAACATGCAATGTGTGGGTCTCATGAGCAATAAAACGAGCTGAAATGTTGTTTGTGTTGATCTCTATTCCCTTTGTATTTAACGGTTCCGGAACTCTTGGAACCGAGGTGATGCAAAACTTTTTTTGATGTGTGTACATTGAAACCGCACTGTCTCAGCGAGCGCCAAACCGGCAGGATTAAAATGTTCCTTTAATCTTTTCTGAAGGTCCACAAGGGTAAGATTTCTGAGTTCCACAGGTCTGCACAAACGATTTAGAGTTGCCCGTACTTCGCGATTTAAATGATTAAGAAAAAACAATTTTCTCTCACGGCGTTTGATTCATCCGCGGGAGAATCGTTTCGTTCAGTTGCCGGTGCGTCCGTACCCAACGCATCTGCTGTAAAAGTTTTCAATTTTCTCATCCTTTGGATTGAAAACGTCCAAGTTTCCAATAAGGTGCGGTGGTTGGGCCATATTTTGAATGTCCTCGTCAAGTTCCTTTATTATATTTGGAAGTGCTGGTGCTCCCGTGAGCTGGTCGCGGCTTTCAACAATGCACTCGTCCATTTCAAATCCTTCAAAATCAAGGACCATCATATTTAATTGACTCCATTTAACTGTACTTTCCACATAATCACTATTTACTTGTCCTTTTCACTTAACTTACGTTTTTAACCACTGCACTCTGAAGGTTCTGTTTACTAAATCCGTTTTCCACTCATCGCCAGTGTAATGACTCCTTCATTCTTGTCCATTTGTAACTCAACTGATTTATTTCTAAGACATCATAACATAACATGTAGTACCAACTTTACAATTTACACATTTATACACACATAATACCTATTAAGTTACATTACATTGTAATGAGAGAAATCCAGGAGTATCACAAATAATCTCATATCACGAGCACATACAGCTTTATCATTTCACTATAACATTTGTTACTTAACAATAGTCTTCACAACACCGACACACCATTTGTTATAGGCCTACTGTATATTGGTATGACCATTGTTAGCCACTAGAAAATGTCTCACGTTTCAGCATTTAAATAACTCACAAGACGCTCGATATTTCATAGCATACACACAACCGTTTCTGGCATAGATTTATTACGTTGTACTTGTTTTCTGCACATAAAAATGACACACAGGGCTCACAAGTTTATGAAACACTGCACACAGTTTTCTTATTATGAATACGAAAAACCGTTAAGCGATTTACTAGCAATTAACTCACACTTAAACATTCACGAACAGATAATAATACACCTTGAGAAGATGTTCAGCAACTGAATTGAATTTACGTTACTTCAATTCAAAACTCAATCGGTACTCTTGCTGGTTAATTTGAAGCTTGTTAGAAACACAACACACACCATATTCTTTGGAACCTCTTTTGGTATATGAATCTATTTGATCCCCATATGAATCTTTCCGATATACCTAGGTGCTGTTTATTGAAAACACGAGTAACACCTTTTTTTGCGCATGGATTCCACCACAAAATATGTAGAACTCCGGGATTCCAAGAGCCAGGTCCAGGCTGCGTTTGTGTTCACTGTGACCAACGCATGTGAGATATACCATGCTGTGAAATGTGTTCGTAGACAAGTAATGATGATGATGATAATTGTTGTTTTAAGGGGCCTAACATCGAGGTTATCGGCCCCTAATGAAATGAAATGGCGTGAAATGAAAGGATGTAGATAAAAACAACTCACTGCCATGGATGAAACGAAAATGGTGTTTATAAAACAGACAGTGAGCCCCAAAAATTATTCCTTATTTGAATAAAAAGAATAAAAGGTGGATGGTAAAAAAGGATAAAACAAATAAGGCATAGTGAACAATAAAATAGATGAACACAATAAAAAACATAAAACAGATTTAACCTGAATTAAAAGTCGTAACTACACACTAAAACTTAAAAAAGTAACCACTCTCCCTCATGAACCGGATGACGAGGTCAGCTGACGGCCCGTCATCACGGAGAATAAGGGAGAGGGTATTAGGCAGTTTAAGAGTCCTGCGCAGATCGGCCAGATCCACACACTCCAAGAGAAGGTGTGCCACGGTTAGGTGGGCGCCGCAAGGACACACAGGGGGATCTTCTCTCTTCAGCAAGTGGGAGTGCGTAGCAATCCCATGGCCGATCCGGAGTCGACAAAGTACCACAGCTTCCTTCCGGAGAGATCGGAAGGAAGATTTCCACACCTTCGTTGTCTCCTTGATGCCTCTCAGTTTGTTGGGTGGAGGCGTGGCACGCCATGCTTCCTCCCAATGCGACAGGATGGAATGCCGCAACTGAGAGCGCACATCACTAGCAGGCACCTTATACGGTAGCGAGGGCAGTGCGACTGCCTCTCTCGCCGCCTGATCAGCAAGCTCGTTTCCCGCAATACCCATGTGACTAGGAAGCCACACAAAGGACACCCCGGCCCCAGCGTTACGCGAACTGACAAGCAGGTCGTGCACACGCTGGACCAACGGGTGCTTCGGGAAACACACATCGATCGCTTGCAGCGCACTCAGAGAGTCAGTACACACAAGAAAGTGCTGGTGATCGTCTGATAACGTGTACCGCAGAGCCACTAAAATGGCATAGAGCTCCGCTGAGTACACGCCACAGGCATCGGGAAGTGAAAAGAGAAACCGACGATCCTCAACCACAAATGCACAACCTACTTTCTCGTTTACCCTCGAACCGTCCGTGAATAGAAGCCCTGATCCCGGATACCGGCTCACCACGGACTGGAACAGCCTCCGATGGACGGAGGAGTCATTGTCCGACTTGGGGCCGGTGTGCAGATCCAGGATGATATCAGGGCGAGAGACCATCCACGGAGGGGCCTTGCTAGGTACTCGGACGATACAGGAGACAGAAGGAAATCGGAACTAACGGTATAAGTCATCCAAGCGAATCCCCGCTGGCCGAGTGGCTCGGGCGAGCGCATCATACAGCCGGCGATTCGGATTGGAAAACAAACATGGATAGCTTGGATGAAGGGGCATCTCTCGAATAGTTGCAGCATAGGTCAGCAGTACTTGTTGGTGCCTCAGGTGTAAAGGAGGTACGCCAGCCTCGGCGAGCAAGCTGACGACTGGGCCCGTCCGAAAGGCACCCGTCGCCAGCCTCACACCGCCGTGGTGGACACTGTCCAGTTTAACAAGCACTGACTTACGGGCCGAACCATATGCTACACTGCCATAATCTAATCTAGATAAAATCAGAGTCTTATAAAAGCGTAGGAGCACCGCGCGGTCCGCCCCCCATGATGTGCCGCTAAGATACCGCAACATGTTGAGTTTCTTAGCACAGGCAGTTTTCAAACACCGCACTTGTGGCTCCTACGTCAATTTCTGATCGAAAAGGAGCCCAAGGAACCGGTACGCAGCAACAACAGGCAAAGCTACATTGCCCAGATAAAGCTCAGGATCAGGATGGAGAGTGCGCTTTCGGCAGAAATGGACAACCGAGGACTTAGCGGTTGAGAATCGAAAGCCATGCTCTAGTGTCCAGCGTTCCACTCTCCGAATAGCTTGTTGTAGCTGTCGTTCAGCGACCGCCATATTTTGCACACTATAATGTAGAGCGAAGTCGTCTACATATAGCGACGGTACCACTGCTGGACCAGCAGCAGCGACTATACCGTTTATGGCAATCGTAAATAATGTTACGCTAAGTACCGATCCCTGTGGGACTCCGTTTTCCTGTATATGATATTGCGAATATGTCCTCCCTATTCGGACACGGAACAGGCGAAGGGACAGAAAATTCGCAATAAAACCGGCAAGTTACCTCGGAATTTCCATTGATGCATGGTAGAGAGGATGCCGTAACGCCAAGTGGTGTCATAGGCCTTCTCGGGGTCAAAGAAAACAGCAACTAGGTGCTGTCTCCAGAGAAAAGCGTCCTGTATGGCGGTCTCCAGGCGTACCAGATGGTCGTTGGTACACCGAGACGCCCTGAAACCACACTGGTATTCAGACAGGAGTCCCCGTTTCTCCAGGACCCACACCAGGCGCCGATTGACCATCCTCTCAAAGAGCTTGCACAGACCGTTAGTGAGACAAATAGGTCTGTAACTCCCTGTCAAATTGGGATCCTTATCGGGCTTCAGGATAGGTATAATGATACCTTCCTGCCATTGCGCTGGAAACACACCTTCCAACCAGATTCGGTTAAACACCCTGAGCAAATAACGAAAGCTCTCATCGTTAAGGTGCTTAAGCATCTGGTTGTGAATATTATCCGGGCCGGGACACTTGTCCCTGCAGAGCGCCAGCACTCCGCGGAGTTCCCACTCCATAAAGGGCACGTTGTACTCCTCCGAAGCGCGGGAAGCAAAACTAAGCTGGAAACGTTCCGCTTCGCGCTTCAGGGCCACGAACGCAGGGTCATAGTTATCGGAACCGGATATATCCGCAAAATACGAGGCGAGATGGTTTGCAACGCGATAAGGATCTGCAACCAATTCATTATCAATGGAAATTCCCGGTACAGTAGAAGATGTCTGAATTCCCGAAATGCGTCGTAGTTTAGTCCACACTTGAGAGGAGGGGGTATGCGCCGTAATAGAAGACACATACCGTTCCCAGGATTGTTTCTTACTCTGGCGAATAAGAATCCGTGCCTTGGCACGAAATTTCTTAAACGCCACCAAATTGGCCATGGTTGGACGCCGACGGTAGTGCTTATGAGCTCGACGACGGTCTCTTATTGCCGCTGCAATATCCTCTGTCCACCAAGGGACGAGTTTGCGACGAGGAGTCCCAGAAAAGGATGGAATGGACTCTTCGGTGGCAGCAAGAAGCACATCGGTGATGTGCTGAACCTCGTCATCGACGCTCCGGCAACCAAGATCAACGAACACAGCTCGTTCTTGAAACGAGTGCCAATTTGCCCGCTTAAGCACCCAACGACTGGGGAACTCCACGGGCGTCTGGTTCAGAAGTGAAAGAACGATCGGGAAATGGTCACTGTCACAGAGGTCGTCGTGTACATACCAACCATATAGGGGGACCAGCGCACGGCTACACACACTCAAGTCAATGTGTGAGTACGTGCTGTGCGCTAAGCTAAAATGTGTAGCTTCTCCTGTATTTAATAGAGATAAATCCAACCCTTGAATTAAGCCCTCCACGTCCCTTCCTCTGGGGCAGGAAGATGGTGATCCCCATTGGGGGTGATGAGAGTTGAAATCACCCACGAGTAGGAAAGGGACTGGAAGTTGAGCAACAAGATCAAAGACGTCATTAATATCAAGGGGCTGGTTCGGTGGAAGGTGCACGTTACAAACAGTTGTCATAGCAGGCAAGGACACGCGAACTGCAATAGCTTCCAGAGGAGTGGCGAGTGGAAACTCCTCACTATAGCAGTCAGAGCGAACGAAGGAACAAACGCCGCTGGAAGCCTGGGCGGCGTCTTGTCGTTCTTTAGAGTATAGTCGGAAACCTCTCAGAACAGTCCTGTGATCAGGTCTGAGGTTTGTTTCCTGTAGGCAGACTATACTCGCTGCGTATTGTGCAATAAGCTGACGGAGCTCTGTCAAATGCCTGTCATAACTGTTACAATTCCACTGTAACAGTGCCATTGTGTGAACTTATAAACTTGGGATAAGTTGGAGCAGCAAACTACAACTTATCCTCTGGAGGATCATCAGCCACTACGTCGACTATAATCTCCATGTCCTCAGGCGAGGGCATGGAGTGAATCGACTCGGTGGAAGATTTCCTAGACGCAGTTCGGTGGCGGGGGGATCTCCGTGGGGAGCGCGCAGATCTGGGGACCGAAACGTCCCCAGGCGCAGAAGCATCCGCAGTTGGTGGGGCGGATGGCTTCCCCTTTTTTGGAGAAAGGGAATGCGTAGTGCGGGGTCCCTTCTTCCCCGCCTCTTTAAGATATATAGACGGGTCAGGAGCCGAATTCCTGACCCTGGTCGACGATGCCGCCTCCGCCGGCTTCGGCGCGGCTTTCGCCGACCGTTTGGGTGGGGAGGAAGTTGATGTCGAATCGACTTCCTCCCGAGTGGGGAGTAAGTCTTCAACTTCCTCCCCTGCTGTGCGGGCGGAGCAGCCTTCGCTCGCACAGCCTTCTTTGGGGCCGAAGGTGGGGTTGAAGTCACCTTCGGGCTCTCTTTCCGATTCTGGGCTGTAGATACAGATGGAGATGGCGTTGGTACATTAGAAGGTTTCACAGCTGAGACAAAAGATGAGGTAGCCAGAACCAAATTGGGTATTATAGCTCTAGAATCAATCTTTGGAGAAGGCGAAATCGTGGTATGGTATTTCTTGCGGGCCTCCTGGTAGGTGAGACCATCCAGGGTTTTGATCTCCTGGATTTTCTTCTCACTCAGGGAGACAGGGCAGTTCCTGTCCCGAGGAGAATGAAATCCAGGGCAATTAGTGCACTGATATGGTGTGGTGCACTCTTCCGCTTCGTGGGGTACCTTACCGCATGTGCCGCAGATTTGAGGGCTTGAGCATCGGGATAACATATGCCCGAACTTCTGGCACTTATAACACCTCATTGGTGGAGGGATATAAGGCCGTACGTCACAACGGTAACTTGTAACCTTGACTTTCTCCGGGAGCACCGAAAGCTCAAAGGAAATAATGAAAGCACCAGTATCCATGATTTGACCATTGACCTTGCGCGTAATGCACCGGACATCAGTCACGTGATGGTGCTGCATATCCTCCTTGAGCTCCTCGTCGGTGTTCTGAATCAGGTCCCGGTGGAAAATAACTCCTCGGACCAGATTCAGAGATGTGTGCTTTTCCACTTTGACAGGGATCTCGCCAAAGTGGTCACATTTCAGAAGTTGTTCAACCTGCTCACCAGTCCTAGTCTTGAGCAACAAGCTACAGTTTCTCATCTTTTGTACCTTCTCAAGCTCACCATAGACCACTTCTATGTGGCGAGAAAACAAAAGAGACTTTACCATCTTGAAATCACCCCCATCCGTTCTGGTTGCGACCAGAAACTTGGGAGTGTTAGCACCCAGATTCTCACAAACAGACTGTTCCCAGGGGGTTGATCCCCGTAGGGAATCAAAAGTTAAAGACTTGGGTGGCGGACCACCCTGGTGGGAGATATTCCTTTTCTGTCCCATGGTCATTTCATCCTCCCTGAATGCCACCGACTCCAATCACGGGCTGTCTCTGTAGGCCCGCCTAGCTTGGAAGGCATTGCCCGGAGGTCCGATGTTTGACATGCCATACAGGCATGTACCCCTTGGCATATACTAGAGAGTTTTCCAGCACAGGCATGCAGCTGTGCGGGGACCTGCGTTGTCAGGCGGATACTACTGTAGGGTACATGGCGCACCCACTTGTCGGTGTGGCCAGACCGAACAGGCTCTCGAGCGTAGTCGCACACTTAGGTGGCCCTTCCCCTGACAGCACGCACATATAATTTTGAGTGCCAGACCTCAAAAACATGAACGGAAAAAGGCGTGCGATATAACCTAATGAGAGTTATATCGCACAAAGTGGGGCGTTTAGAGCTGGCTGTCAAACCCGTAAAGGGGACCTGGGCCAAGAAACCCTTTTCGTCGCCTTCTACGACTGGCAGGGTATACCTGTGAGTGTATTCCGTCCCTCCCACCCACGGGAGGTCCAATTCGCAAGACAAGCCGGAAACCTAAAAGAATAGCCAAGGTCGCCCCTTTTATTCGCCTCGTACGACAGGCAGGGGATACCGTGGGTGTATTCTAAACCCCCCACCCACAGGGGGAGTAGACAAGTAAGCCTGACACAATTGTGTCAATAACTGTTGCGACTGCTTATCCTATTTGAATGTGTATCTTTATGGCCATTGGCTGCAATAAAAGTTTATTTATTAGTCTTTGACTTAGTTTCGAAACATCGATTTCTTTCTGCTGAAACAGAGTTAGCTGACAACGAGATATTAGATGAAATATTTGCAGATGATCTATCACAAGGACTGAGTGACAGTGAATTTGTGGAAACTGAAAGCGAAAATGATAGTGGAAGCAATAATCAGGCCCCTGTGCACCGTAATGTACAGATAGACGATCATAAATTGTCGCATGGAAAATATCAAAGTCCTGTTCGGGTATCATCGTGCTTGGACGTGGCTGTACAGTTGCAACTAAATTGATGCACTTCCATCTTTGTTCAACGACATGTTCGTGACAAAATTCAACTATCAGTACACAGTGCCACTGTGCAGATATCAGAATAACAGAGAAGAATGATATGCAATTAATGAGAAACCGCCCAAATACGTAGATAAATGCGTGAAGTGAGGGACACGTCCGAAGTGACGATGGATGAGAAGCGCTTAATAGAGTAGCTGTGTTAGTGTAGAGAGAAGGTGTGAAGTTGGTAACCTGGACCACCGTGATTCAAATATTGGTCTCGGCAATTCTTTTTGTTTTGATGGCCTCTGTTATACCATTATGGAACCGCACGATACTGGATGCCTTTAAGTTTTACAACGAAATATTGCAATAAACCGTTAGTTAATTACCACTGGGTCTCTGATAGCTGTTATAGACGTGCATGAGATGTTGGAAATATTATTACAATATTATGAGCGTTCTGCAGACTAACAGTTAGCTCAGGGGAAGAGACGTTGCGTGAAACGACAAAGAGCCGGAGTTCGAATCGTACTCGCGGTGTTTAATTTTTAAACATGTCAAATGTTTCATGAACGAAATACTTGTGTGTTTCTATACAAAGGGAAATCTGGCTGAATGAATTTGCTTATGGTTAGTCCTGAAAAGGACTGTTGTAGGCACTTCTTCCATATATCGTCCAGTATCCACCGGCTGCGACAACTTGCTGTAGCCGACGTGGCATTGACTGAACTAGATTTCTGATGTACTGTTCATCAAGGGCAATCTCCTCCCATGCTTCCAACATAATCTCCCACAATGCATCCTGGAACGAGGGGGAGGGGGAGGACAGTTTTCCCTGATATGGCATTTCCACTTTGCTCACACATGCTCAATGGGGTTCAAGTCTGGAGTTTGAGGGACCCAGTTGAGCAGTTCAATGGGGTCCTATCTGGATGCGTGTGTATAGTGAGCCATGGCAGAATGTAATGACGCATTATCATCAACGTTAGCTCGGCCAAACGCAGTTGTGTTCGTAGCATGACATCATCATGGTGTGTTACTTCACTAAAATAATATTCACGGCGTTACTCGAACTGTGGTTGCTCGGCGATGAACAACTTTACAACCTGACAGCTAACCTACTACGCTACAGCGCAGCACACGTAATTGTGAGTGTATAATGTCTTACCATGACACGGTGCGTGTGGAAGCGGGGCGAGGGGCTGGCCGATAGCGAGAGAGAGTTACGGACTGACCATGTTGCAATACATATCCACCGAACTGTACGCAGCCGACAGCAGCCGAAGTGACACTTAGCATTTTTCATGCCTCAATAGATGCGACATTTTATGATTGTTTATCTGTACATAATGTCTGTACATATATGAGTGACTCTGATGACAGTGATGATGTAAACATTGATGATGTGACAGGTATTGACGCTGAAGATGGAGTACTAGGAGCATTAGTGAGTACTTATACAAAATTAGAATACAAAGTCTTGACTATTTCAAAAGTTATGAACTTTTTTACAATCTAGTGTACTGTAGAATTCTCTGTAGAAAAATATCCGGTCCACAGGGGATGTGATATGTCCCTGCATCTGATCACCAATGTGTTCATACATGACAGAAGATCTCAATGACTTGGTTTCTTTGACTTCAGTGATGTTGCTCCTGGACATGATAGAAAACTGAACCCCCGGTTTTGACATTTTGGAGACAACATTGTCACCTGTCTGAGATGCCTTCAAGTCTAGATTCAGGAAGAAATACTTAGGAATCCTCATCCAGAAAGGGAAAGAAAGGAGCCTAGCAGCATCAAAGTAGGAGATATGGTACTTGTCGAGACAACCAAGAAGGGAATTGAGTGGTCCATTGCCCAAATCTCTGAGCTAATATCCAGTTCATTTGGGAACACTTGGGTGGCAAAACTAAAACCAATGCTCAAGTGCTTGTCGTTTATAATCCACTAGAAATTTCCACAGCTGATGAATATTTTGTATTCGTGACAGAAAGATTTCAAGAGAAAGAAAATGGTGAACCTGCAAGTGATGTAGTTAGTGATGAAAATGAACCACTTAAAATTAAATGTGGTAGAGAAGTTAAGTGGAAATAGAATCACCTATCTTCACAATGTTAATTTATAGGTACATTTCCTTGGAAACCATTTTTTACCTCCTGTCTTAGGTTAAAAAAATAATTAAAATCTCCCTCATCATTCCCATTAAAAAAATATTATTCAGTATACACATGATGCCTGTATTCATATGCTGTAAAAATTTGAGCTATGCAGCAGGGGTGAATGCTGGTCTTCCATTCATGAAAGTTGGTGGGGGTGGGATATGCATAGTTCTGAATGAATAAAATAAAAAAAAACAATAATCGCTAAATCTCATGAACATTTTAATTATCGGTTACTTGAACTTGCATTCAAACTGGTTACGTCGCACCTTTAATATTCAAGAAGGGCCAAAATATAAGAAATTTTCACAATCAGACTCATTTTATAATTATCAACAAATCATGACAAGACAGTGATTTTACAATTTAAACAAGTAAACATCAAAGTACATACACAGAAAAATTGCAACTATTTATAAGATCTACCTACTTGAAAACAAACTCTACTCTGCGGCTTTTCTTTACAAAACCATCAATAACTTCATCATAGAAAGAGGACTGTAATCTAATTTTTCCAAGCAACCCTTTTTAATCGACAACATAGCTAATGATGATTGCCTCTCCTGAACTTGAGTCGATCTGCAATATGTATTAATGCGTCTCAGTGTTGAAAAAGAACGTTCTGCAGAGGATGTAGCAGCGGGAATTGTTGCTACCAGTTTGATGAGCTTGAAAATCACTGCCATACCCATGTACAATTTATTCGTATGCATAAACTGCATTAAGTCTGAAACACTTTTCTCTTTAAAGACAGAAGATGAATATGGTACATCACACTTAATTCAGTTTTTAAGCGAACAATGTCGAAAAATGAACCATAGGTCTTTTCTAGGGCAGTAACATAACTGTCTGGAAGCGTATTTCTGTGCTTCTCAAACAAATCACAATCCAGCATTGAGAACACAAATTTATTTGTGCACTTAAAACGCTCTCCTATTTGGACAAGTGCATTGTCAATAATTTCATTGAATAGACGTTAGCATTTTGATTTTTCTGGTTCATCACTAATTGCACGCTTTTTAGAGCACGGCTGTCCTCCATAAACATCGATTTCAGTATCAACATATCCATAAAAACTATCAAAATCTTCATCTTTCATAGACTGGATATTTAAAAAGAGCTCCTCAACCTTCTTGCCACAGTACTGTATATCCAAACTTTTTGTTTGTAAAATATTGAACGCAGTATCGGAGAATGAAAAAAATCTTGGAGAACATTGCCAGCAGAAATCTAGTGTTGAACTTAAGTAAGAAGAACAAAAATCCTTGTGCTTTCAATGTAGTGTCTTCATCCCTGTAGATCTGTAGCTTTCAGACCAGAGCTTCCAACTACACATTACAAACGTGACAGCTCGCAGCCGGCCTTGGACAGAAGAAACCTGCGCATACATCCATTCCTCCCTATGTCGACAGCTCTGCTGAATCTCCTAAGACACGAGCAAGCCTCGCTGCACTCTCCAAGATACATGCAACATGCGATTTGTTTAACGCAGATCTATTACAGATACGGTACATATTTTAAATTTTTAAGCTCGCCTGCTTTAGAAAAATATTGGGCTTGCACAGCAAGCGTAGCAAGCTCGGAGAAATCGCCCCTGCTATGTAGCTATCATGGTTTCCAAGAAAATGTACCTATAAATTAACATTGTGAAGATAGATAAGATATTTCCCCTTAAACAAGCAGCTAGACGTAGGGATCACTTATTTTGTTGACTGTGATATACACACATCAAAAAAAGTTTTGCATCACCTCGGTTCCCAGATCTCCAGCATATAGACGTTGACTGTGTATATTGTATCCAAGATACAGTACCTTTGACTGTTCATAGATGTCACTAAAACTGCTCAAAGATGTAAACAACCATGCATGAGCAGGGCCTATTAGACGGAGGGGGTACGACAGCCGATCAGTTCCAGTCATTCCACCAGGACGAAGGTACGCTGCTCATGTTGTCTGTAGTTCTACCATGCCTAGAAGGTCAATACCGCAGTTCGATCGCGTCCGCATTGTTACTTTGTGTCAAGAAGGGCTCTCAACAAGGGAAGTTTCCAGGCGTCTCAGAGTGAACCAAAACGATGTTGTTCGGACATGGAGGAGGTACAGAGATACAGGAACTGTCGATGACAGGCCTCGCTCAGGCCGCCCAAGGGCTACTACTGTAGTGGATGACCGCTACTTACGGATTGCCGCTCGGAGGAACCCTGACAGCAATGCCACCATGTTGAATAATGCGTTTCGTTCAGCCACAGGACGTCGTGTTTCAACTCAAACTGTGCGCAATAGGCTGCATGATGCGCAACTTCACTCCCGACGTCCATGGCGAGGTCCAGCTTTGCAACCCCGACACCATGCAGCGCGGTACAGATGGGCCCAACAACATGCTGAATGGACCCCACGGAATTGGCATCACGTTCTCTTCACCGATGAGTGTCGCATATGCCTTCAACCAGACAATCGTCGGAGACGTGTTTGGAGGCACCCTGGTCAGGCTGAACGTCTTAGACACACTGTCCAGCGAGTGCAGCAAGGTGGTGGTTCCCTGATGTTTTGGGGTGGCATTATGTGGGGCCGACGTACGCCACTGGTGGTCATGGAAGGCTCCGAAACGGCTTTACGATACCTGAATGACATCCTCCGACCCATAGTGCAACCATATCGGCAGAATATTGGAGAGGCATTTGTCTTCATGGACGACAATTCTCGACCTCATCGTGCACATCTTGTGAATGCGTTCCTTCAAGATAACGACATCGCTCGACTACAGTGGCCAGCATGTTCGCCAGACATGAACCCTATCGAACATGCCTGGGATATGTTGAAAAGGGCTGTTTATGGACGTCTTGACCCACCAACCACTCTGAGAGATTTACGCCGAATTGTCGTTGAGGAGTGGGACAATTTGGACCAACAGTGTCTTGATGAACTTGTGGATAGTATGCCACGACGAATACAGGCATGCATCAATGCAAGAGGACGTGCTACTGGGTATTAGAGGTAGTGGTGTGTACTGCAATCTGGACCACAAATGCTGAAAGTCTAGCTGTATGATGGTACAACATGCAATGTGTGGGTCTCATGAGCAATAAAACGAGCTGAAATGTTGTTTGTGTTGATCTCTATTCCCTTTGTATTTAAAGGTTCCGGAACTCTTGGAACCGAGGTGATGCAAAACTTTTTTTGATGTGTGTATATTTATTTGTTTAAAGTTCAATGTTCACATAAGAACATAAGGCAACTTTCTCCTGTATCATGTCAGCCTCCTTTGCTTTGCCAGTCATCTTCTTCTTTATTTTCAGTGTCCTCTTGTAGAAACTATACTCATAGAATACTTAGGTATACAACAAATAAGCCTTTGGGTGTGGTGAACCCATCGTACAAATAGCCTAAATATGATAATGTGTGAGTCGAGGCCTCGGATGGAGGTCCTTGATTCACGCCCTGACCCAGATCACTGGAACCGGGAAATGAAGAAGAAGACAACAAATAATGATGTTGAAAAGTGACATCCATCACCAAACTAATACAGCACATGAAATTATAAACAGTATAATTACACAGTGTGGTATTTCTTGAGATAGTCTATGATAGTAGTCTGCAGGTAGTGTGTGATATTGCATGTGTATGATTTCAGATCAACCCACAATTAATCAAACCAGTGGCAATGTGGTGGATGGAATCAACCTTGATGAGATTAAAGAATTTGCCAAAGCATTCAAGCTGCGCCGTTTATCTTTGGGGCTAACTCAAACCCAAGTGGGGCAAGCGCTCAGCATCACAGAGGGACCAGCCTACAGTCAGAGTGCCATCTGCAGGTACGGTGCACATTTTTTTTTTTTTTTTCAAAATATATTCATGGATATCTAATCAGTTTGCTATAAGCTAAGCTGCATATCCTACTCTGTTATAGTTAGATTCCTCTGTAGCAGACACCATTCTTCTCTTATTTTATTTCTTATCAAACAATGTGGGGTAAATGTATATCAGAAGTATACTATACTGTATTGCTATTAATGACTGGCACTTATAGGAAGTTGCTTAACTGGAGCTGCTATGGGTAAGTGTGGGATAGGTCCACCACTCTCCACTATCTCAGCAATTAACCTTTCCACTAAGTTTTGGTAGAGGTCTGCAGGTATTTTTTTCCACTTCTGCTCCAAATTGGCATACAGTTTTGTACAGTAATTTGGGACGGTGCTGTCAATTAGAGCTGTAACTCATCCCAGTGATGCTATATTGGTTTTAGGTTGGGGCTTTTGGTCAACCTTTCAATTTCATTCACTCCCATTTCATCAAACCACTCCGTCATTATCTTCACTTTAGGAACAGATGCGTTAGCTGTTGAAAATGGAAAAGGCCAATTTCATATTGTTGCCACAGGGTGGGCAGCAAAGAATTGGTCACTGTTGCTTGATAGGCTTTGGCATTCATGGTTGAAGGAACTAAAACTGGTGAAACAAGACCAAACCATGAAAACCAGGCCTCCATTATAATGGCTCTTCTACCAAATTTCACAGTGCACTCTGGTAAGTAACACTCATCTGTAAATTCTGTCATTCATCAGGTCCATACATGTCCATCAGAATGTCACAATGATCCTTCACTCTACATGATGCTCTTCCATTTTTTTAGAATCCGCAGGCGATGTGTTTCACTCCATGGTAATCATTGGTCAGCATTCAGTATTCAGTTTAATGATCATTGGTTTATGTGCTGTAGCTCTACCATGCAAACCAACTGCAAGCACCTCTTGATAAATGATAATTGATACTTCCAGATGTCCATTACTGTGGTTCCTAATGAAATTTGCTGGTTGACTTCAACACACATTCAAGGACTCTATTTTCCCTATATGTTCATTGTTTTGGCTTGCCTGACCGAAGCTGGGGTTTTATAACTGCCTGGTGATTCCATTTCATAACTACTTCACCCACTCTTGATCATGGTGTCTGAAACTTGCCAGAAATCTCATGGAATAACTAAATTGGTGGACACCCCTTACAGTCACACTCAGCTCTTGTTGTATGCCTGCTTTGATCACTATACAAGCTTACAAAATGCTTGTGTATTTTATGGGATCAGTATACTTCCCTTTCGGAGAAGTGTCGGGTTGTTAATAGCAATATAATGTATCTCTTGCACACTAGCTGTGATTAGTTCAGGACATCTCACAAATGTATAATTATAATTATGATAATTTACACATACGGTATTACATTACATATCAATGAAATAGGTTATCATCAACATCATAAGAATGAGCTGTTGCCATATTTACTTAAACCTAATTAATTGTATGCGCCAAACAAAACATGTATAAGAGTTCATTCATGGCAACTTTTTTCTTGCGAACAGGAGTTAGCATGAAAAATCTAAGATATACACTTGAAAGTGTATGGTCTGTACCTTTATATGAAGCCACCAAATGGTGTATGTGAACAATAGTATTGGTCTAAGCAAGCACTCAAGTGCAGTCGGTGAGTGACATCGTTCTAAACTTGAGGTCATGAAGCATGAGTAATATTTATATGTTAAAATAGCAGTTCAGTGCAGCAGAAAAGCATGTGAATGCCATATAGAGTTATGGGAAGCACTGGGTGTTCATACTTTCAAACTGAGCAGAGGATTAATTCCAATCTGCCTGGCAGTGGGCATTCTGTGTCCAAAGAAAAGGATGTACAGGTGATCGAACAATGCTTAAGTGAGGACAGGTGCTGAACTATAGCAGTATTTTAGAATAGCTTACAGGAATACCGGCATAGACAGTGTGTCTCATTTTAGAGAAGGACCTACAGATGCGGAAACTCTGTGCAATGTGGGTGCCATATCACTTAACTGAGGTATAGAAGGACTCGCTACAATACATGTCACATCAATCTGTAGAGGTTTCAGCAAAGAGGACATGCCATGTTCAATTGTGTCATTGCAATCGATGAAACATAGGCACATGTGCATAAACCTGACCTCTGGTGACAGGGTGACTACTTTGAAGGTTGTTAAATAGAGTCTATGTATTCTTGTGTACTTGTTGTTCATGCCATAATAAAACACTGTTGAGCGGTGTGCTGTGTTCATCTGGTAGCTTCATTCGAAAGTACACTCCATATCTTAGCTTTTACGTGTTGTCCCGTGTTGGTAAGAGAAATTAATAGTTGCCATGACTTATGAATCAACTCTTGTATGATGCCATAGACCCATGTCTCATGAGCACTGGTAGAGGAGATACATCCCCCTCTTTCTGGGAACTTCAGAATAGACCCATAAAATGTGCCAAATGAAAAAGTATCTTGTTTTATTATTTTTTTCATTTTCTGAAAACACATTAATATGAATGTTAATTTATCCTTAAAATATGTTGAATTGAATACAAAACTACAAAATGTCACTACAGGAAAGAAAGTACAACACACAATGGTGTAAAAGAAAGAAATTTAAAGAAAGATTAGCATTTGTGAGTCAAAAATAAGTAGTTTTGTCCAAATTAGTGAAACTTTCCAAAGGTTCTTTTCTGATGCTGTAACCTTGGGATGAATGGGTATACTAGTTCTCTCTCATAGTTGATTCATTCATTTGGCACTTGGTATTGGAGTTCAGACTTTGTTGCCCTATATTTTTGGGGAGATATAAAAGGTTTTTAGAAGACCCAAAGACTTGCAAGAGCCTCCTCCTCATCAGAGTCCACCCACATGCTGAATCATACTTATAGAGGAATCAAAGACATTTCCTTCAAATTAGGTAGGGGAAGGTTTTGGTCACCAACAATGCCTGCCCGTGGAAGAGGAATATAGAGGACATCAATACATTACAAAACATGGTGGCTTGGTGCCATTTTCTAAGCTAGCAGTGAACCAACTCCACTTAAGGGACGTTTATGTTAGCTGGTTTATACTCCTTATTATTTATAGTTTTCATTCTGGCTCCTCTACACCTGCTGTGTTCACTCCTAATCCACTGCACTGTTTTTGCTCTCTTTCCTAGCTGTGGAGTTTCTCTAGCATTTCAGGAATAGATCACAATTGCCTTTTAAGATTTTCAGCATTTATAAACAATACAGTTGATGTTTTTGATTCATTTAGGGGTTTTGTGATGTTATGGACTTGTAGTGCCAAGTATGTGGAATTTGTCTGGTAACCTGTGTTATTGTGATGGCCATATTAGTGTGATTGTGATTAGGGCTAGGGTTTGGGTAGGAGGAAACCATGGCCTTAAGTTAGGTACCATCCTGGCATTTGTCTGGTAACCTGTGTTATTGTGATGGCAATATTTGTATGTGTGATTCTGATTAGGGCTAGGATTTTGGTAGGCTGAGACCATGGCTGTTAGGAACCATCCTGGCATTTGTCTGGAATAGAAGTAGATAACCACAGAAAACCATTTCTAGGATGGTTGAGGTGGGAATTGAACCCACCTTTTCTCAGTGCTGCCTCATGAGGCTGAGGGTCAGACCAGAATTAAATTTCTTGGCAGATCCGGAAACTGAACCCGAACCTCAGGGGTGACAGCCATGAATGCTAGCCACTGTGTCATGTGATGGTCTATGATAAATACTTACATTCAGGATCATATCCAGTGTTTTAAAACTATTAAGTATGAATTTATTTAATATTTCTTTTGTGCAAAGTAGATTTGCCTTTAGTATATCCTCCAGAGTAGAGGAAAAAACATGTTAGGAATTGAACACGGTGGCAGATCCAGATGGGATTTCATATTTGAGGGAGTTGACTACAATTTAGTCAACCTTCACAGAGGAATGAGGATAGACAGTCCGGGTACCCCACATGCAGGTGTGAGTGGAAGCCACTGGTAGAATTAATCCCCAGGGACAACACATAGGCGAACATGGGAGAATGGCGTACTCTTAAATGGGAACATAACACAAAAACCAAGTTACTTCCATATTTAAGTCCAGGGTGATTGAAGACTATGTCATTGTTTATATTTCTTCCATCGTGTTCAGAACGTACACTATGAGAAAGGCAGAAATGTCACTTCCCGTAGCTCCCGCTCGCTACTTCACCTCCTAGTCAGCTGTGCAGTCTCCATCATTGTGTGGTGAAGTATGGATACTTGTTCTTGATAGCTTGCTCTTTGGCTTAATTCTTATTCTATTCTAAGAAGAAGGTACAAAAGAAGAAGCTCCACAAATTACCTAATATATCAGAAGGTTCATAACCCTCTACCTGTGAGGTGGTATTACTGTGACGTACATTGTGAGGCGAAGTCTGAGTGACCGGCAATTAATCTTGCTTGTTCATAGGCACACACAACTAAACTATTTACATGAAATTTGTTGTGTTGGTACTTCAACTACGCACGATACAATACAAACATTTCTTAAAATCAAAGTATAGGTCTTTCGTACTCATATTACGTTTGTAATGCGCAAAATTAAAGTTTTCTCTGATCATTAGATTTAATTAATTTAAAAAATAAAAACTTAACAAAATAGCATTATACAATTTACAATACAATGAAACATTAAAACATTCTTCTTCAGCTGAAAGTGTATCTCCCGCATGCATGTTCAGCGTTGAACGTTAACTGTGAGGTGCGGTGCGGTCACTGATACCGTTCGAAAACTTTACAACGCCATCGCCCATACGTAACAGTAGCTAGGACTGCACTGAGCTATGCAGTGACTCAAGGCGATGTGCTCAGAAGGTACACAAAAGAAAAGGCGGAAAGTAAAATTAGAAGGGATGAAAATTACACTTCGAAATATTCTTGCGGTGACCTTGACCGCTCCTCACAAGTAGAGGGATAATTTGGAACTGCAAAAGAAAACAGTTCACACTCTCATCTAGTGCTGTGTTATGTTCCTCACATATTAGTGAATAAGAATTTGAAGTGTTCCAATTTAAATAAATAATAAGAATAAAAGATGAAAAGTTGAAGGGCCCAGACTAAAATCAGGAGCATTTCCTCTTGCAAAAATGAGAGAAATTGCTGGTCCAGCTTCTTCAAAACAGCCACATATTGATGGATATGAATTAAAGGAATGGAAAGAGCTAGTTTGAGACTTACAGCACATGCAACAAGTAACTTAGTAGTTTTACAAGACTATTAATCTCACAATCAAAAGCCACAGACTTATGTTTTATGTGGAATCCAAACCACTGGATGTGATATTTTACCTCAAATGTATCACCTGGTCTGCCTTGGTGGGAGACAAGCAGTGGAGGCTCGCACATATCGCAGTCTGGGGAAACTGCATGCACATGCATTAACTTACCTTATTTGTAGATCAGCTCCAGGCCCCGAGGCTTGAACGCGACGAATTTCTCGATGACAAGGTTATTTAAATTCGGTATGCTGTTAATCAGGAATGATTAATGATAGGAAAGACAAGGAAAGACAGAGTGAGAAATGAAGATGTTAGGACGGAAGTTGGGATGAGAAAACTAAATAAGAGAATTGAGAAGAATAAACTAAGGTGGTTTGGACATGTAAAGAGGATGGAGGAAAATAGAATACCAAGACAGCTGCTGGAGGTAAAGTGCAAGGGTAAGAGATCAAGAGGAAGACCTAGAACAAGGTGGATTGATTCAGTGAAGAACAGCATAAGAAAAAGAAATTTGGACTGGGACAAGATCGTGGAAGAGGAATGGTGGAAAGAAAGAGGAAGGTGGAGAAGAGCCATAAATACCCCAACCCGGCAGGATCTGGATAAGGGGAAATGATGATGATGCTGTTAATCAGACCCTTCTCAATAGACAGCATTCCAAGTGCAGTAAGTCTTTCTTGTCTCATGGCATTCCTGAGGTACCGTACGTTTTGATCCTCTTGAGGCTTGAGAAGCAGCATTCTGGTTCAGCGATAGTCATAGGCAGGGTGATAGTGATGCGTAACAGTTTAAAGACCTCTGTAAATGACGGGCCTAAGTTTTCAGTGAGAAGGAAACTCAAACGTTGTACAGCTCCACCGATATTTCAAAATTCTTCTCTTAGATATAAACATTTTCTTGCGATAGAATTATGATTCTATTTATATATTTCCCTGTTTCTAGTTACTTCATTGTTATGATGCTCAACCGACTGTTGATACGCCGAACTTTAGCTCTTCTGTACATCCACTTTCCCTAACACTGCAAAATTTATCATGTTATTTAAATGAGTTCCGGAAGACACATGCTTCTGAATTTCTTCGCTCAGTTTTCTATGATCTGTCACTCAGTTTTTAGTTCAGCTAAATTCTCCACCGAATATACTGTGAAATAATATACAAGTATTTGTTAAAATCATGCAAGCATACTACATTAGAATCTTGATCTATAATTCGCTCGTTGGCAAGACTAATTATTGTTAGAGTGTTTGAAGAAAATATGCACAAATAATGGAGATGGTGGAATGCCTTTCTTTCACTGGCCAAGGGATGATGATGTACTTGGTTCTTCTAGTACCTACTAGATGCCATGAGCGCCTACTTGAATTCCATCCTGCTTCTACTCATTATTCGTATTGCCATTCATTGCTACAAACCTAGCCATGTTGCAGCAAAAGCCTTTCCCATTTAAACATTTTCTTGCGATAGTATTATGATTCTATTTATAATTTATTGCATTAGAATATAAGTCGCAAATTTTCTGAATACAAATTAGGAGCTGTTAACCGCTGCCAGAACAATATTGGAGCTGTTTGTAAACTGTATACTCAAATTGTTTCCAAAGATGTGTTGGCACTCTGTGGCGTTGCTGCAAGGATTGCAGCACCCAAGGAGGCTTTCATAGGGCAACTTGGCATGGGGGAAGTGGATTCAGAAAGTGCGATGTTAAGTTCTTAAGGTGCTGCCAAGAATGCAGCAGCCGTGGGGGAAGCGGATTTACAAGCCAGCTTGGCCTTTACTTGCAAAAAATTTAAATAGCTCAGCAGAGATCTACTTAATTACACCGTTACCCCGTTACTTTCAAAATGTAAATTAATATTGTCAAATAACCTGGGGGGCTGCAGCTCTGCTGGCTTTAACAGTTAAATCAAGCCTATGTAGACTCTTAGTGTCCAAGAATAATTTATTGTCGAGGAAGTTGTAATGTAACACATGAATGTGCATTCGATTTAACATTTCCCACTTTCATGCAGCAATCACGTTCTTCATCATTCGCATTTGCACAGCCTTGACTGTTGTTATAACACTTTCTAATTCACTCTCTCTATTATAATTGTCAGAATCACTCTTTCTATCTTCAATAGAAAGGTTTTATGTTATAGAAAGCCATTTCAAATGTGAAAACGGACTTTGACTTCCCTGTATAATAACGTGCCTTCTTTACTGACCAGGCAGAGCAAGGAGCTTCCTGACATTGCTGACTGCTTGGCTTTCTGGTGCACGTAGGGTTACCAGATGCTTTTTGCAGAGTGTAGGACATCCCACTTGGAAGGTTTTATATTTAGCTGCTAAAATGTTGCAAAATTTACACTTCCGCTTTGGCATTGTAGAAAATCGCGTGTTGAGGGAATGCAATCACAATCAACAATGCTGACTTGCCAGCATTCAAGCAGTAAAGAGAAACGCTCTCCCAACAGATGATACGCATTCGTAGCATGACAGACCATATAGACTATCAGCACTCCTCTCGCAATCGCAACACATTGTTTCTTCTTCTTCTTCTACTTCCTCTTCTTTTGCAACTGGAAATTGTTTTGAAACCACTGATGTGTTTAAATGTTAGTTTCTAAAAATGGAGGACGTTTACGAATTTAAAGAAATTCCATCCAGACCCCACACAAACGTTTGAATTGTAGGGTCTGGTAACCCTAAGCACATGTCTCATTTAACTGATTGGCTTTGCACTTGAACTGAAGAGCACTGAATTCCATAATACAGTACAACATTATCTTCTCTTAACAATGTTTGTGTTGTGATCCCATTTAACGAAAATTTATTTTTTCCTTGTTATTGAACAACTCAGTTACATTGCTTGCTGAGAACAGTCATTATTTGTTTTAGAATGAATGACCAACTATTCACTGAGACTGTTCACAGTTAAACTACTTCTTAAAATAGTAAAGATCTGCAATGTACGGATTACTCCACACTGTGCAGGAATGCTGCACATTATTTTAAAGACTGTAAATTAGGTCACATGAGTGGAAAACCACACTCAGTAGGCCGCTCTCTGATCTGTGGTTGCAGCTCCCCATTCCATTAGTAGTAGTAGCAGTAGTATTAATAATATGGCCTCAATTACCTGGCTGCATAGTGGCTAGCATTCTTGGCTGTCACCGCGGAGGCCCAGGATCGATTCCCGGCTCTGCCAAGAAATTTAATTCTGGTCCGGGAATTGGAATACGGTACAGTCTGCCTTGTGAAGCAGAACTGAGAAGAGGCGGGTTCGATTCCTACCTCAGCTATCCAAAGTTGTTTTTCGTGGTTTCCCACTTCTACTCATGGCAACTGCTGGGATGGTACCTAAATTAAGGCCATGGCTGCTTCCTACCCAAATCCCACCTCAATTACAAATATACACACTAGTACAGACATCACAGTGACACAGGTTGTCAGACAAATTCTACACACACCCAAATACATGGGACTACATGACCATGATGTCGCAAAGTCCCTAAAATGAATCAACAACAATTTATTACTTTGTTTAGATCTTTTGAGATGGTGCCGATTGGATGGAGGTGATTGAGATATGATCTAACCTCCATTTTTGATGACTTATTTTCACTACCACCTGGCAGAGAAACCATAACTCTGTTATGTGACCTGTAACTGATGATTAATTTGATCTCGTAATTACCAAATTTGATCATGCAATGTGCTAGGTAAAGTACTGCCAGTTGCTGGTCTGATTGTCATCAGGTAGGCTACATAGTTTCCTCAAGCAATCAATTCACTTGAGGTAACCTTTCCACTTTCTATCACATGGGAATAACTGGTGGTACATTACCTGGCAGATATAATTTGCCTCACATGTTATATGGACCTTTCAAACTACATCACAGTTTCTTCTTTTACATAATGGACACCACTTTCTTCAACTTATCAGAATGTTAGCTGCACTTCTTCAAGCCAAATTTTAATTAGTTAGATATGTTTTGTCATTTGCAGATAATTAAGAATACTAGGTACCTAATTAAAATTATTAATTTTTCAGATTAATTATCAGTCCCATGATTGACATTAGTACTGAAACATTTTATCAGATTCAGAATTGATCTGTTGTTATGTATAATTCATGCACTACTACGTTTGCTATGCTTTATATAATGCTTAGAAATGAAAGGGTGATGTTAAATGTTCCATGTATTTTCAGTAAAAATGCTCTTTGTTTAGTTCCTTTGGAATGAATATCTGTATAATTTCTTTGATTTTCACATCATGCTACTGTATCCTAAGTACTGTATATTCTTCTACAGAATTTTTACTCTGAATGGAAGTATGAATAATATTTGATGATATATGGTATATTTAGTCTGTGTATTGTTGACTCCCATGTCCTTCAGATTACCTGTTCCATGCCTGTGCATGGTGGGAGAGTAAGGGCATGGGACTTACGGCTCAGAACACATGCAAGTCATATACTCTGCTTTATATAAAATATTTCTTGCCTTTCAGTAAAATTACTTTAGGGAAAGTACATACTGCCTACAACTGTATCAATGTATTTCCTGACGAACTTCTTATTCAGACATTAAATATGAGATAAAAAATCCTTTAATTTCTGCATTTGGTTTGTTTTGATCTATAAGGTGCGTTCAAAAAGTAACGAGCCGGAGGCAAAATTACAGAAACCAGTACCTGTATGTTAGAAGTATTGGCCCTGGCTGTTGAGGCATTTGTCTCACTGTGACACGAGGTGGTGAAATGCTGTCTCATAAAATTCCCTGGACTGCGATGTGAACCAGTTCCGCACGTACAGATGGACGTCGGCGTCCGAGGTGAATCGTTGGCCCCACAGAGCCCTTTTAAGGGGATCAAACATGGTGTAATCACAGGGAAAGAGGTCTGGACTTTATGAAGGGTGGCCGAGAACCTCCCATTTGAAGTTCTGCAGGAGTGCCGTGACTGTGTTGGCTGTATGAGGTCGTGCAGTGTCATGGAGCAGAGTGACCCCACGGGTGAGATTGCCTGGTCATTTTGTTTTGATCGCTTGGCGAAGGGCGGTCAAGGTTTACGAGTAACGCTGGGCATTTACTGTTGTCCCGTGCGGCATGAAGTGTATCAGAAGGGGGCCATCTTGGTCAAAGAAGAACATCAGCATTACCTTTCCTGCACTCGTGTGGATGGCCTTGCCTTTTTTGGGTGGTGGTGACCCTGGATGCTTCCATTGGAGGCTTTGTCGTTTGGATTCTGGTTCAAAGTGATGACACCATGACTCATCTCCAGCCACCACTCGTGCCAGGAACCTATTCCCTTCCCTCGCATAGCACTGCAGATGACCAAGACAGTGGGCCATTCGAAATGCTTCCTGGTGTGGTTGAAGACTGTGGGGCACCCATTGGGCACACACTTTGCGCAAGTGCAGTCGTTCCTTCATGATGATGTGCACACTTCCGACACTCAATCCAACCACAGCGGCTATGGCGTTCACTGTCACTCGGCGGTCCTGGGTAATGAGTACATCAACCAGCTGGACGTTGTCATCGGTAATGCAAGGGGTTGCCCCAGACCGGGCATCATTGGCTAACGACACCCATCCTTCCCTGAAGCGCTTGTGCCACGCCTTGACCCTTGCAAGGGACATGCAGTGTTCGCCGTACAGTTGTGACATTCGGCGATGAATGTCCGTTCCCCCTACTCCTTCCGCTGTCAGAAACCGAACAACACCTCTTTGCTCTTCATTTGACGCCTCCATGTCACTGATTGCAATGCGACTGGCATCGTTGGACGATTGATGCATGCTGCTGCTCGCTTTGTATCGTCACGTAACGTGCACGCGTGCCCTCTAGCAACGGGCTGTGACCTTCCACGCTCTGGTCAGAACCACACTTCGTTACACACGCCATGATTAGCCGATGTCGTCACCGGTTGCGCATTCCAGCCTCTAGCTCATTACTTTTTGTATGCATCTTATATTTTATAAAAGATACCTGAGTGATACATACATTATTTGCATACATACATACATACATACATACATACATACATACATACATACATACATACTGTACATACATATGTATACATTTATTTGAAAATGTGGATGCTGTCCATGGTGGCAAATTACAATAAATATGAAATTGCAATAAATAATAAAGTTGAGATAAATACCCTGACAATAAACCGAAAACTACAAAATTCAAACAAAAGAAATCATACTATCCCCTACAAAAATACATTTCAGAATACAATAAATAATATTGGGTTTACATCCCTTTCAACTACTGAGGCTTTTAGAGATGCTGGGGTGCCAGAATTTTACCCCGAAAGGGATCTTTAACATGCCAGTAAATCTACTGTTTCTTTCACTCGCATTTGCACACCGTCAAATGCCAACTGTCTATGCCAGGATTCGATCCTGCAACCTTGGGTACTGCAGGCGAGAACATTACTGCTGAGCCACACAGCCAGTCTTCAGAAAATAAGGATTAACTGCTAGAAGAAAATAATAATAATGATGTCAGATACAAATGTGGAAATCTATTTTACCTCACATTCATGTCAGGTAGCTCAGCAGTTATACAGCTACTTGCAACAGAAGGAGTACAGTTACAATGACGAGTTTCAAAAATAGCATTGCCCCTTACCAAAGTTGGCAAACATTCTTCATAAATGCTTGTTCCAAGTAATAGCAGGCATGGATACCAAATGTCTCTTAGGAAGGAGGATAGGGTTAGTGGAAGATGAAATATGGAATATTCTAAGATACCTCATGAAAGAACCAAGCCTAATTTGGTTAACATTTAGCACAGGGATTTTATTTTAATATCAGCCGAAATTAAGTCCACAAAGCTCATAAATCTTCAGACCTTATGAAACTATCTTAGTCTTTATGAACAAGCGAGCACCAAGCACAAACTCTTCTATCTCTTATAATTCTGAACTGTGTACATTTAGTAGCTATACAAATTCTAAATGTAAGATAATTAGATAAGTGCCATGTTTCTGGTGATAAATTCTTTAAAAGAGTTGTCACTTACACATATAAACGTTTAAACAACTATATTTAACTACAAAATTGTCAACTTGGAGACATTTATAAGGACTCCTCAGGAGCAGAACCAATCACACAGTATGTATCAAAACTCCGGGTATTTTTATTATTGTGGACCCTGCCATTTGTTCTGTTCATTTTGCGTTGAAGTGGAGATAAGTAATTTAAATAACTATCATCAGTAAAAAATGTAAGGCCCACAATATTTGTGTTACATATTTTTCTGAATTCCAGGGGGGATATGCCCCATGGACCCCTCCAGACAATTTCCTGGAGTGGAGGTGCAAAACCACTGAAAACCACTTGTAGGATAACTCAGACTGGGGTTCAAAACCACTTCCCTTCTCAGTAGTCTCTATGAGGCTTTAAATCCTCCATGATTGAGCTGGCAATTGAACCTAGGCCATATGACCCTAGATAAAGAATAGATGAAATAATACCATGAAAGTGGAAACAAGTTTTGAGGCATTCAGACAGTAGATAAAATATTGATAAAAAAAATTATATAAATAAAACAATAATATTAATAACCTAAATCAAACTTGGTTACAACCATCCATTCATACAGATAGAATGTTTAAAAAGAATGTTTTTTTTTTTTAATAGTATTTGCAGCTTGTCACATTGCACAGAAAGGTCCATGGAAGAACATTTGCATTTGTGTTTGCTCTAATGACTAAAGCAACTGAAGAAACTTACAACCACATTCACAAAGTTTTGAAAGCCGAAGCTCTTTGGGTCGCAGACTAGAGCACTTACAATAATGATGGATTTTGTAACCATTAAGTTGAACGCTGCACAGTGTCATGTTCTAACTACTATTAGGATGCCACTTTCACTTCTCTCAAGGAGATTATCAAAATATTGTTCATTTGAGACTATGAGGAGCCTACTTACACAAGAATGGGCCAACACAGAGAAGGAAAATGCTGGATACTCTAGTTTGGTCTTTTGTCCCATTGGATAATATAGAATTTTTCCAACCTCTTTACGAAGAAATTCAAGAAGATCTTGTAGAATAACAGAATACATCTAAAATATATGTGTAACTGATCGCCGAGCTCAAGGACATCAGAACGCTATGGCACGAAGATTATCCCCTCTTATGTGGACCTTATATGAAAATACCTCGCAAGGTGTTCATATAACTACTCTAATAATGTAGTGGAGGGTTTCCATTCTTTATTTCAAAGTATGGTTTCAGGTCATCATGTCAACATTTGGTGTTTCCTAGAAAACAATAGGCAAGATCATAACAAAACGGTAAAAACCATTGTATAAAAATCAAAGCAGACATGTTAAGTTAATGCCAGATACCCTACTAACAAGAAATATATTACAAAACAACAATGGATTGAAGAAAATGTACAATGATACTAAGAATACAACGACAATGATGTTAATGATAATAATAATAATCATAATAATATAGGAATCTATTGTGATGTCAGGTGAATAGTCTGAGGGAGTATTTTCGTTGAAGTAATCCTAACCTCCACAAAGTCATCTGTGATGCTGATGATTTCACGCCACTAAACAGGACAGGTCAATAAGAAGGTTAAGAAAGCCATCCTGGTTGATGTAGCAGATCCCAATGGCAACAACTTGAAGGTAAAGCACGACAAAAAGATCTCCAAATATAAAGACTTAGTGGACCCTATCAGGAAGCAATGGCAGATTAGAAAGGTGAAGATCATACCAATTGTCATTTGTTCCAAGGGGTCTACTGCATGGGTTGAAGAAACTGGATGTAGACACAAATTTATACATGACAATGCAAAATGCAGTCATCATTGTGACAACCAGATTACTGGTAGTTTGAAAATTCATGGGTGAAAGAAATGAGTTTTTTAAAGGTTGTGATAGCTCTGATTTCTTATAATTTGTATAGTTGCCGTATGCAATATCTATTTGCCAGATAATGTTCTGTGAGTGAAATAACATAATAATAATAATACTAATAATGTGAAACAGTATGTACCGTATGTGTAGTGTCATGCTACATGAAGTGCTCAGCTTCATGCTGAAATGTATAGGCTGCTACTTTGGGCCAATGGGCCACAGGTACAGTTCCTGGCCTGGTCATGGGATTTCAACCACATGAATTTGCATGGTAACCATGTGGTTGAAGAAAATTAGGAAATAATTAAGTGTTGTAACATCTTGTGTAGATTTCATTAGTTTCCACATTTTATAAATTGGTTCAAATAAATTTCAGAAGTTTCTATTGTATTTTCTTCATTTTAAATTTTGTCATTTTCCATGTCATTCCTCTGGACATTATTCATGGAATTTCTATCATAGAGGACTTTTAAGTCACTGAAAATATTTTCAGTAGACATATACCGGTACTGTAAATAGATTGGACAACTAAGAGATTAGTCCTCTAATGAAGTGGACACTTATATTAATGGACATTTACAAGAATTGACATTTTTGTTGTGAACCTTTATACTGTTTACTAATATTGACTGATAATAATCCATCCCATATTTATAGAAATATTAGCCCCAAGAACTGACATAGCATTCTAAATTAGAACTTCAAAAATATTCCAACTCATTTACTTAGATTTGCAACAAAGGTATATGAAATAATGGTAGTTTGAGAGCTGCTATTCTTGTTTACCTAAATGAACTAGGTGCATAAAATTTCCCACTATACTTCATAACACAGATACATACATTGCTGGCTTGAAAATTGATATCTAGCAGGGGTATAATAGCAAAGAATGGTGAAGCTGTACTCCACAGATCAACTCCTTCATAGGTTGACCAGATTTCCCAGAGAAATAAAACACGACACTTCAGTTTTTACTTCACTACTAACCTCTGTTAGCTTGCCATTTTACCTGATATTATAATACAGTGAACACAGTGATATGGTAGATGACACCTTAAATCAAGCATACAGCTTTATTTAGAATATTGGGAAGGAAAATCTATTAAGCTACCGGTATTACATAAAAAAACAAGAAGTTCCGTTAAGAACTATACAGCCTACTTTTCATGCCAATGATTATTCTACAGAATATGAACCTATCTAGAATAATGACGAAATTAAGTTGGTAATATCGAAATATCTAATTAGTTCAAACTATACCTGGTATAATGTAGCCTAATAGAGCACTACAGTTGGCAGCCCTGGTGACTGAATATATTCTTAGTTTCATCTCTTAAGGTACAGAATACAAAATTTGGTTGAAGTCCAATGGACGTTACATGCAGTTAGACACTGGATCTATCAGCACGCGTAAAAGCATGTTGCCAGCAATGTCATGCATGTGCTGGTCAGAAATAATCTGAAATATTATGATATCTTGTTGTGCCAATTTTGGATGAAATCCATTTGTTAGTATAGAAGTTACATGTATTTTAAAATTGGACATATCAGCAGGCATAGAATCATGTTGGCAGCACTGCCTTGTATTAATTACTCCAAATTAATCTAGAATGTCAGGTGCTATAGGTGTGCAAAGTATAGAGCTGTTGGCTTGCATACTTTCTGATATATTGATATTAGGGTTAAAAAAATATAGACAGCATTTATTAACAGTTGGCAGCCCTGATTGCTCTTAACAATACCTATAGTCATATCTGTTATGGTACACATAGCACATACGAAATTTGGTTGAAATCCAACTGATAGTATAGAAGTTACATGTATTTAAAAATTGGTACTATCAGCAGGCTTATAATCATGTTGGTAGAACTGACGTATATAAGTTACTCCAAATTAATCTAAAATGTCAGAATATACGTGTGCATAGTTTAAAGCTATTGGCTTGCATACTTTCTGATATATTGGTATTTGGATAAAAAAAAATAGAGAGAGCAATTATTAACAGTTGGCAGCTCTGGTGGCTCTTAAGAATACGCTCAGTCATATCTGTTTATGTACAGATATTACATACAAAATTTGGTTGAAATCCAATTGATAGTGTAGAAGTTATATGCATTTAAACATTGGACCTATCAGAAGGCTTAAAATTATTTTGGCAACACTGTCATGGCTGGCCTCCTGGAAATTAAACTGAAATAGTCTTATCTACATGTGTGCCAATTTTGGAATAGCTCCCATGCATATCCTTATTGATATCCAAAATGGAGCTCAAATTTCTAGTGCGTTTTTTTCAGCAGTTGGTAGCACTGACATCATTTTCAAATATGGACGTGAGATATCCCGGTGCACATCTTTACTCATACTAAATTTGGTTTTGATTGCTGCAACCGTTTAGGAGTTGATAGGGGGGGGGGGGGGACACACACACAGCCAGACAGACAAACAGACAGAAGGACAGACAGACAGACAGACCAGACACACATTTTCCCGGATCGATCTCATAAGTCTACTTTTTCCTCATATTTGCAAAATGTGAAAAGTAGGCTAATAAAATGTGTTTCTTCAGACATAGTAAGGTAGTGTAAAATCAGTTCTAACTACTTCATTACAATAACTTTTATAAACATTAAACAAGATATAAAGATAACTATTCTATATAGTCTCCTGTGGCATGTTTGATCAAAACAAATTTCAGACTATATGCACATAATGGGGAAGAGTCAATTAATTTTACTTAGAAGCCTGTTCTTAGTTCTGAAGTAATATATTATTTTGAAAAGTTACAAGTTGCTGCAGTTATAGAGAGGTTACCTGCCAGCTGTTACCCTGAATGTCTGTCTAAAAGTAATTTATAGTTGTTTCATGAGTTTAGAATCATTGTTGATTGTTCAGTGGTGGAATGATCTCATGCCAGGTATAGTATATGTACCGTACAAAATGGAAAGTACTTGAGTATCTGACTTTGAAATGTGTTTTGAGCCATGTTGATGAGAGTGCTTAATTATCTGTCTATGTGTTATGTACCTGTAGTCTATGTGCAAGTGGCTGTTTGTGTTTGTCCCCAGTTCCTACAGGTATGGCTGTAACCACTGAATAGTAGCTTGTCCCTCAATTACCATATGCTTGTCACATTAACAAATTTCCCTAAATTCCTTCCCAGATAATAAAAAAATGACATCATAGGCTACACAGACATTACTTTTACCTTCATCATAATGCTATTATACATAGGTTTGTATTTATTCCATGGGATTCATTGGCCAATTTATTGTGTGACTTTACGTCTCATTTCAACATTTCACATTAACTACGGTTGTTGCTTATCGATGTTCCTTATAATTAACTATGGCAAATTGAAACAGCTTTGAGATGTTTAAAAGAAAAAGAAATCATTCATTTGGATTTTGAGAAACTGGCATATAGGCTACTTTTAAGCTGTGTTCATAATAGCATTTTAATAATTACAGCCGCTGTTACTTGGTATTAATTTTGTTCCTTGTTACAAGCTCGTTAGTAGACCTGTTAACCTGAGGTTCAATTACCGCATTTATTTAAAAAAAAATCTTCAAAGCACTTAAATGATTCATAATACATGGTAGGAATTAGAATACATTCATTGAGGAGTTAAGATCATCTTAGATAATTGTGCAGGTGTGTGTAAAATTATATTAAGTACCATATACAATTTTCAGAAACTGGAATAAATATTGTTATTTATTGTAATGTTATTCAATAGAAATAATATTGCTAATATATAAACCTAAAATATTCCTGTTTATTGAAATCAATGTATATTTCTATTGAATTCAGATGTTGTAGGCAACATTGAGGAAAGATGATGATGCAAGTAGTGATATTGACTGAGTTGCAGATCAATGGGAATGTGAACGTTTTGATCTCACCATTAATGTTCAGAAGACCAAGGTTCTGGCACAACCCTCACCAGGCACTTCCCTTCCGCACTTCAACATTTCTATCTCAGATACTCCATTGGAGCAGGTAGACCACTTCTCGTATCTGTGCAGTCTGCTATCTGTACACGGCAATTGTGGGCAGGATGTTGAGAAGAGAATCGGTGCTGCCCATGCGGCATTTGGGCGACTATCGCACCTGGTCTTCTTGAATAAAGATCTGACCGTGAAGACGAAGCTCATGGAGTACCAAGCTGTTGTCATCTCAACATTGTTGTATGGCTGTGAAACCTGGACCCTCTATCGACATGACTTCCGAAAGCTTGAGCGCTTCCATCAACAGAAACTTCGATCCATCCTTAAGATAAAGTGGGAAGACCACATCACCAATCTTGATGTTCTTGAGAAAGCGCTTGCTAATAGTATAGAATCATCCATCATTGGTCATCAACTTAGATGGATTGGACATGTCCATCAGATGGATGATACGAGACTACCACGCCAGGTTCTGTATGGTGAACTCACCTCCGGCACCAGACCTCATGGAAGCCCTAAGAGACGTTACAAGGACCAATTTAAGCAGAATATGAAGTTGACAGGACTCAATCCACAAACCTGGGACCAGCTTGTTAAAGACCATTCAACTTGGCGCCAGACCATCCCGGCTGCTGTCAAAATGTTTGAAGAAGAATGTCGTAGAATTGTTAAGGCCAAGCAACAAGCACGAAAGCTCCGTGCAGCACAGCCACGCCCTCCACCAACAGTTCCGTGTGATTTGTGCGGACGTTTGTTTCATGCACGCATTGGGCTGTTCAGTCACCGCAAACATGCCCACAGACCCCAACCTTAGATTATTTTAGACTGTTTTGGAAGAAGATGTATACTCGGAAACGAGTTAAAGCCGCCGCCGACGACGACAGTAACAAAAAAAAAGAAGAAAAAGAAAAGGTGGCTCTACAGGTCATTGAGGGCCTTAGCCTACCGAGCGACCACTACTCAGCCATATTGCCTGCAGATCAGGGTGACATGTGGTCAGCATGATTAGTCCCCTCAGTCATTAATCTTGACCAGCTTTTAGCACCATATCATATTATTTATACCTTTAGACCTCCTGGAATTGAAGAAGGAATTGATATACAACATACTTCTAGTGGAATGTCCTCATAAGGATAGGGAGAATGTCTGACAAACACTTATATAGATTCTGGTTGCTGAAACTTGCATACCGGTACTGGTCTAAAATAAATAGCAGTCATATATACATTTGTATATAATACTTCTAAGAAATGAATAATCAATGCTTATAACAGATTGAAATTTAACATATCATTGACATTGATAGTGATTATAACATAAGTAGACATTAAATTAGCCTGTAACATATTCCTAGATGATCAGTTTTCTTCCTCAATCTCTTACCCACTTCCAAATTATTTATTTCTGAAAACTTGTTAAAAAATATGATATCCTATTTAACTTATGCAAACTTCAATGTATATTCTCACCCAGAAAGGAAGGTTAATAATAATTATCATTACATTATGATAATGAAAAATATTAATGAAAATCATAAATGGATGAGATTGGTGAATTATGTACGGTAATAGTTTGACTTTGGGTGGGAGAATTTTAGCCAATGCAGACATTTCTTTGCTCAAATCTAAATCTTCTTTTAAAGTACACTGTCATTTCTGTATGGACCTATGCATTTCCTGAATGAAATGCTGCACAATTTGACCATGGAATTCATTTTGATGAATAGACACATACACAGAGAGATTTAAGAACAATGATCAGGCTTGCAGGAGTACCTTGGATTTATCTAAATATTTCCCAGTTCAAAATTGTTTGAAGACATGTAGTTCAGTAAATCTGATATATTTAAATGTTTCTCTATTACATAAACAATGTTTTGATTATCGTACCATACTAAAAAAAAGAAGAATTTACACTATTGAATTGTTGCAACCCTCTTTTGACAAATCATCATATATATTTCAGTAGTATAGATCCCTCCTGCGGAGCTCACAAGCGACCAATCGTGACAAATGAGCATTCAAATGAAAGAGAATAGACGTTAGCAGTGACGAATTGCACTCTAATTTCATAAATATCTATAATTTCTTTAAAAAAATACTTTAAAAATAATGTACGAAGTGTGCGATTTGCAGATACTGTTGCTGTAGGAAAATATGCTCCATAATTGCTGTCCACTTCACATTTTTGCCACTGTGATGCCTGTTTCATGTCATTTTAACATTCTGAGATCTTTCCTTTATCATTTCCAAAATACATGACAGCGAATGATGATCCAATTTTCAGTGATTGCCTTCTTAAGTTAGGGAATGTAGAACTTGGAATTCTAACGGAAATTTAAATAGTGTTCTATAATCATTTGGTTGAAATAAAAACATAACAACCTTTCTCCTTAAGTCTCTCATTATAAACCTATTGGGGAAAGTGTGGTTTATGAACATGCGAGATTTCTTGCATAGGTCCGCTAGTCTCAATATATTTTCAATGCAACCTGACAGGCCAAGCCAGAATTAGAACTTGGTTTTCTTTCAAGAAAGTTAAAGGTTATTATGGCACCATGGGCTTTATCGTTTTGAAGTTTGGCCTGTCCTACAATGCTCAAGCTTTCTAAAATTTAATTACCAGGCATCAATAACTAAGGTACCAACTTATACTAGATAGATTTGTTCCAATACAATAGTTTTAAGACAATAACGTCAGGCACTGATGTGGCATATCCTATATGTTTCCCAATTTAACTGCTCGTTAGTGGTGCCTTTCTCAAATGCTTGACTACTTCATTCCCAACCCTAAAGCCTGATATAAATACATCTGTACAGACACCACAATAACTCAAATGATCAAACGAACTCACAATTGCATTAAACACATCAAGTTGATGATCACGATGACCTGAACCCTTCAATAAAACACAGAAGGTGAATATGGCCCTGTCTCCTAGTCAAAGTTATGAGTTATTTCAATCCACTGTGAGGGGTTCTCAATGGGCTGATACCAGGGAGAGGTAAGGTTATCATTAGGAGGAGGATGTTGATGGACTAAAAGAATTCTCAATATATATGGATATGTGCTCCAAAATAAATAAATAAATAAATAAATAAATAAATAAATATAGTAACATAAGCTGAACTAAACTAGGTTTGCTTCATCACAATTATTTTCTAAACAATCAAAATCCTATTCTATTCACTGTGCAGTTATTCATAGCTTTGAAGAAATATCGGTAATGAATCCCTAACCAGTTTTAAGTTTCATATAAAGCAAACCTAACCCCATGGCGCTACTGCCCATGAAGGGCCTAGGCCTACCAAGCGACCGCTGCCCAGTCATTTAGCCTTCAGATTATGGGGTCCCCTCGGCCGTTAATCTTGGTCTACGTGACCGGGGCGCTGCCTCACTGTCAGACAGCTACTCGATTGTCCTCATGAGGCTGAGTGCATCCCGTTCCAGCTCTCACATCAGTATCTAAAATCCCTGATGGAGTCGGGACCTCTGAGTGCGAGTGTGATAATGTTCCTTATAATTTTGGTATGATAAATTGAAACAACTTGGAAATGTTTAAACGAAAAAGAAATCCCTCAAATTCTTGATGTGTACATAAAAGTCATTTGAATTTTGGGTAATTGGAATATACTTTTATGCTCTGTTCATAATAGCATTTTTATAATTACAGCCCTCTAACTTGGTATTAATTTTCTTCCTTGTTACAACCTCGTTTGTAGACCTGTTTATGAGACCTGCATAACCATAATCGATTTAGTGCTGACCAGAAATTCTGTTCTTCTTGCCAGCATACGGTACTTCACTAATCCCAACCAAATCTAACTTTAGCCAATCCCTTTCCCTTTCCGAGTTCTCAAACCTACCATTACCTATCACCCTATCAGACTTCTAAAATTCCACACTCCAACCCGTAGAATGTCAGATTTCCCCTTTGTCACCTTTGTGATGGTAACCTGTTGATATGTAGCTTTGATATAACAGACTAAAATGGTAAACTGTTTTCCAATGTGATGGAATTTGTCCTAGCAGGAGAAGATAAGGTGGTTTCAATAATGAACCATGAAATAATCTTACCGCTACTCATGCTACCCTGTGAAATAATAAAAATAAATTAAAATTTATAACACTCTGCATTACTACTGTACGTAATGTTTCGTAATAACCCTCTGTTTCACTTCCCTGACTTTAATATTTTCTTCCTCCCTGACTTTTATAGTGTTCAAACTTTGTGAGAACATATAAAAAACAGAGAAATAATATTTTATGTCCTTGCATTTGTGCAGGAACTAAAATCCCAAGGTGAGGCTCATTGTTAAACATAAAATACTTTTAGGTAGGAAAATGAACAGCAGTAATAGGAAGGGTTCTTTGTAGGGAAAGTGAAATATGGAACAATTTTAGTATAATTTCCAGAGTTCATGTATTTCAGTAACTTGAACATTGACTTATTTAGTGCTTTAATCACTTTTGAACTATGAGTTAGGAGACAGATTTGGTACCTTACCATATAGGAAGCCTTCTTTATAGATGTTTTCATCATTAGTTTGCTAATTTGAATCATGCAGTTCTCTGAGTCCCCTTTTCCATAATAATTATTTCATTTCACATGCTTAACAATTTGTGTTCATAATCTTCATACTCTCTTCCCTATCCCTAGCCCCAAAGATCTTCTCGGAAATATATTGTTAACTATGATTTCCATTTATTATTCCCACAATCTTCAAAGTCTCTTAATTTCAGCATGCATGTATTATTCTTTCCTCATTTATAAACATGACATAATAGTCAGAACAAATTGATTATAGATATACGGTACCGGTACCTGTGAAGTATAGAAGCCTTCTCCACTCCTCATTCTAGTTTTGTTCCCTTACATTCCTTAGCATTGATTCATGCCTTTCATTACCGTAATCTTTTATCTATTCTTTACTAAACTTACCATATTGTTGTATCTATCCATTTAAAATTAGGTATACTCACACTACAGAGCTGCCATTTATGTAGACCTGCAGTGTGGCATTGGAGTTTCTTTAATCATGGGGATTTATTCTTTGCACTGATATCCTATCAAATGTTACTGTTCCATAGTTGTTTCTTGCACTGGTATTCAAATTTGCTTTAGTAATATTGTAACCTAGGTGACAAGAAAACTTGCTTTCTCTTGGCTATTCCTCATTAACCACTGGAGAACAGACCTGAAGTTAAGTTGTCTACACTTCTGTGATCCACACTTAAGAGCTCCATCCTCAGACAGATGCAATATGACTTTTGTCCTTGATGGTTTTTTCCCACAAACAAATTTCATGCATTGAAACAGTAGGTCAGTATTAACTCAGGAATATTTTACCCAAAAGGATGCTGCCGTCTTCACACCATCTTCATTGACGATACCATTTTGTTGCACAGAGACTGTGAACTCAGCAGAGAAACATGCAAATACAGTTTGGTATTTAATTCAATTGCTCAGTGGTAGGTACCAGCCAGTTTAGCTCAGCATGTTAACATACCAGACGATGAGGCCAGGCTACATCTGGACTCGGGAGTGAATTTGAACCTCACCATCGACTGTCCTTAAAACGGTTGTTCATGGCATTTTCAACTTCAGGCAAATACTGGGACTGTAATCTACAAATGGGCCATGGTTGCTCTCATTAACTCCTCTGCTGTTGTGAAGTAGACTATTCAGCCATAAGATACATTTGCCATGCAGAAAATCATCTCACTTCCTCAGTGCACTGAACTTGGTAGCCTGTAAGGCCTTGGTTCTGTGATGATTATTGCAACCATTTATGCGTCATGCCATTTGGCATATAAATTAGTTCCAAAAATACTTAGTTGTCCAAATATCAAAAATAATACAGTACCGGTACATTATTCTTTCTTAGGCTGGAAGCATATGAACATTTCAATGTAACTCAGGTTACTTTTATTAACAATATACAATATAGGAGTATCCACAATAGTTCATAAATTTTGAATAATACCAGTGTTGTGGTTTTTCTGAAAATAATACTGTCATCTTAATTCATGAAATGAGATAGTGAATTACCCACCACACTGTTGCAGGCTAATCTAAATTAAAATACAGCCAGTAACAATGAATAATTAAAATTCAAATTAATGTGGTGTTATAATATGTCAGAGCATTAAATTCATTATAGAAAAGGTATATTTCTAAAAGAATTTGTGTTTTCAGAACATAAAACATTTTTGATTTTCAGTTAAATTACCATACTTAGACAAATGTAACTCCTATTGGCTTAAACAAAGAGATTGGTGAAATTCATTGAGAAGTATTCTCAGATGTTTCCAAGAAGATGTAAATAATCATTCTGTATACAGTATATGATAGTTAAAAGAACACCATTGATACCGGTATATACAGTAGGACAAAGGATAGAAATCGTTAGGTATTTGAGGATCACAAACTACTCCATCTCTAGTCTGATACCCTAAAAAATCAATTTAATTGATGTTAAGTACATATATCTAATAAGTACTGTAGTACCATACTGCACCTTTGAAATTAACCATTCTACTGAATACTTTATAAGTCTTGCCCATCATTTTTACAAGACATTAAAGACATTAAAAAACCATGAGCAGTGCCAGCGTACTTTGAAAGATAAAAATCTCCACTTTCAAAATTGCTTGTCAGACAGTTCAAGGTGAAAAATCTATGTTGCCAAATACATTGCAGTGGTCTTCTCAGAATGCACTAGCCAGTGATTCCAAATGGTAGCCTACACTGACACTAGACTGAGATGCCTGAAGGGCATTAGTTCTTATGAATCTCAAAATCGGGGTGCAAAAATTCTAGTGTTGAATAAAAGATCCAATTGAAACAGTCAAATTATCTTGTACTGATAACTTTAAATTCCTCAATGCTTTGTTATTATTTGTTGATATAATTCTTGTTATAAGGGGCCTAAATCATAGTTTATTGTCTCCTGGATCCAATTTTTTAAAACACCAATAAGATGAAATCCTTATAGATTTATCAAGCTTAGTCAGAATGAGGTAAGATGACCAACAAAAAACAAAATTAGTTAGGCATTGGTCAGATATTCATTTCATCATAGTAGGCCTACATCAAGGTATTGAACAATCAGTAACTTCCTTCATATGCCTATAATGAATTGCTACAATTCTAAAATTTTATAAAATAATCATATTATTATTTCAAAATTCTAATATCAATGAAATTAATGCCTTAAACCAAGGAAAAGACTTATTTAATACCATATATCAAGGAATTTGAAAGGTGGAAGAAAGTGTAAGTTGTGTTAGCAAGCAACTATGGCAACCTATGTATGTTAAATTGCCATTATCCTAGTAGGGAAATGATTCATCTGCATGCATTCACATTCTAATAACGAATAAGAATTTTCGACAAATGATTGTGGTCTAAACATTTAATTTAGTAAATAATAGCAGTTAACATGAGTCAGGGATGGAACCGTTCTCTAAGCAGAGTCATCTGGGTTCTGAAATAGGTAAATATTCCATATTCCATGTTGAAACCAGTACTTTACTAAATTCAGCATCACATAATACTATGCAAGTCAAAATGGCCATGAATACGTACGGTAGTTATTCAGTGTAAAGTGGGGATGCATCTTTAATCACATACACAGGTATGCTGTTAATTTGCTTTTACTACAAATTTATTAAAATATCACATCCCATGTGTCAAAACTTACAATTTTCCATATTCCCAAATATCCCTTAATGTACAACTCAAAGTGTGTAGTCAGGGAACAGAATCCCCTCCTCTTCCCTTCCATCCCCATGACCAACAGCAATACAGTGCAGCCACTCCTGCAGGTCCTGGGGTACTGGTATGTAGTAGACATGGGAAGTAACGCCAGTGCTTGTGATTATTCTGTCCCCAGTGCCCTGGCCACTCAGATGTACTGTGCAGCACAACTTGCAACACAGCATCAAGCCATGTACGTCACCCATTCTACACTCTCTTCTTTTTTGATTTTTCTTTCAATTTCTCGTGCTGCCATGACATACAGTACTGTGTGACGTGACAGTCATTCCTAAGACAGTATAACCCTCCAGTTCTTATTAATTTATTTTTACTTAGGAATGCTTCATATTTATAATATTAACCCAAGTTTCAGTACATGATGCTAGATGTAGGTTTTCTTATCCCTCCAATGCTAAAATATTTTCTTTCTGTAATAAAGAATCCTTAATTATGAGCAGTATGTTAATTTGTTTCCTTCACATTATTTAAAATTAACATTGTTTTTATTTTGTTATTTGGTTAGTCAGTGAGCCAGGGCATTGGCATTTTAACATAATTTTCAAAGGGTTGCCAACATTACATCTGAAAGGAATCAGTGCTGATGAGTAAGTTAGTGAAATGAGTAACTTTGGTTATTTAACCACAATGATAAGATCAATATAATATTCCATTTGATAATGTCAGAGAAGTTGGCAACCCTAGATCACCTAGCATGCTGATTTTTAATCTTCAATCCTTGGTACTTTGTTGAGGCTATATCATTCATTGGATTTTGTCAGAATATAGTGGACCTATTAAGAGGTTCATACAACTGGTATCATATCAGAAGTCAATGGACAAGACAGATGAAGTACTGAGGATGAATATTATATATATCACCTTATTCTTGCTTTCTTACTTTCCTTCAGTTAATTTCAATTATTACAATTTCACCTTTCAGTTAACAGCATGCAACAGTTTGACGAGGCTCCAGACTTAACACCGCATGTTGAAGTGTGGGTAGCATGTTTGATCTTCCACCCCTGGCTTACTGACACTCTGGAGGCATCCTACTGGAATTTTGTTTAATTTATATATATACTGTACCGTATAGCTTCTGTCTCTTGAATCTACCATGGCAGTGCAGTATTTAGTAATGAAATTTATGTGCTTGAACTTGAATAGTGCTTCTTTGGAGGAGATTTTGTTTACTACATTATTTATTTGTTAACTTATTTGTTAACTTTAACACCTGACATTTTAGCCTGAAGAATGGAAGAAGACTAGCATGCCTGTTGTCAGAATATTTAGTCGTTATTACATTTCATTTCATATTGTAGACCATCACCTATGTTCTTTCCACAAAAAGCACTTACAATACAAAACATGAATACATTCATAATGACATTAAATCCAGTGAAGAATATTGAGAAAAATATTTTGTTTAAGTTTTCATTGCTTGCTTCAGGATTTAACATTGTAGCCTATTCTGGACACCGTAACTCTCAAACTACCTCATGTTATTGATGTAGATTAGGTTCAAAAATACAATTTCTATGGTACTTCATTTTATAATGAGATCATCAACCACAAGCAATGCACCAGTTCAAAACCAGTCATACCCCTTCGACTTACTGGTACATTGAATTTCTTGCGACAAACTACAGTTAATTGTAACCTTGATAGAAACATGCTTGACATATCAGTGTTGCTGGTGGTTGCTGACTCTTCTTCTACAACATGTTGGTAAGACCAGTACTACCAAGGTCAGTTCCTTTGATCATTATCCATTAACTTGTACTTCATATAGCTAATGTTACATTACTAGTAAATTGTCCTCATAAGTTTAATACCATAGCATTAAATCATAAGTACATGACCATTTGAAATGTGAAGTAAATATTGCCATTATTTGTGAATAGTCAATTACATTCATTTGTATAATATGATTGGGTATCTAGTTGCAATATTAGTCACATCATTCAGACTGCATAGGTTCTGTTGTGCAGGACTTTGTTATTCGGCAACCTGAAATCATATGATAATGCAATTAACCTATTATTTAATTTTGTTCAGTAAACTATGGCCAGTTGTGTAATGAAATTATTTACTGGCATTTAATGTGTAATTGCTGATTAATTTAGTTAAAAATCCTAAGTTACGACATCTACAATTCATAACGCTTCACATATTAATTGAACTTAATGCGAAGGATGATAAATGCAGGGTAGAGATGGAGTAAAATCAAGATCTATGAAATGTTCTAGGACTATCCACCAAAAAACCTTTTTTTTGCTGTATGATGTACAGTCTGATATCAGTGAACACTGAAACAAAGATAAAGAATGAAGGAAAACCAACTTGATAAGAACAGATAAACAAAATATTAGAGTCATAAGAAAGCTTGTACCGGTACCCTTTTTGTATGCCAGTTTGTAGAGAATCAGCTCTGACAAAAGTAAGAAACATCTTGAAAATCAACACATTGTAGCCTTCAGAAAAGGTTGTAGTGATGTCTCAAATTTTGAAATATAGTGCGATGGTTTGGGGCTGGAAACAATCACAGCAGAGAGGCAGAGAGAATGGTTGGTAAACTCCATCACAATACACCAAAATAAGAACAGAAATTGCCATGTATAGTGGGAAGGATTCAAATGATTGTATAGAATACTGTAGCAAAATTAGTTAGAGATTAGTGGAAAGAAAAGCAATACCGGTACTGGTAGTTGATGATTAAGTTGAATGAAATCCAGTGTAGCATCAGGACCAAACTGGTTGACTTGGCCATGAACATCAATAGGGTAAGCAGAGAGTATGGTAACATGAACTGCAAGGCACCCACACTGTAGGTCAGGCAACATATTCTTTAAACTCTGTACGGTACCAGTAGCCATGCATATGTCAATTGTATTCTGCATATCCACTGCTCATTTGGGTAATTCTTCTCACATACGGTACATTGATTAGGATATATTAGAGAGAACTTCAATAGGCAACTCTTCCTTCATGCTGTTGTGAGGGCTAATTTCATCACAGATCTTCAAAAATGATTTTCCAAACATTATGGTTTGACTCCCGGGAAAGAAATGCTTTGGGTTGTCTGTGTTACACACACTCATTATTTCTGTATACTAGGCTAATTGAAGCACCGGAAATTATTTCCCATCTAGTTCCTAAGACATTTCTTTAATTCCTCTCTCTCTCCCTTTCCCCAACTTAAATAATAGCCTAATAATAATTATTGAGCACCTAGCATCCCTCGTAACCACTAGTGGTTCTAAGGGAGTATTCCCCAGGTGCCAGAATTTTCTCTAGAAAAATTCCTTCATGTGCTAGTAAGTTTACAAAGTACCAGCACCCTAGAATGACATTCAACTATGTAGGATTCAAATCCTGTAACATCAGCAACAAGGGTCGAGTGCCTAACCTATTGCAAACCACTGTCAATTCATTTTAGTTTTAAATTGGTGTTTCATCAGAAATTTTTCTTATTCTTCTCTAACTTTGTATTTAATGGCAGTCCTTATTCTTAAGAAAGTTCTCCAGGATTATAGACATAATTTGACAAGTAAGCTTAGATGTGTAGATAGAAGTAAGTTAACTTAAAGTTAACTTAAAGTGAAAAAAAAAATAAAGATATTTTTTAGTGATACCTAGTCTTTAATGTCATATTTGTATTGGAAATTATTGGAGACTTATTGGTGTTTCACTTCCCACTAAGCCTTAATAATGATAAGAATAGTAAGAAGAATTATTATATTATTGGTAATGTTATTGGTTTTACGTCCCTTTTGAATACTGCGGCTTATAGAGACGCCGGGGTGCAGGAATATTACCCCGAAGGGGACCTTTAACGTGCCAGTAAATCTACTGACATGGATCTCTCACATTTAAGCACCCTCAAATGCCAACTGATTGTGCCGGGATTAGATCCCGCTATCTTGGGATCAGCAAGGGAGAACGTTACCACTGAGCCACGCAGCCAGTCAAAAATGGGAAAGGGACGCAAAGGTATGAACATCGAAAACTTGGGATGCAAAGTCAAGGTGAAATGTTTAGAATTTGCTGATGATCTAGCAATCATTACTGAAACGAGAGATGAAACCAGATACGCCGTACAGAGACTACACAATATACTGCAGCATCTAAGGCAGGTCTCCAGATATCGGACGAGAAAGCCCAGCACATGGAAAATCTACATCAAAATAGCAAAAAGACACTCCACTAGAGATGGAAAAACGGCACAATTTTACTGGTACCGTACCTTCTTCAAAAATACCTTGGAGAAATAATACTACCATCGGGACTAGACAGTAGGGCCAACATTGAAAGAGCCACCTAATTCTATAAGGTGTAGAGACTAGCGTGGAATTACTACAACAAAAGAGTCACATCGCATATTGCAAAATTACGGCACTACAAGACAGATGTTTTGCCGGATGCTAATATCCGCCTCAAAAACCATATCCCTTGGTGGTCGCTCAAAAACTATAGAAATTGAAAAGCAAGGCCAGAAAATTCTCCAGAAAATGTATGGTCCCAGGAGATAAAATGCAATCTGGATTATGAGGAGAACAGCGGACTTCTATTCCTGAACTGACAGGTTCACTGATGCCGTACGTAAGCGACGCCTGAAACTCTATGGCCATATCTATCGAATGGACAGTGACAGACTAACCAAAAGGCTATTTAGAGTAATCAACTCAGAGAAAATCAAAATAGGGGCACATGACCTCGCTGTTCCGTCACTTAAAACCTCAATAACTAACTAAAGTCAAAATAAACTGGCTAGAAGGAACTAAGGCGGACCTGCAAGAAATAAATATCACAGGTGACATCATAGAAAATCGTGAAGCCTTTAGTACAATAATAGGCAAGCATAAATTCGTGGAGAAACCTAAGAAAACTGGTCGAAAGTGTCCCACAGAACGCAAGATGCAACACAGTGCATTTATCAAGAGATTTTGGGAGGATAAGAAAGCGAAAACCATTAGGCCAACTAACTAACAGGTTCAGACACGCTCTTTGAATGGCATAATGAAGGAGAATGATAATAATAGCAATAATAATAATTTCCAAACTGAAAGGTAACAATAAAGTGTTCCGATACATTCTGGTAACGAACAGATTGTTCCCGAGTACATTGGCAAATATGAAGGAATTGAATATCTTCACCTTAATGTTTATTGATCTGCAGTTGCTGTAGTAAGAATTCTAGATATAAACACCATTTCTCCAAAGGATACATATCATCAGAGAAAACTACCATGCAAACCTTGCTGGATGGTATGGCTGGAAAGGAAGGTAGAAAAACCAGCATTCCAAAATTAGACAAACAATGCAATATCAACAGCAAATAGAACGGTTTTCATGAAGCTGAAGAAGTAAATGAAACAGATTTTAACACTATCTCAGTTGAACCTCATAGATCACAATTTTCTAACAGAGACAGAGAGTCTACTGAAAAGTGTACTGCATGCAAAGCCTACAATAAGAAATTCAGAAGAGCTGAGAAGAGTTCTACAGAAATGTAGTGAAGGCGACCGAAGTACAGTAGTCAGAGCACGAAATGTGGATGCACGTTTAAGGGAGATCATGCAAAGATTCACACCATAAGCCAACTAGTTTTCATGGATGACTTGAAATTGTTTCACCATTATTCAGAGCTGCAGTTGAATATTACTGACATATTCTCAAAATCGATCTGGATAGTTGTTGGGTTATATAAGTGCAAAGTATCGTAATTCATACACGTTGACGTGTTCCAAAAAGTAGCAATGAAACCTTTATGAATATGAAGTCTTCGGGTGCCTAAGGGTCAGCATTACAAATAGGCCTACTTAGGTTTCCAGCAACTAAGGGGTATCATTCAGCCGGTCCTGTTGTGTTGTGGTAGCTCGCCTGTCTCGCACCCATATGCCCCTGGTTTGATCTCCGCTCTGTCAGGGATTTTAGAAACTGATGTGAGGACTGGAACGGGGTGCACTCAGCCTCGTGAAAACAATTGAGTAGCAGTTTGACAGTGAGGCAATGCCCCGATCATGAAAACCAAGATTAACGGCCGAGGGGACCCAATGCGCTGACCACGTGTCACCCCAATATCTGCAGGCCAAATGGCTGGACAGCAGTCGCTTGGTAGGCCTAGGCCCTTCATGGACTGTAGTGCCAGGGGTTATTATATTATTATTATTATACTAGCAAACCGACCCGGCTTCGCCTGGGAACAGTTATGAATGCATTACGTGATAAGCGCTTTTTTTTTTCCAATGTCAATGAACAATGACCAATATCCGTTTTACGTCTTGGCATGATGGGTTAAAATCACTGACTGGACTATTAATTATATTATCATGGAGATGCATGTGCAACAAAATCTTGTCAGACGTAATTTAAGAATGGCGAGGTGCATGAAACGTAAATCCCCCTTCCGTCCAATCTTAACTTGACTGTGAATTTTGCGGAACAAAAAGTTCACAGGCGAAATGAAGAAAAGCCGAGTTGCACCTCCAGGGAAACTCCAAACACAACCCCTCTTCTCTAAAGTTTTTAACTCAACACGACTAAACAGTTTGCTGCTGGCTGTATCTGGGGCAATACGCTCGTCCGCTAGCTAAGCTGTAACTGGGGTGATAGACTCGCCCCTAGCTAGCTTGTAAACTGTCGCCTCAGTAACTGAATGGAGATTGTTGGAAGAAATGAAAACGTAAAAACACTTATAGTAAGCGATGTATTGAAGATAGAGATATGCTCTCCCGGGATTTTTTGTAGAACTTTTCATGCTGAACAATTCTTACACTCATAGTATATAGATATTTTTAACGGTTTTCCCAGCGTAAGCTTAAAAAGCGCACAGACGCCAGTTTTATCATTTTAAATGATCTTGTCGGCTTCGTCGTAATGCTGAGGTCTGGCGTTACGTTACTGTGACGGGACGAAATGTACCTAGAATGCACTGAGGTGTGTGATGTCATAGTACGATGTAGCAGCCGAGTACCAAGAAGGCAGTGCGAGAACAATAAGTAGGCAGTGAAGAAACAAAATAGAATCTTGAAACTCTGTTCTCGCACTGCCTTCTTGGTACTCGGCTGCTAGCATTTAAAATGATATAAAGTCCAGTCTTTCAGACTGACTATCCGTGTCTTTTTTTCGACCTTTTCACTGATATCGTTAGTGCTTGACTTCCTTTCGTCATAAATAAATTATTTTCTACAGAAACCATCCTCGAGATATCCTTTACAGAATGGTGAAAACCGCATCAAAATCCATTCAGTGGTTCTAGAGATTACCCGTGACATCCAAGAATCGGGGACTTTGTTTTATACTAAGTAGAGATTATATGCCAATCAGTAGTCTATAATTCAATAATATATATTCCCCCTTCCGTCCAATCTTAAATTAACTGTGAATTTTGCGGAACGAAAAGTTCACAGGCGAAATGAAGAAAACCCGAGTTGCACTTCCAGGGAAACTCCAAACACAACCACCTTTCAACGGTTTGCTGCTGGCTGTATCTGGAGCAATAGGTTCGCCCACTAGCTAGGCTGTAACAGGGATGATAGACTCGCCCTTAGCTAGCTCGTAAACTGTCGCCTCAATAGTTGAATGGACATGGTTGGAAGAAATTAAAACGTAAAAACACTTATAGTGGGCGATGTATTGAAGATAGACATATGTTCTCTTGGACTTTTTTGTAGAACTTTTCATGCTGAACAATTCTTACACACATAGTATTTAGATATTTTTAACGGTTTGCCCAGCGTAAGCTTACAAAGCGCTCGGCCGCCAGGTTTCTTTTTACTTTTCCACTGAAATCGTTACTGCTCGGCTTCCCTTGATTATAAATAAATTATTTTCTACAGAAATCATCCCCGAGATATCCTCTACAGAATGGTGAAAACCGCATCAAAATCCATCCAGTGGTTCTTGAGTTTACCCGTAACATCCAAGAATTGGGGACTTAGTTTTATACTAATTAGAGATAAGAGGTGTCATTCACTTAGAAATAAAAGCCGAGCTGACCGACTTATTTTGTCAAAGATTATCTATTATATTGAAGTCCTTCTTGAACACTTGAAATAAAATCCGAGCAATGAACATGTTTTCCATTCCTGTTCTGACATATTCCTTTGGAACTTTGGACCCTGATGTATCTTAGGAACCTAGAAGGGCTTATTCAAGTAGAAATGGCTAAATACAGAATGCACCATCTCAACTCGACCATTCAATGTGTCACTTTGCCATCAAGTGAAGGGGATTTATGTGTTGTAAGTAGAACCCAACTGTGCTATAGTCTAATCAGATGCTAACCTACATAAATACTTCTTCCAAAAACGCCAAGGACATCCTTTATTTACTGTTGTATGTGAAGCAGATAAAGACTCAGCACTATGTTTGAGCCAGGAACATATTGAGCTACGTAAACCTAAACAATCTCGAAGATCCAATACGGAAATGGAGACAGATGAAAGTATATGGAGTCCATCCACATCAGCTAAGCTTAGAGAATAATGGAAAGGCAGCATCGAATCTCTAGCTTAAGAGAGGCCATCTGTCCGGGAGGGACAGCATAATTTATGATGGCCATTCTAGATAGAATTATTCCCACAAAGAACTACATGAAACACATAATCAACGAACAAGAAATAATTGATAATGTGTAGGAATTGTGGGAATACATGTGAGACTATCGAGAACACATAGCCTGCTACTAGGTGGATACAGTACATCCAACATGGACTACGCTGTTCATTGCGTGCGTTCGTCAAGGTGACTTCATATCTCTATTCTTTTTAACTTAGTTCTACACAAAGTTATTAGAGAATGGAAAGACAATAACAATAATAATAATGTTATTGGTTTTACGTCCCTTTTAACTACTACGGCTTTTAGAGACGCCGGGGTGCCAGAATTTTGCTCCGAAGGGGATCATTAATGTGCCAGTAAATCTACTGATACGGCTCCTCACATTTAAGCACTCTCAAATGCCAGCTGACATGGTTGCGTAGATGATCATGAAGCGGCACATGCAGTAAGTTTCCAATTCCCTACAAAGCAGGATTTGATGATGTCTGAGTTTCATTGTAACCCCTCAAAGCTAGCTGAAATGCACCACAAAATTTAACTACTACTTCTCCTCGGCGCTACAGTCCATGTAGGACCTTGGCCTCTCCAAAAATCGTTGCCTAATCCTGCCGATCTTCTGTACATTTCCTCCATCTTCTTACTCCCATCTTGCATAATTCGTCCTCCATGTCATCCAACCATCGTTTCCTAGGTCTTCCTTTGCATCTTCTTCCACCTGGATGTCATCTATAGGTCTTTTTAACCACTCTATCACCTGCCGTTCTCTCCACATGTCCCAGCCATTTTAGCCTATTACTCTTTACTTCCGAAACTATATCAGGATGACCATACAGTTCCTCCAAATCTTTGTTTTCCCGTATTCTCCATCTTCCTCCCTCATTCACTGCTCCATAAATCTTCCTCAGTATTTTCCTTTCCCATCTTCTCAAAAGCTCCTCTTCTGTCACGCTCATAGTCCATGTTTCCGAGCCGTACATTACCACTGGTCTTATAACTGTTCGGTACACTGACACCTTTGATCTTCTACTGAGGATGCACGCTTTGAGGATTTTTATCTGTGCCCAATAAGCTCTATTACCGGCTGCAATTCTTGCTTTTATTTCTTCTCTTGTGCTATTATCTTCAGTAACCAGTACTCCCAAATACTTGAAACTTTCACACCTCTCAAAATTCACCACATTTAGCTTTATAAATAAATTTATATATTTATCTTTCTCCACAGTATTTCTCCTAGATAATAATAAGTATTGAGTTTTGTTGTAGTTCACTCGTAATCCTACTTCTTCTGATTCCTTTTCTAACCTTCCCATCCCTTCTTCAAGATCCTTCAGTCTTCGTGACAGCATACCTACATCATCAGCATATGCTAGATTTTGGCTCATAGGGTTTAACAGCGTGCCTCCTGGATTGCTGATATCTACCTTCCTCATTACTCTCTCAAGTACTATATTAAACAGCAGCGTGGACAGTATGTCTCCCTGTCGTAAGCCTTGGTTTACCTCAAAAATTTTTGAGAGTCTTCCTTCATCTTTAACTCGACATTTTGTGCCAGTAAGAATCATTTGCACCAATCTGATTAGTTTGGGTGGGAATCCCATGTCCATCGAGGTCTGATACAGAGTTTTCCTTCTTACACTATCATAAGCCTGTTTGAAATCCACATATAGTTGGTGCACATCCACACTTTTCCATTATTTGCCTTATTGTGAAGATATGGTCCGTCGTCGATCTACCCTGTCGGAATCGACACTTGTATTCTCCAAGTCTCTCTTCAACAAGAGGCGTAAGTATCATAGCCATTACCATGGCTAGGATATTATACACCACACTGAGCAGTGCTATGCCACGATAATTTTCACACTTTGCTTTATCATTCTTCTTATGGACTGGGCAAATAATGGCTGTGTTCCACTGTTCTGGCATCACCTCCTTTTCCCATATCTCCACAATCAACTGGTGTACCAGCTTTGCCACATGTTCCCCACCACACTTAATCATCTCTGCTGAAATATTATCACCTCCTGGGGCTTTGTTATTCCTCAAGCTTTTAATTGCCAAACTAACCTCCTCCAGCGTCGGCACGGGTACTGGCATTGCATCAGTGTTTTTCTTGCACCATGTTTGGTCATACTCTTGATCCTCCTGTTCTAGCAATACCGTCTCTGCAGTAGCATTGAGCAGCTCGCTGAAATATTCAACCCATCGATCTAAAATCTGTTCTTTTCCTCCTATGAAATTTCCTTCTTTATCTCTACAGAAAACTGCATGGGGTTGAAATCACTTCTTCACTTCCTGTATTCTTTTATAGTACTTTCTTACTTCATGATTATTGTATTCTTCTTCTAGCTCTTCAATCCGTTTCTTCTCTGATTCCCGTTTCTTTCTTCTACAAATTCTATCCGCGTCTTTCCTTTTCTATTTATGTTCTTCCGTATTGATTCTCGTTGGTCTACTTATCATTTTCTCCCTTGCAGCATTCCTCTCCATTATAGCTATTTTACATTCTTCATCAAACCAGATTTGTCTTTTAATCCTTTTTTCTGTCCCCAGTACTTCTTCAGCAGCTTCGTGTAGTGCATCCCTCATTATACTCCATTTTCCTTCTACTTCCTCTAAATCCCAATTTTGTTTAGTCTCCAACTTCTTCCGTACATGTGTTTCATATTGTTCGGCAGTTTCCTTTTCTTTTAGTTTTAAGACATTATACCTTCTAGGGTCTTTCCTCATCTTTACAGATCTGTACACTGCTATATGCTGTCTATATTTCACTCTTACCATGAAATGGTCAGAGTCACAGTCCACTCCTCTACAACTATCAACTTCGAGTATATCAGATGCGTTTCTTCTATCAATTACCACATGGTCAATTTGGTTGAATGTGGTTCCATCTGGTGAGCACCACGTTACTTTCCTTATATTCTTTCTCTGAAGCCATATAATTTTCACCATCATTTCGATGAGTCGATGAGTCTCCGTCCATTATTATTTGATACCTCATGCAGACTTTCCTTTCTTACCGTCTCTCTAAATGCTTCTTCTTTTCCCACCTTCGCATTGAAATCACCTAACACGATTTTTACATCTTGCCTTGCTATACCCTCGAGAACCTGTTCAAGCTGACTGTAGAACATGTCTTTCACCTCATCCTCATCCTGTTCTGTGGGAGCATATACACATATAAAGGTGATATTAAGAATCGGGCCTTCATCCTCAAAGCACATATCCTTTCATTTACAGGCTTATAATTCAGTACTGCTGTTTTATATCTATTATCCACGAGGAAACCTGTGCCACCTATTCTTCCACTGTAGCCTCCACTATACATTATTGTATGGTTATTACTTCTCAAAATACCATCTCCTCTCCATTTGATCTCTTGGATCGCTGCCACTCCTATACTATATTTCTCCATCTCTTCCTTAAGGCCCTTCAACGCTCCAGGTTTGTTCAATGTTCTCACATTCCAGGTTGCTATGTACATATAATTTTTTGGTTTACATTTTACTTTTCCTTGCATAGGTCGTTTATCATTATTATCAGTCCAGCTATTATTGTGTTGGAGTTTCATAACAGGCTGGTTTTTTTTCGATATGGGGTTGTTAGCCCCTTGATCAACCCCCAACCTGCAGGACCAGGGTATCCCTCTTTGTCTGACCCATTACCTTTGACCTGTCCGGCATGGGAAGCCCTACCAGGAGCTTACGCTCCCGCCGGCATAGCTCGCAGGATCACTTGGGCTCTCTAGCCCCCACATCACGTCAAGATGAGGATACCATCGTGAGGGACAAAATTTAACACTGTTCATTAAAATGTTCAGAACATAATTATATACAGTACATATTGTACTTCGCTTTTGGCTTTTCAATTGCTACCTTTCTCCGGTATGCACTGTCCAGCTGAGAAGCCAGAGAGCACATGTCTTTGAATGCTTGCACTTGAATGATTCAAATAAGTAACCCCCAATTTATCCACGATTGCTCCCCATCAATAATGGACATGGAAAACAAAACAATGTGTTCCTAGCTTCACACCCACATAGCAAGTCATAATTGTTATATGTGTCTTTCTTAAAAATTCTACTGAACGGTCTCCTCCCTGTCTGAACATTGTGGACATTATTCAACTCTGGTAATGGTTTACCGAGTTGTTTAATTCCAAGTTTCTCTTCATTAAAACACCGAGAAAAAGTCTTATATTGCAAACTGCATACGGAATTAATCCTAGTTGGAATACTAAACACTAACACAAGTTCATTAATTAAATTCACTCGAGAACATTACATTTGCCTTGGGATTACATGGATTGTAAACGAATTCCGACTTCACGAGAACAAAACAATATATGGTAACTTATACGCGAGGGTGAGAAAGAACCTCAAATTACAGTGCGAAACGATCGTATCGGCAGTTCACGGAGCATTTTGGGTATCTTCACTCGCCCCCACTCTTCCCTTTTTGCAATCAGCGGCCAATGACCAGCCGAGTTAACTGTTGGGATAGCACTCACTCGGTCTAGCATCTCTGCCTGCCAATATTCAGATCTGGCCAGAGCTCTAGCCAAGCAATGACCACACGGCAAGCACTCCTATACTGTTTGCACACATTGCTTTCTCATTGCAGTTCACAGTACTACTAGACTTCCTGAACTATTGAAGAACAAAACTATCAAATTCTATGCATGTAAGAGGAAAAATATATAAATCGCATAGAATAGTATTGCCAAAATCTTTTTTTCTTTTCTGAGAAAAATTTGGTCACTGTGCAACACTGCAACTTTATCACCGTCCACCACTGGTTGGGATGCTCATTAATATTGAACCTGTTCAATTTTATCATACGGTACCTACTGATTAATTTTTAAGTATTCCAAAATTGTGAATCTTTATTTTTAAAATGCTACAAAATATTCAAAATTGGAGTGCTACAAAATCAATTACAATATTCTCGTACCTTTAGCTACTATTATCTTCTCCTGAACGGATAATTATTGCTTCATGAATCAGATGTGTTGGTACATTTTGGGGAATTGGGATTCTGTCCCATACAATTGAAGAATAGAGCGATATAAAAGAACTGGCTTATTGGCCTACTCATCTATTAGTGACATGCTGTGGTATTTTCTGTCAGAACTAGAGTAATCTCCATAAGCTGTACCTATGTTCATTTGAAAGTACAGTACCAGTACCATTATCTACAGTGCAATGGTGTTTTGCATGCTAGAAACAAACAGATGTAAACCATGAGAAACATTTAATAAAGCTGTGTGCAGTATAAAGTAGTGTAACAGGAATAAATAAGCCATCATTCAGAAAAAAGTTTCAGCTAAAAAGCTATAACTTAAGTGAGACTGTGAGTTTGTTATGAAAGTACCGTATTAAAAGTATTGTGTCATTTCAGTGAATTTGATGATACCTTAATTTGAGTTAGTGAGGGCTCCAGAGTTGCACGAGAAGAGTGAGCTCAGAATTGAAACTTACTAAGTCAGATTCTAATATTTAGAGTTAAAGTCAGGTCTACAGTCATTTTATTGGTCCCTACAAGATTATACTTGGTTATTTCAAAATTACAGTATATACTCTAGATGTAATTTGGGAATAACCAAATTGAATCTTGTAATGTCTGTGAACCCAGCATTAGCTCGAAATTAACTATAAACTGACTTTATGCATTTTGCCTCCATAATATATAGAGAAAACTTCCAAATAGGTTACCGGTATAGGCTACTGCAACATACAATGTTGGCTACTTAAAACACATCGTAAATTAAGAGTTTACACAACAGACTAGGTTAAAATTGTATTCAATTTCTCTTATAAGGATCTTGACTTTCTTCATATAAGTTAGTTATTTGTTGTTGTTTTAAGGGGCAGAACAGCATGGTCATTTGCCCTATTTCTCAATTGAGATCCGGCAGTTGTGTCTATATGTGAAAGGTTAACAATGATGTTCAAAACTCACATAAACAATTTTTCTGAGTGCTTGGTTCCATTCTAACTTCCGTTTCTGATTTTAATATGAAATGCTAATAGTTCCTTACATTGCTGAAATTCCTCAGCCATCTAGCCTACTATGGTGTCAAATTATACGTAGGTAGATAGATTCAAATTTCTACTAGACATTGGTCTTATTGGAAAAGCATAGTCCTGCACAAATACCGTAGCCTTCTAAATATCCTGGTGGTTTCAAATCCCTCTCTACTCTGGTTGGCTATTCAAACTGAAAACAAACAATTAAATGCAAAATACTGCTAGGAGACAAGCTTCCTTTTAATGTAGAGATAAATTTTAATGTGCAAATTACAGATTTAGGTTGCATTTAGTTACTTATTCAAGTGACATGAATTATGCTTGAATGGTTATTAACAAATTTTCATTTGTATTTGATACCTTAATTTGTTTGTCAGGTTTGAAAAATTGGATATTACCCCGAAGAGCGCACAGAAGATCAAGCCTGTGCTTGAGATGTGGATGAAGGAAGCTGAGGAGAGGTGAGCACTGAGTCTTACAATGTGGCAGACTTCCATGTAGTATATACTTAAGAAGGGACAACATAATATAGTCTCCCTTCATAATGTGGATAGATCATTACTCTCAGTGGAAAGGGTGTGGGGAAATTCTTTCAATCATATTTTTTTGACTACCAAATAATATTAAGACTTTCTCTGACAAAAATGAGGCAATTTTACTAGTAATTTGACATTTTCTCCTCCTCTAATAATTTTGTAGGTAAAGATGAATAATCAAACAGGTAAAAATATATTCATTTAAATAGTCATTAGGGGCTGATGACCAAGGAGTTTTGCCTGACTATACTCTCTATCATCATTAAATGTATACCGGTACCTTCTATAAAATATGAACATTTTGCTGACTACCTAACAATGTGAGCATTGTATGTCACCGATTAAGTGTTTTCTGAATAATTTGACAAATTAGAAACCCTCTGCTATAATATTTTCTTCTTGCCAACTTGAGAGATATCTTTGCATTTTTGATAAATTCTGTGGTTACTTTTCTTTACTGTACCTATTACATAATGGGACAGTTTATATTTATATGCCTGTCTATAGGCTACAGCTACACAAATATTACCTTTTTTATCAACACAAACATCTGAATAAATGTTTTTTTGAGACAGACCGTGATTAATGTCCCCAACTCTGAAAAATAAAATTAAAAAAAGGAACTTCAGAAGTTTAGTGTGATGGGAACAAATGAAAAAGAATCCAGAAGATGAGTTGCTGAGAAAATACTGGTACAGTAGTTATGGGTATTCCCAGTTTCCATGCTCACTGGTTATCACTCTTTGATACCTTAGCTACACCATCAAGAGAAAGATTATTCATGAGAGATGGAGCCAAAAATATAATGTTACAAGAATGAACATAAGGAGACTGACAATTTTTTTCCCACAGATCAGCTGTAGGACCTAGTAGAAAGATACAAAAAAAAGTCTTATGGATAGAATTGTTAATGAATAATTGTATTATGGGTTTTACATCCATTTTAACTATAGTGACTTTAGTGATGCTGGGGTGCCAGAATTTTGCTGTGAAGAGGATCTTTAATGTGTCAGTGAATCTGCTGTTCCGGGTCTCTTGCATTTAAGCACCTTCAAATGCCAAACTTCTGTCACAACCTGAAGCACAGCAGGCGAGAAACTAACCGCTGCGCCACGTAGCCACCCAGAATTTTAAAGGTTGTTAATTATTTTAGGGGCTAGTGACATCTTGGTCATCTGCTCTGTATATTGAGTGTGCTGGATTTGTCTGATAATCTGTGTTTCTGTGATGACTGTGGTAGTGTGTGTAACTGTAATGATTAGGGCGCGTGCCTCGAAGCTTGAAATAGGGTACCACACCGGCATTTGACCGGAGGTAGTGTTGAAAACTCTATGGATAAGCCACTCTCAGGACAGTCAATTGGAACCACTGTTTTCCAGGCTTACTGCAGCTACCCATTCGAGATGCGGTGTATGACTTAATGTGCACTACTTCACCAGGGGAGTGAATTTTAAATAGCGTTGGAGTTTAGGATTCAATATAAGAAGAGGTCAAAATTAGGAAATCTTGGATAAGGATTTTATCTATTGACTATTGAGTGGTTTACCAGTTATAAATGATTATGGTGTTCGTTCTGTTCATTTAGTGGCTTGAGTAGAATTGCCCAAAGTTGCTTGAATTTTGTAAAATGACCCTACAATTCTCAGAAAGAATTTCATTTTGAAAGAAATACACATTTGGTAAAATTCAAACACTATCCAATATACTGTGCTTTAGAGGTCATGCGGTAAATCTTGAATGTCCATAGGCTTTTTCTTGGGAATAATTGAGTTTGTGGAGAGATAATTGGAAACTTGAACATCTGAATAACTCACTGTTAGATTTAGAAAACACAAAGTAATTTTGAACAATACTATGGGTGAACAGTTTCCGTAGAGTTTCATTTAATATTAATAATGAAAAAATTTACATTTTCTAGAATCGTTATGTCATGCTTGCGTTATGACTCAATGTCATTTTGTATTGGTTCAGTGTTTAGCTCAAGCAGCATATCTAAGGCCAAGTACAAAACACATCTGTTACATTGCTTTAAGGGGTGGAACAGAACATCATCTCGATGTTATGTTGTAGTCGTACGTCCAGAAAGTACGTTCTCTTTGGTAATAAAAACAAAACTAGACAAACTATTTATTGCAAAAAAAAACCCTGCAAATCGTAAACTATCTTTCCACATTTTGGAGGCTCTTGTCATAGCGTGGCACAGTTTTTTTTTTGCCTTCTTCATAAAACGTTGCCACCTGTGTTGTCAACCATGAAATTTGTGGGAAATTCGTAGAAAGATCAGATAGTGTAAACCTATGGTTTTCCTTGGCGCGTTCTTCAACTACTCGAACCAAGTCTTCTATAAACAATGATGGACCCCCACTTTGTTCGTCATCTGTGCACTTGATCACGTCTTTCATTGAACTCTCAGACCCATCTCCTCACCATGGAACCACTCTTTGTATTTTCTCCGTAACACTCGTAAATCTGTCGATGAATGTTGACTGGTTTAGTGATCTTCGCATTCAGAAAATGAATGACAGATCTAATCTCACAAACGGCGGGACTTTCAATCACCTTCGCATTTCTAACCAAGCACTATAAAGCGTAAACAACAGACAGCAATCTCAAAATGGCGTCATCTCCTTCTCCTTGACTCAGAGTAACTACCGTGCATGCGCCTAATTACGATTGCAGCCTTGCTGGGGCAACGCAAAAAAAAACTTACATTCTGGACGTGCCTAGTATTATATGATAACATTTCTAACAACCAGAGGTGCAGCCAGAATCAAGGAACTGGAGGTGGGGAGCAGAGACAGGCAACATTTTCACAAAATGTATTTTTGACACGAAATACAAAATGCACTAACAAAATCCCTGAAACAATATAGTATTTTGAAATACAATTGAAAATACCAAATACTTCCAGTAAAATATGCCTCCATGATGTTCATTTCAATCGACCTATTGTTGTTGCCTATTTTAGGGGCTGCGACATCGTGGTCATATAATAATTATAAGAAGAAGAAATGTCTAAGCCTTCTTTTCCCATTTCTATGGGGTCGGTGAAGTTCTGTGATGAATTTCTAATGGCATATTGTTATATGGCCTGACGGCTTTCCCGTCACCAACCTCATGAGAGAAGTTAATTAGACCCCCTTGTGGTGTAGCGGCTAGTATTCTTGGCTCTTGCCCCGGAGGTCCGGGTTCAATTCTCGGCTCTGCCAAGAAATGTAGTTTTGGTCTGTGAACTGGAACGGGGTTCACTCAGTCTCATTAGGCAAAATAGAGAAAAGATTTGTTCAATTCCCACCTCAGCCATCCTGGAAGTGGTTTTCCATGGTTTCCCCAGGCACATGAAGGGATGGTTCCTAACTTGAGGCGATGGCCACAACTTTCCCATTCCTCACTTGAATTATAAATGGTCCACACACATTAATACAGACATTACAATAACACAGATTATCAGACAAAAATTCCACCCACACACACACCATAGTACCGTACATTGGGATAAATGACCACGATGTCCAAACCTCCCAAATAAAATAACAACGGAAGTTAATGATAGATTAAATGAATGAATACGAATGAAACTGGTCAAGGAGTTGTAAGGAAGTGACTGTGGACTACTAGAAGGTACCTTCCTGGCATTTACCTAGAGGTGAAAATGGGGAAAACCATTTCAAGGACAGCCAATGGTGGGGTTTTAACCTACTCGTTTACCAAATACATAGCAGCCTGGCCTTATGCCCTTGTGCCTTAGCATGCATAGCTACCGTGGTCAGTAGGCTAATACTCAAGGTAGGGGAAAATAGGGGCAAAAGTAACTGTCCTCAATCGACTTCATTAAAATAGTCTTCTCCAGGATGTGACTATCAAGTTAAGGCAGCCGTTTATGACCCAGCGCTCGGTTCTGAGCTGTCCTTACTACCTGCTTGCCTGCCTCACCAGGCAGGACAAGCTTGCTGTATTGGTCCCCAGTCTGAAGACTCATCTCATCTTCCCATCACTAAATACCTACCGTACTCGAGTGCAATGGGCAGTTGCTCGGCTCTCTCACAGCATAGCAGCTCTGAGCCGGCCAGTCAGCAGATGAGCTACATGGTCTAGAGTTAAAGAAAAGTGTAAGGCTTTCCCCTAGCCAGCTCAGGGACATGCATGTGTACAAAATAATCGGCCAGGTAGGCTACAAAGCAGGGGAAGGAGAAACAGAGGTTAATTAACTATGCTGCATTAAAATTTAATGACAGTAACAATAATAATCATTCATAATCAAAATAGGTTCCAGTTAATAATGGACAAGTTGAGTACCATATGACGGGTTTGCCTATTTCTTCCAGAAGTGGCAATGCCATTCATAACACTTATACCTTTTTCATATGGCAATTGAATTCACAATTGTTTTGCTTTGACTGCAATAAATGGTGAAAATAAATATTAAATTATCCTCCATGAAATCACGGAGATCATTAATGTGACTGTTGAAATTCAAAATCACTTCAAGTTTATTTAACTTTAATTTGAGGTTATCGGCAAATTGAATTGGATTTATGAGTGATAACAGTGGGCTTGGAATAAATATAATTATTTAATTAAGAGCTCTTCTGAACCTTTGCAAGCTCCCTCCAATCCATCCTTGCTGCAGCGTAAAAAAATATGGTATGTTGCGAACATTTATTTCTGTTTGTCTTGTAGCAAATGAATACCATTGCTAATGCAGCAAGAATAATAGCAGTGAAGAAGGCCAAGTTGCAGAAACTAGTACGGTACCTTGTTTTCCTCACACAGCTAGAGAAATATGCCGTGAGCAGTTGTGAAGGGATAGTCATGTACCGGTAGGCTATAGTGGATCATGGCAGTTTTGACATTCCCTAGCACAGCCATGTGAAGGTCGGCCATTGGTGGCTTCTCTGTTTTGCTTTGATCCAAACACCCAACTTCCAGATGTTACTTGTATTTGATTCCTGGTTGAGATGTGGGATTTTAACTCTGGAAGGTTAATTCCTATGGCTTGGGGACGTGGTGTTTTTGATGTCTTCATCAAGACGTGTAGCCCTCCTATGGGCATCAACTCAAATTACTAGACCTCTTTGGAGGACACATGTCATTATTATTATTACCGACATTCTTAGTACCGGTATTATATTAGACAGCGCTAAGATATGTATGGTATTCATGGTCCCATATGGCAGGAGCTGCCATGGGCCTACGTTCTGCTACACTACCCAAGCTGTGTATTACAGCCTCAAAGCCTCCTCCTCTTGCCTTGATCCATTGCCAGAACTCTGCCATTCATGACAATTTCTACCCTTGCACGAGTTCTTGGTATAGTTCTTAAGGTTGACAGGTTCGAAACCTGTGCAGTTTGCTGGGCGTTGATAGATTTACTGGAATGTGAAGATCTCCTGAAGGACAAAATTCTGGCATCTCTTAAACTGTAAAAGCTCAAAAGAACTTAATTTTTAACGTTCTCAACCACATGCAAATTTATGCCCAACCATTAATTCTTCGTCACTTAGGACAACTGCATAATAAGAATTTTAAAGAGGAAGATTTAGGGCTTCAGTTAACATTGAATACATAGCACAGGATAAGCATGGAATGGGACACTCGGTGATAGTCTAATCTGCTATATTTGTAATGTTAATGCAAACTACTTATTTGGCAGTGATCCTAGCAGATACGATGACCAACGTCTGATATGTGTAAGCTGTTGCAATTTAGACATGGCCGCCCGTTTTGTAGATTAGTATTCTGTAAAATGTTAGTGAATTAAATCAAACTGCTTTAATTAAGTTGTTCATTGTTTGGAATACCATGTGACATGACAGTCTATTGGATTTTCCAGCAGTATCAAACACTCTGACTTGGAGATGCAGTGAAAGTTTCAGGATTAGTTATTTATATTGGTGCATGCCCAAAATCTTGTATCCCACAATGATTCTCACTTCCCCTTATGACTGATCGCCAACTCTTAACCGTATGGGGTTATCCAATGTCACATAATCATTCTATCAGGGTTCATCTCCCTTTGCATTTTGCAGTGGTGAAATGAACCTTGAGTATGACAGTTTGACTTAAGGTTATTTTCTTAACCTTTTTCACAGAAAATAAACATTAAGTAAATTGCCAAGCAGACTAAATATTCACACATGGCTGAGAGTTGTTGAACAGCCATAAGGAAAGTATTCGATGGAAACTGTGTAGTGGGATACAAAAAAGGCTATCATTTTTACAACCCAAGTTCAAAACATTATCATGTCTAGTTTCCAATTCACAAAGTTTCAGTCTTTGGCTGATCCTTTACTTGATGTAGGTTTATAGACCTACAGGGATATTCTTGGAATGGATGTACTTGAAGTAAATTTAGGACTGTTAACATGTGCAGATACAAGAGTGGCCAAAATCACCTTACGGAGTTCATTGGTGTAGAACCTTCCAAGAAGAGGAAGAGACGGACCTCATTCACCCCTCAGGCGCTTGAGCTGCTAAACGCTCACTTCGAACGCAATACACATCCCTCAGGTATGTATTAAGTTCATATTCCATGACTTCATTTCCTAGCACAGACCTGACAAACTAGTATTCCTTGGAGAGACTGGGTCTCCACTTTACCTTCCCTAGTCGTTTGTTTGTATCTTGGTATTATGTCACTACAGTGAAGGGATCTAGAGCTTGACATCTGTATTACTCAACTACCGGTAGTAGGTCTATCCTATATTGCAGATCTGATGAAATGGCTCTGTCTAATCATTTGCAACAATCACTCCAATTGGGAGAGGAATTCAGATGACCTCACACACCAGGGGCATATATAAGGGGGGTGCTGAGGGGGCTCCAGCCTCCCCGAAAAAAAGCCAATAAGAATTAAGAAGGTGTTGCTTTGGTAAGAGCATAAAATAATTGTAAATTTGGTTGTACCCTAATCTTAATTTATCGGGTAAGTTATAAACAATATTAAAATTGAAATTATACTAACTCGTGGTGTAGTGGGTAGCATTCTTCGCTGCCGCCCCGAATATCCGAATTCGATTCCCGGCTCTGCCAAGAAATTTTAATTCTAGTCTGAGGGCTGGAACGGGGTGCATTCAGCCTTGTGAGGTAAAGCTGTGAATTCCACAGTACGTTTTTTGAGAAATACATGTAAAAAAAAAAACATTTTACCTTTCTACTTAGTAAATTGACAAATATTTAGATATTTGCCATTCATACTCCATAGATCATAATAGAAAGTTAAGTATAAAATTTTATTTGTGTGTTGTGTTGTATTTTACAACTTTGTTTGTATTGCCAGTAATAATTGTAGGCTATATAAACTTTGAATCTTATCTAAAATAATTACACAAAGTTATATGCTCTAAGGTATTGGTTGATATTTCTGGGTATTTTGCGGTGACAATCCCCTAAGAATACTCACAATTTCCCAGGATAGTCAGCCCCCCCGATTTTTTTTCTATATACGCCCCTGTCAGACACCCCTCCAGGATAACTCTGCAGAGAAATAAAGTGAGGCTTAATCATAGCTGCTCGGCGGGTCAATGTTAGCATGTTACTTGGGATAAGATTTCAGAAAGTAGAAAATATCCTTAAGTGATGATGATACTTGATCCTTGAGGATTTTCAAAACTAAAACATACAGTATCTTACAAGAAGTGAAAATTACAAATGAAGTACATTATTTGACCTTCAGTTTAGATTAATTGCTAATGTTTTGAGAAAGTTAAAAAAATACTGTATATTTGTACCAAATTCCACATTTTTGTCACTTGTTCGGTTTGCAGCACATTGAAAGATTGTGTTATGATTTGAAATGCCCACCAGTATTGTCAGAAGTGGATATCATTATGGTATTTCCGTAGTATGGTACAGCCAGTCTTTTCCAGCATCGATGGAGACATGTTCCTAACGATGTTCAAGATGAAGAAAATTTTCTGGGAAAATATCACTCTCTTGGCCTTCTCCTACTCTCCCCCTCTCTATGTTCCATTTTAAGACCTCAGGTCCAACTGAGAATCATCTAAGAGCAATGCACGCCCCACCCTCCCAATCTCTCCATGGTAGGCTACACTACTGAGGGAGTTGTGAAAACAAATGTTCAGTTGATGTTGTCTAATGAACAATGAGACTACGTTAGATCTTCTTGAAGAGAGATTTGCTTCTTATAATGTTCTCCTCACAGTCTGTTGGCTTTCATTCACATTGCAGACTTGCTGGATCCAATATCTCATACAACAGCAGTGATAGTACAATCAAATAAGATCCGATATGTCAAGGACTAATCATTTCCCGATGAAATTGACCTTCTTCAACTTAATCAGGGCCTCTTGGGGGTAAGAACTGGATTCCCTGGACCTTTGCACTGTTCATCTTGTGGTAAAATCCATCGTACCTAAGATTTTCACAACTTAGGGAATCTTCCTGCTCAATTGTTCTCGTGACATCATCTGACCTCATGGAGTACTTTAATTCTGCAAATTCTCTAAATCTGCAGGAGTTAATATGGAAAAAAAAACCTCATAACATTATAGCTTCTCCAAATTGCTTTTCAAACAAAAGGAAATATATGGTTAACATCCACCATCATGACCAACATTTGCATAGTAGGCCTACTAATGCTTTAAATAACAAAAATCCTTTCTGACCAAATGAGGATTAGGGTACAAATAATAATTGCAAACTTGTCATATAAAACAGTTGGGGCAGATGACCTAGATGTTTCACCCCTTAAAACAACAGTCAGCCCCAGAATTGAAGTATCTGATTACTTTTTATTCTACATTTATGAGTGTTGGGACAAAGAGAATATGAGAAGTGAAGGCTGGCATACAGTGATGTGCTACCCTCAAAATGAAGTGAGAGAGGAGAGATGAAAATAATATTGTGATATCGAACGGATGTGAACTAACTATTTTCAGATACTCTATCTGTGCTACTCTTACCTGATGCAGAGACAGAAATAGGCCAGGGGCGTATTGTCTTCTAGGCCACGTGAGCACGTAACATTCTTTCTGTTCGACAATGTTGAAATGTAAATATTATATGTCAGAAAACTGTACTATAAAGAGGCTCATTATAGTAAAAGTTTTCATTATGGCACAGTTTCTCCCACCAATCAGAGCTCAAGAAACAGTTGTTTGACCAATTAGGTAAGGATAGCATCGCACCTGCGCTGAGTTCCAAGGCCTTCTAATTTAAATTTCACTGCGTGGCCTAGTGTCATAGTGGGGCAATCGAGGAGGCCATGGTCAAATACAAGGTATTCTCTGCATCCCATGCGCTCTGTTCAGTACATAAAACTGGCGAAATCTCGACAGACATCTATGAATATTTAAGTTTGAACATAAATTAGTTATAATAATTATCGTCGAACATAAACAGTCGTATGCTACTCGCCTATAATGGTATTTAAGTCACTCGTATGGCAATTATAAAACTCGCATACGCTTGTTTTATAAACATACTCGTGTCTTAATTATTGCCATTATAGAGGCTCGTTGCATAATGTACTATTGATGGCGTGAATCACCAAAGTATAATATAAATATTATGCTCATTCTGAACAATTTCAACTCAAGAGATATCATGCAGCAAGGACAATAAATAGGGTACCGGCATGATTAAAAAGGATATTGGGATAAAAAATTGTAAGCATTGATTTCCCTTTCATTCCCATTTGTATAACTCGCCTCGCAAGCTCATTACATAGGCTACCCATTGTACACCACAAAGTTCGACAAAATTGCCTACCTGTTATTTGATGAGTCAATACTGGGGGTATAACAATTTTGATCACAAATACTCATTGACCTATTTTTTCCCCATACATTTGCCAAACGTTTCTCCAATGCGCTAGAGGAATCACAAAATATTCTTCTGAAGTCCTGAAGATCTTCTTCTGAAGATCCCTACTTAAACATTCATACTAGTATGCAATATAGCCATGGGTGGCATTGCAAGCAATGATTCTGGCATGCAGGCAATCATAGAAGTGGCAAGCACTGTCTTATTCCATGCTATTTGATCTATTCATGCAATGCTGTAAGAGTTGTAGGTGGAGGAATCGCACGATTTTCATATCGTTCTCTCATGTCCGACATGTTCTTGATTGATGACAGCCCAGATTGCTTGCCTCTCACCAGGTTCAATTCCTAGTTAATTCAAGTGATATTTTTGAGGTGTAATTTCACATCCTGTTGTTCAGATTCAGCGTAAGAAGGAGGAGGTCCAATGGCTCATAAGGGAATTGAAGAAGAAGAATAACAATAAGAAGAATTTCCCTTTCATTCCCATTTGTATCACTCGCTTCACAAGCTCATTACATAGGCTCATTACAGGCTTTACAATCATGTAAAGCTGTAAGTTTCTTTTGAAGACAGTCCGGCGATGCTGGTCAGGAAAGTTGGTGTAGTCTTGCAGGGTACAGGAAGAGTATGAGCGAGTACTGTCCTGTTGGAGCAGCTCACCATCCTCCTGTCTCTAGGATGCATGAGTGACTCATCTTGGCATGACGTCTGCTTGCTCTATATATTTGCACCACAGTGCTATGACATAACACCATCTACTGGTGGACTACTTTGAAACCGTTATCAGTACATCCACTGTAAACCAATTGGCACGTGCTGTCATCCGATCAAAAGTGACAGGTGGAAGATTTCTCACAAAGTAATGGTGTGTCCTGACTTTTTAAGTTATGTAAGCAGTGTCCTAAATATATAGAATAATAATATGGGATTAAAATCCCCTATAACTGCTGTGGATTTGGAGATGCATAGGTTCAGGATTTTGGGCCTTGCAGGGGTTCAAAGATGTGTAAATCTATGGTACGAAGCTGTTGCATTTAAATGTTATTGGACTGAGCGAGCATCAAATCAACGGGCTAGCTTTAGGTTACGAAGACCAACGCTTTACAAATTAGATAGCACAATAACTTATGATAAATTTAAAATAAATAAAAAAATATAGCATGCATTTATATACATGGTTTCTTATCTTATCGGATCCGTTGGTCGGAGAGTTGTTGCGTTGTCGCCTGCCTACTCCCGACACGTGTATACACATGCATAATACTCATACTTAATTCACAAACCCCCATTAAACAAACTAGCCTTATATAACGAGATTCAAACTGAGAATCGTGATATAAACACCAACTTAACGCATTACACTTAGTGTAGTTAGTTAATATTTGTATAAGAATTTAAACCTCAACACATCTGATGATGACCGCTTGAAGTTCGAAACGCATAATCCTAAAATTACCCCATTATAATAGTGATAGTAACTAACACATGTAATTTTCTCCAGGAGTGTTTTTACTTATTATTCATGAATTATATACGTTGTACCCAGTGCTTTTCTTTTCTAAAAAACATTTAAAGGGTACTCTCAGTTGTAGCGACAAAACATCACGATCTTGCAATTTTCGGCAATTTGCAGAGTCTGGTTATTACTTTTCTGGCTGATATATTAAATGAAAGGTTGCATTGGGTTAATTTATTTGTGGTCAACATGCCAAGGTGGTAACTGCACTCAGTATTTCTAATCATTTGACATTTTAAAATTGAGTGAAATAAATATAAGCACTGTCGTAGTGTCTCTGCTATCCTGCTTACAGTAAATTCCGCACTGGTAAAATAGGCTGATCTTCACGCAACCTCTGCTTGCTTTTCGTGTCGGTCGCCAGAGGTTTTCCTTCCAGGAACCATGGATTTGTATAATCCGCAGGGTTGAAAATTCTTAGTGGAGGACCAACCAACTTGATGAACATAAGATTTGCTACTGTGTTCAGATGCAATGATGCTCTTGTTGGAGTCAAGATCAAGTTCATTACACATTCACTTGTCGAAATTGGGATGCTGCTCACAGTGTTAATAACAGGCAGAAGAGACAATGGGCATTTTTTCCCAGCAAGATACTCATGGAAACCTCTTAAGATTTGTCATTCATGGAGCTTAAAACGTTTTCACAATTTTCTTATTTCTGCTTCTCCATAAGTTACATCAGCATTTTTCGGGCAAGTGGTGAAAATCCACAGCTTGCTTCCAGTCTCCGACCGGGTCAGGAATGGAATGAAGCCCCTATCTAGCGGCGAGGATATGAACTGTGCCGGCTGCCGAGGCCTGATGCACTCCTCTGGGGCAATGATTAAATGAATGACAGATGAAATGACAGTGGAGAGTGTTGCTGGAATGAAATGTTTGACAGGGAAAACCGGAGTACCCGGAGAAAAACCTGTCTGCCTCCGTTTTGTCCAGCACAGATCTCACATGGAGTGACCGGGATTTGAACCACGGACCCAGCGGTGAGAGGCCGGCGTGCTGCCGCCTAAGCCACGGAGGCTTTCGGGCAAGTGGTAGTGTCCAAAACTGTAGCCAATTCTGGGATTTCATTGTTTTCTGATGTTAAAAGGCGATTCTTCATACTCTTGCCCAAGCACTCATAGAATTGAACAGCATCAATATGATTCATTTTATTTCTTGCTCCTTTTTTCGAGATTCACGCCTTTAAACATTAACAGTGCTTCTGCTTCCAAGGCTTCAGTGTAGTATGGGCCATGTTTTGTCTTTCTTTCAAAAAAAAAAAAAATATAATTTGCTGGCATATCATTTTATGGACCGGATAAATTGTAATGTCACGAGCTTGCAAGTCAACACTAAGTTCTGTCAACTCCTGAAGAGCATCACACATCAATGCAAGGTCTAATATAAAGTTCACATTGGTTCTACGATTAAGGAGTCTTCCATGCATGACTTGCTCATTTTAGTCTCTTTTGAGATCATCCTTGGCACTTTTGAAATATGCCACTAAAGCTTCGACATTTTTCCATGCAGCTAAGACTGCTCTAAAGCTAGAATCAACCAATCTTGTATCTAGAATCCTTCCAATTTTAAGGAGTGAGATTTCAAGTTCCTCTGCACGAGCTTTCAATTTCCTGGCATTTTTAGGTGACTGGTGGTAAACTGTATACAGTTTAGCAAGGAAAGATTTAGAGTGGTTTACATGTGAGGGGAAATCCTTACTCACAACATCACCTACCGAAAGCTCTAGCCTGTGATTGGCACAATGCCAGAACAAAACATTGGGAAACTGTTACTTTATTAAAGTTTTTACACTCTTCTTCTTTCCTAGCATTACTGCAGCCCCATCATTTGATACTGCAACAAGATTCTGTTTCAGATAGTCATCATTGAACCCCAATGTTCCCAAATAAGTCATCAATGCACTAAATATACCTTCAGCAGAGACATCTTGCAATTCAATACTGTAATTCCCCAAAGAATGTTTGCTGGCTGATCCATTTCTGGAAATGTTGTCCTCAGGTACACTAACAGTGATCACAGCTTACTGAGTGTGGTACTGTCATCTATAAGGAGGGCAAGTTTACTATCCCCATGCACTATCATGTTTGCTACCTTTTTTCTCATTTCTGCCGCGATATGAGAAACAACATTTGTGCAAGCCATTCAACTCCTACACGTCAATTTCAGTTTCGAAATCGTGGAAGGCTTAACTTTTCTCAACTACTTTATATGTTGTTTGAAAAACATTGGCAGTTATTTCCTTTCCTTTTTCGAAAGCCTTAGTGCATGCAGTTTCAAAAGTTTTCAGTTTTGCGATTTTTAGCATTTTAACTGCAGCCTGATGAGCTGAACTCTCTGTATGTTTAAATATTTACTTGCAGAGAGAAAGCATTTGCTGAGATTTCTTTTCAGTTTCACCACTTGCACAAATAGCAACTGAAACCCACCGCTGTGATATGCTTAACCCTCGTGATGTGCTTTCGGTTCCCAAGTCACCAACTTCTTTGCAAATTTTGCAGCCAAGTTTTTTATTTCTTACCTCAACCTATTCGTTCTTACTGCAAAATTCCTGCCTTTTCTCCAAATCCCAGCATTAGGGAATGTCTTCTGTCCCAATGTTACACGCGCTTGAAAGCTCTTTGTTGTGATCATCATTTGCATCACCACACGACACTGTTGGCATTTCTCCGTCATTGTTTATGTTCGAATCATTAACTTTCAGCTTCTTGGATGCCTGGGTGGATGTTAAATAGTTCATTATTTTCTTCATCCTTCGAAACTTACCACACGCACAAAATAACATCCTACCCCACCTCCAAACACTACCCTGAGTGCTTATAAGAACGGAGTGCCGAGTTACCGACCAGAAGAAACTGATTCGATAGATCGATTGAATCTCCTCCAGCTGTTGTGAACAGCGTGTTTACGCCAGCTGATCGATGAACTTTGAAGTCGGAAGTTATATTTGCTGAACTGGATACTGTGACCGAAATCCATCATGTTGCTCAGCTACGCCGATTGTGCATGATTTAGTTGCCGAGATTCGCGAGCCAGGAGTCTAGTATTTACCTCAGAGCAACCTTGAAAACATTTGATCTAAGCAGCATATTGACATGTATTCTAGCAAACATGTATTGTAAAAGACCCTGGGTTTTGGAAGTGTTCTTCGTTTTTAGTCAAGCAAAGATAACAGAAATTATCATTTGACAATTGATCTCATACTGAATATATATATATATATATATATATATTGTAACGGCTAAATTTGTCGTTGGATATCGCTCTACAAGTTGGGCGATCATTTATAACGTTTCTACAGATATTACACTCAAGACTCCTTAAAACCACCTCATCGTTCTTATTTAGCATTGGCCTGTCTAGACAGACGACATACACTTTATTAATTTAGATTTACTGGGCACCAGTTATCGTAAAGATAACACATTAAAATTTTATTTAGCCACGGCCGCTCCCTTCCTTGAGCCAAGATCTATCATCGGAGCGTAGGGCAATAAACTTGCTCTATGAGATACTCTTTGCATTCCAACTATCCTATATATTCAACTCCCAATGAACAAGACATTTTAACTAATACTGGTTTATTTACAACAAAATTATTAATAACATTTGATCTGAGGTTTCGAGCTGTGTACAATATGTGCATTATTATTCCCTAATTGCTGGGCAATATTGACTGTCTTCTCGCTAGCGCTGATCTTCTGTGTTGATAATAACTCGGTCCACATACCTGGTGCCTTGTGGTTCAAAGTCCATCTCGTTGGTCTGCTTGTAGGCTAATTTGAGATCTTACGCCAACACGCGTTTATTGACCTTTGAAAACATATGTTTTAACTTTGCTAACTGTACTTCGTCTAGTTGTTGTGGTTGTTGTTGTTGCTGCTGCTGCTGCTTGTTTCTGAGTTTGATCACCATGGTAAGCAAATTTGAACAAACCAGGCTAATTGAATTCACTAAGTCCCATCTTACTGAGGGACTGACAGAGTCTACGACTCACAAAGTCAATGAGTGAGTGCGTGATCGAATACGTGAATGACAGAATAGAATCTATAGAATTGAATAGCCAGTGCTGCAGTCGCGCTGGGCTTTTATACACTCTGAATGGTCCCGATGTTTCGCGGCATAAATTTGCCCGCGACCCATCAGACCAATTATAGCAAAGCATTTCTCAGTCCTCAAGCGACGCTGTAACTTCTCCGAGCGGGAATACAGGCCCGCGTACTTCAAATATTCCACTCAGAACCCGCTATTCCTCTCGTTGCGCATGTATATTTTCCGCCCAAATCTTTCTCCAAGCCCTTGTCTCCCGTCAGCTTGGCTTCGTTCCAGAAATACATTTTCTTGCAATATGTTGCTTCACCGTCCATAACTTCTTCCAACCATGCCCGTCCTGTCTTTACAATTTAACTAATAAAACAGCCCTAGACCTCTATAAAAACCCTGTTTCTAAATCTAAACACTTGACAATATTATATATGATTATGGTAATGACGTGAATATGGTATGGCCCCTCCCTTGATATTAATGGGTGAATAAAACGATATAACTATTTCAATAATAATAATAATAATAATAATAATAATAATTACACAATGGCTTTAATAATAATAATAATAATAATAATAATAATAATAATTTGTACCGTAATCAAGATTACGTTACAATATATCGCAGATGAGAGTCGAATATCTTTGAGGGTAAGGCACTACCCATGTCTTTGACCGAGCCATGACTCAACCAATAAGGGATGATAACAGCCCCACTCTCTCCTAATGATCAGGTGACCAGGGCAGCCGGTGAGCTCTGTCAAATAGCTTATAATTATGATAATAGTGGAAACTCTCGCCACTTAACACGCAGAGCAGCGGCGACAACGCATAGTGCTACCATCTAGCGGCTCGAATAGACAACTACTGGAACGAACTATTCAATAACACAATTCGACTTCGAAAACGCAAAGAAAGACAGATTTTAAGTCCTTTGCTTACTTCTTGTAGCATAATATAAGGAAAGGAGATGGATGTTGATCCGAGAGGGGCAGTAGTAAGAATGAAATACATGTACCGGTATATTGTCATTCAAAAACATTTCATCGTCATTTTATGACAACAGTTTGACTAGCCGACAGATATTCCAAAAGCAAATTACGCGTGTAATATCTGATATTTTTAGTGGGAAGATTTTTCACGGATGAATCTTTTGTTCTATTCAGATATGCCTTAGGCTGGCTGCGTGGCTCAGCGTTAACGTTCTCGCCAGCTGTGTCCAAGGTTTCAGGATCGAGTCCTGGCGGAGCCAGTTGGCATTTGAGGGCGCGCAAATGCGAGGGAGTCGTGCCAATAGATTTACTGGCACGTTAAAGATCCCCTTCGGGGCAAAATTCCAGTACCCCGGAGTCTCTAATAGCCGCAGAAGGCCTACTTAACAGGGACGTAAAACCAATAAAAATTAAAATTAAACACATACCGTATGCCTTAATAAGGACTTTGAAATACCTGTCAGTCAGTAATTTCGTACAGCTGTTACAGATACCTTCATTAGAGTGATTAATTGATAAAAAAAAACAACCAGTTAATCTGCTTCTAATCCCATGGGTGCTTTCAGACATAAAATGGCAAAAACTATCTTCATGTCCATGACATTTTGGCAGACAAACCCCCCCAAACACATTTGGAGACTGCATGTTGGATCTATCTGCTCTTCACAACCTACTGAGCACACTTGGAGAAGGATTAAATGGATAGTTTTAATTACAAATAATAATAATAATTACAACAATGTTTTAAAGAAAGACAGAGGTGGCCCTAGCAATATTTTCAGGTGGTGCGAGATATCATTGTGGCGACTAAATATAACAAACAGTTTTTACATTATTAATAACTACTATTTTAATATTAAAAATAATATTCCTAGAATGCTCCTAAAATATTATTTAATATTAAACAATATTGTTCGCTTATGGTCGCGCATAGATGAGGCTAGGCATGATCATTATCTACACAAAAAGAAATATGTCTAATATGATGTTACTAATATCTTACATTACAAAGCAACACCTTAGTATAGTGTAACGTTCTAACAGTAAGTAAAGTTTCAATTTCACTCGTAGCTTGCAACACAGACACAAATCACAGTCCACATGCATCCACACACGATTGAACGCCAAGGAAACAGGTGGCGGACAGAATATATATAGATATTGGTTTCAACTCGTTAATTTTTATACAACGTTAAGTTAAGTAATGCACGCACCCCAGCTCGCTTACAGTATATATAGAATTAATTTTGACGGGTAGGGTTAAGTAGTGTGCTAGTAAGGTGATAGGGTTTTATTTTTTTGCGCTGTCAATCTAACGTTGCATTTTCTGCGCCTCCCATATGACAACACCTGGTGCGGTCGCATCGTTCGCACCACCCTAGGGCCGCCCCTGAGAAAGTATGCTATGCTCAGATTAATAGAAAAAATTACAGGTACGTAAACATTAGTAGGTAGACTCACAGATGTTTGTTTTGAGAAAATCTGTAAAATGACTTGGGATAACTTTTTATTTTGTAATTAAAACACCCACACATAGCCCAAAAGTTACACTTCTAACATGTACAGCATATAAACTTGCCAGCTGATTGAAGTCGAGTTCGTAGTTGTCTACGCGAACCGCTAGATGGCACGCAGAATCGTTGTCGCCAGTTCCTGGCGGGAGTTTCCACTATTATCATATTAAGCTATTTGGCTCTGTGTAGCACGTGGAGAGACCATTCCATTCTATTCTATTCTTTTGTGTCCGTCTGACAGGTGTCCGCGGAGACGATCATTCTATTCGGAAAGCGTGTGTTCGCACCATGAAATTAGTATTTCAACTTACTTGTGAAATACCGGTACTTGTGATAACTTATTTACGAGTGACAGGTAAAGCTAAAATCAGTGATTTCTGCTAAAGGCTGATGTGAGTAAAAACTGTACATTTATCAAGTGAACACATCAACACAGCAACACATCGGACTTGACAAATACACCGTGGAAGTCAGTGTTAGGAGACATTGATATGCAACAATTGCAACATGTTACAGCAGACTTTGTCATGCTATGAAACCTGCCATACAGTCAGTCAATGTTGAACAATTTCTACAACAGTAATTACTAGGGCTCGGATTTTTAGGTAAATAAATATTTTTTAAATGTAAATACATATTTTAAGCATTTTTCTATAAATACATAAATTCCTGCTTTTCACGTATTAGCACATAAAAAGACATAATATTTACATTTAAAAAATCATTATGCTAGATCTTTCAGTTTATTGCATTTTTGTTCTATGTTACTTCACCGGGGAAGAACCTGTGAGCTATCTATTCTTCATGCAGAGCGCATATCAGCTTGCAGCTGTGTAATTCTTAACTTGTCGCCCCGTGCCACTCACTGTGGAAGCCGGGAATTTTCTTGTCCATAGCCATATTGCCCTCCAGCTACCTGGAACCAGTGTCACTCACATGCAGTTCATTTCTGGCACTGTGAAGTGTAAGGCAGCTGTTCTACGATGCCTAAAGTAAAAGCAACTACAAGTTATCGTCTGCAGCAGTATGTTGCAGAATTCATCGATAATTTTACTTCTGATGGGGGCGTTCTGTTCTGCCAACCATGTAGGAAAGCAATCAAGGCTGAACAGCGATCTCAAGTTGCACAACACCTCAAGGGCAAGAAACATATTGCCGCAGTTTCGCGCCGTCAGAAGTGTTTCGCGATAATCGTCGGTCATTTGTGATGGACAACCTGAAGATGTATCTCGTTGTGTATTGTAATGCTTCAGCAGTCAGTGAGACATAGAATAAATTACATTCGTGAGTACTGCATATTGTTTATATTCACATTAATAAACAAAATTATAATTAAATATTTTTACTTTTTTGTCACATATTTCAGGTATTTTTAATACATAAAAAAAACAGATTTTTAGCACCTAAAAATCCGAGCCCTAGTAATTACATCTCATTCAACAAAATACATTCAACAAATAACTGAATTGCTAGCAAGAGCATCAATAAATTATTAACAATATCGAAACAACATCACACATTCCACAAATCAATGAAATATATGGAACATTTCTTCGACAGTGGCGTACACCTAATTCTACTTAGGGGGTGTATGACGTCATCCACTATGATACTTCGCTCAAGAATAAGAACATGGAAACATTGATGGAACATTTCATATACTTCAAGATGATGGGAAACTTGATGGTGAGGACGAATCCAGGTTGAATACACTGCAGACCAGGCATCACGATGATGTTGGAGTTACTCAAATTTCTTAAACGTCGATCTTGCAAATTAAAGAACAGAATCAAGATTAATCCGTCGTGGGAACATATGGGAAACACTCTCATCGTCAACTTGGGCATAAATTCAGACCACACCCTTCTGAACACTAATGGCAAACCATTACCATGAATTAACTGCGTTCTTTCTTCCAGGTGGCTAAAATATATTTTGAATGAATTTCCTAACTAGGACAGCAAATTATTTTTAAGTCATTGAGATTATTTCACACACATTAATTTCGATATATATATTTTTTAAATAATATTTAATCATTCTAAACTTAGGATTTTTTCCTCATGACGATTTTAGCGTAACGTTTGACTTTTTGCAGCGCTAATGATTGAAGCCTATTGATAAATTTGTGGCACTGTAATTATAATTATGATTCATGATCTATGATCCTAGACACTACAGTAATTTAATTCAGAGTGCACAAGAATACAAAGCCTATGATGATCATTCACACTAGGAACATTTTTGACCATATTTAGGAATGCAGATTAAGAGAGTTTATAATAATTTGAGGATTATTTGGCATTATGTCAAATGGATTTGGAACTGCACTTTGAGTATAAGCACAAAGAATTATGAGTTGTAGACACTTTTTATAGTGGTCTTATGATGGTAGCTGTTGGACATGAGAAATACCATTCCAACTTCTAAATACGATTAATAAATTGATTAATAAATTTCTTCGAGGATATAGTAGATGATTAAGATTATGCCAGGGTGTATAGGGACTTATGCAGTCCTAGGTCCAATGGAATTAGAATTTCCAATGGTGGAAAATAGTGCAATGACAGTTACTGCATTACTGTTCAATTAATCGTCATAATGTAAGAAATGTTATCAGAGTTACATGAGCTGGTCAATTTAAATTGAATAATTCCTGCAGATCACAGATGAATCATTTGTATTCTAATTTAATATATGCTAAAATTATACTATCGCAATCTGAATAATTAAATTGATCCCATAAGGATATGATAAACTCAGCTAATGATTTGAGAATGATATGAGGGATTAGGATATCATTTGAAGCCAGTTTTTGTGTGGCTATAACAAGTTATTGTTATTTATAGCTGATGTAATTTCCATAAGGAAACTTTAAATTATTTTGATAATAATTAATAATAATAATTTCTTTCCACAAGTTAATTTAGTCAAATTAAATGATCAACAGTCATCATTGACAATCGTATGTCTGTAAATATTATAAATGTGTGAAATGAATGTGTAAATTATTAATGCAGTTAATATTCATGGGAAGGAAAAATGTATAGTGAGTTTAATTCTATTTTTTTTTAACTTTTAGAAGCTGAAGGTGAAAGTGAAGTGTATTTTTTTTATAATTATTATTCAGCTAATCATCGAACACTTGAACTCTAATAATTTCTTTTGCGAGTACTTCCCAGATTAAGTCAAATAGGGTAGCTCAATGACATAGATGGACATTATGGATTTGTATAATCCCAACCTAATAATCATCATTGAGTGATAGGAGTGTACATTAATTGTTTCTTTTTGTGTTCGTCTGCTCCTAAATAAATTAAGGACATTGATTTTAAGGCTCTCATGTTATTCCCGTAGTTTTTTGAACTTCTCCCGAATCAGTGATATTTTCTTATTTTCATATTGCGAGATATTTTTCCTGTTAAACCTTACATGCCTATCCATTTAACCGACCCGAGATAATCGATCTCTTGCCTACCCGAGCTAGTTTTTCGTTTTTTTTTTTGTTGGGACTAATATTTCCAGGACTTTCTTTTTTATCGCCTGTGTCCTTTCTTCGGTTACACGTTGAAATCACCGGACCAACGTGGCGTCGGGGAAATGGGCACAATACATATGTATCAATAGTTTTTCTTAAACAGTTTTCAAATGTTTAAGGGGTAAGCGTACCCCCGCGTTCCCCCTGAAAAGAAGCACTGGTTGTACCCCACCCAGTCATACGGCAAATTCGTGTTGACCGACTGTAGAGTTACAAATGACAGTTTATCACACATTAATGTTATTGTTGAATTTAAAAGATATTGTCAACTTGTTAAACGACTGCAAAAATGTTATTATATGATGCAAGAAAAGAGTTATATTGCTATGTGTATCAATTCAGTCTAAGTGATGTAGCTTATTTCACCTCATGAGTTTATTCATTTGATTTACTGCAAGGGCCCAAGGCAACAACAATGTGAATAAAATATATCTGTGTGATGTAATAAATCTATAGGAATGTCATTCCTCAAAATTTAAAAAAACTTTCTTATGTGATTTTCATGGCTGTTATCATTTCATTTATTTATTTATTTATTTATTTATTTTATTTTATTTTTCATTTGTTTATTGGGCCATGCTAGAGCAAAATGTGGCTTTTCAACAGTGTGTCAGTTTCATTAAATTACTAGCAACCCGACCCGGCTTTGTCCGGGAACAGTTATGAATGCATTACGTGATAATCGCTTTTCTTCCAATGTCAATGAACAACGACCAATATCCGTTTTACGTCTCGGCATGATGGGTTAAACTCACTGACTGGACTATTAATTATATTATCATGGAGATGCGTGTGCAACAAATTCTTGTCAGACGTATTTTAAGAATGGCGAGGTGCATGAAACACAAATCCTCCTTCCGTCCAATCTTAAATTGACTGTGAATGTTGCGGAATGAAAAGTTCACAGTCGAAATGAAGAAAAGCGGAGTTGCATTCCCAGGGAAACTCCAAACACAACCACTCTTCTCTAATGTTTTTAACTCAACACGACTCGACAGTTTGCTGCTGGCTGTATCTGGGGCAATAAGCTCGTCCGCTATCTAAGCTGTAACTGGGGTGATAGACTCGCCCCTAGCTAGGTCGTAAACTGTCGTCTCAGTAACTGAATGGAGATTGTTGGAAGAAATGAAAACGTAAAAACACTTATAGTAAGCGATGTATTAAAGATAGAGAGAGATATGCTCCCCCGGTTTTTTTTTGTAGAACTTTTCATGCTGAACAATTCTTACACTCATAGTAGGCTATATAGATATTTTTAACGGTTTGCCCAGCGTAAGCTTAAAAAGCACACGGACGCCAGTTTTTTTCTTCGACCTTTTCACTGAAATCGTTAGTGCTTGACTTCTTTTGGTCATAAGTAAATTATTTTCTACAGAAACCTTCCTCGAGATATCATTTACAGAATGGTGAAAACTGCATCAAAATCCATTCAGTGGTTCTCCAGATTACCCGTGACATCCAAGAATCGGGGACTTTGTTTTATACTAAGTAGAGATTATACGCCAATCAGTATAATGTAATGTAATATAATTCCCCTTCCGTCCAATCTTAACTTGACTGTTTCACAGGCGAAATGAAGAAAACCCGAGTTGCACTTCCAGGGAAGCTCCAAACACAACCATCCTTCAACGGTTTGCTGCTGGCTGAATCTGGGGCAATAGGTTCGCCCGCTAGCTAGGCTGTAACAGGGATGATAGACTCGCCCTTAGCTAGCTCGTAAACTGTCGCCTCAGTAGTTGAATGGACATGGTTGGAAGAAATTAAACCGTAAGATCACTTATAGTGGGCGATGTATTGAAGATAGACATATGCTCTCGCGGACTTTCTTGTAGAACTTTTCATGCTGAACAATAATTCTTACACTTATAGTATACTGATATTTTTAACGGTTTGCCCAGCGTAAGCTTACAAAGCGCTCGGACGCCAGGTTTTTTTTCGACTTTTCCACTGAAATCGTTACTGCTCGGCTTCCTTTGATCATAAATAAATAATTTTCAACAGAAATCATCATCGAGATATTCTTTACAGAATGGTGAAAACCGCATCAAAATCCATCCAGTGGTTCTCTAGTTTACCCGTAACAACCAAGAATCGGGGACTTTGTTTTATACTAAGTAGGGATATGTGAAGGTTTGAATCCATTTATTTCAGTGCTGCCTATACAAACTGTTAATTTATACTTTTCAGTCGTCCAACTTGCTTTTTGCCTAATTTGATTAGGAAGGGGTACACAATATATATAACACAAGTCCTGAAAAAAAAAGAGCATGTAGGGTAAAACCTGCCTTCAACGGACCCTTTATTAAACGGAAACTTGTCTTAATCGGAAATATTTGATGGTCCCGTGAACTTAGGAGTTAGAAACCTGTTAAATTCCCTTAATTAAACGGAAACTGTGTTACGCAGACAATGGAAATCAAAATACGCAATTTAAAGGATTTTTTTTTTCAAAGTTCTGGAATGCAGTATTTTTTGAAATCTTTAAGGTTCCCAGTGAAAGTCTACCTTGTCTACTGTAACAGTTGATTCTGTAGCTAATAAGGAATGTGAAGATATGTATTCCTTCTTTTGTTCCCCAATTTACACATCAGAGTGTATGACTAATTGCCTGTTCCTATTCCCCAAGCATTTCCCAATTCAATCAAAAAATGCCTGTCTTTTTCTGGGCCCATGCCAATCAGCTTTTAACTGAGCACTTCTCAACTTACATTACTGTCATAGTTCGGCAGTAGTCATTATGACTTTGAAATCAAGAGTTGAGCTTGTCTTAACATGCGAGTAAAAGTGATACAGTTCTGTATTAATTCATAGCAGAAAGATGTATATACAACATTGAATAAGGTATGTTCACCCTTTTTCTTCTCTCAGTATGTCCATTAAATGGATGTAAATGGTTTAATTATTTTAGTACAGACCTACCTCCGTTAACCGAAAACCTACCTTTAACGGGGAAACAAATGCGAGTCCCGTTCGATTCAGTTGAAGGCAGGTTTTACTGCATCAATGTTATTCGCTGATTCCCTCTAATTTATCAGCGAATAATATTAAAATATGTACCTGTGTTATATTTGATATTGTGTACCCTCTCCCAATCATATTGGGCAAAAGGCATATTGACCGACTGAAAAGTTAAATTAACACTTTGATTATATGGAAGACTGCTGAGTAATGGCATTTAGGGTACTTCTGGCATCTGTGGATGCTGAGGTAGGGCGTAGGAGGGAGTACTTGATTTGCACCCAATTAACCTACGTCGGCACTTTTCAAGGACTCAGGCTGATAACTTAACAGACAACTTTGAATGACTCCTTCTATATGGATCAATGCTGATGCTATGTTACTAAGATCTTGTGTAGATAATTGTGGATTATTATAAATAGAGTACATCACCTTAATAGCATGGGATTTAGGAAAGATACCCTCTGACTGGATAAAAGCAGTAATCTCCCTAGTTTATAAGCAAACATTTATTGGAAAAATTATAGAGGTGATTATCTGATGAGTGTCCCGGGCAAAGTGTACTCAGGTATTGTAGAAAGGTAAATTCGATCATTGGCTGAGAGTAAGATGAGTGAAAATCAGTGTGGCTTTGCAACACAACGAGGATGTCAGGTTTAAGTTTTTAGTACGCGCCAATTTATATACAGTAGAAATGCTACGAAAGGAATAGACAGTTGTGTTTGTGTTTTGTAGATCTAGAGAATGTGTATGATAGAGTAGGCCTATCCAAGGAGAAGATGCTGGGCATCCTAAAGGATTATGGTATCGGGGGAAGGCTGCTACAGACAATCAAAAGTATTTATGTTGATAATCAAGCAGTAGTGAGAGTTGATAGTAAGATGAGTTCTTGATTGAAAGTTTGTACACGAGTGAAGAGAGGCTGTGATCTTTCATCGCTGCTGTTTATTTTATGTACTGTATATGTCGTAGTCAGATAGTGAAATCCGTTATTTCATGAAAATCCTAGGCACTTCATGAAGAGCCGGCATACGATGTAAAAAGGTACAGTTGCACTATCTGACGCATGGTTTCATGAAATTACTTAATTTCATCGTCACATAGTGTAATTGTCGCCTCCGTGGTGTAGTGGTCAGCGTGCTTAGCGGCCACCCCAAAGGTCCGAGGTTCGATTCTCGGGTCTGGCACGAAATTCGAAAAGTGATGGAACGGGGTCTACTCAGACTCGGGTGGTCCAAATGAGTAGAGGGGGTTCGATTCCCACCTCAGCTATCCTCGAAGTGGTTTTCCGTGGTTTCCCACTTCGTCTCCGGGCAAATGCCAGGATGGTCCCTCACGTAGGACCATGGCCACATCCTTCCCTCTTCCTTGCCTATCCCTCCCAGTCTTCCCATCCCTCATAAGGCCCCTGTTTGCTTTTCAGGTGATGCCGCCTGGGTGAGGTGCATGTCCCACTTCCCCAGTTGTATCCCCCAACCCGATGTTTCAAGCTCCAGGAAACTGCCCTGGAGGTGGTAGTGGTGGGATCCCTCGCTGAGTCCGAGGGAAAAACCAACCAGGAGGGTAAACCATCTAAAAAATGAAAACGTGTAATTCATATTTTACATAATTTGACGGGTCGCCTCTGTGGTGTAGTGGTCAGCATGCTTAGCTGCCACCTCGGAGGTCCAAGGTTCGATTCCCGGCTCTGCCACGAAATTTGAAAAGTGGTATGAATACTGGAACGGGATGTACTCAGCCTCGGGTGGTCCAAATGAGTAGAGGAGGTTCGATCCCAACCTCAGCCATCCTCGAAGTGGTTTTCCATGGTTTCCTACTTTGTCTCCGGGCAAATGCCGGGATGGTACTGGGCCCTGGATTTACTGTGTGAATTTATGATACAAATATTTCAAGTATATGCATTGTAGAATGAGATTTATTGACGCTGGAAATTGGCACTAGGCTTCAAGAATGGGTTGTCATGTGACTCCCTTGTATAAGAAAAACTGGTCAGACAGGTTTGGTCTAGTGGCGAGAGAAGTTTTATCGATCGAACGGACGGCTCTGATTGACAATAAAATGCAATAAGAATATAGGCGACATGCGCGGCCAAGAAGAAAAAGAAAAAAAAAATAGAAGCGTGGCTTGACAAGAGTCAAACTACCGCCGGCGATTTAGAGGTGAGAATCACGTGACCCGATTCTAATGTTAAAGAATCCCGAGTTTAAACGAGGCAGTAATTAGAGTAAAATATTTGTTACAGAAGTACCAGAAGAAATTTGATTTCACTGAGAATAGAGGAAAATTTAATACATTTTTATTATCATATTTTTGGAATTCAAGTAAGGGAAATATTAGGGTTGAAATAAATATTTTTCCGAAGTTTAAGCGCCAATAGTCCTATGGTAGGGGAACGCGCCATTCTGAGCGAGGATTGTTTATTCTGAATTTCTGAAGTGATCAGACGTATTGTTGAGTTCGAGGCCAAGCACGGTCCTGAGGAATTATATTTGACGGCGGATGCTGGGCATCGACGGCCAAGCTATTGTTGAAAGGCGTACTACTGTTCAGGTTTCAAGGGGTTGAACTACGAGGTCATCTGCCAAGGCGTACTACAAATTAGCACAGTGCGGACTTGTGTAATTTAAATTTTCGAGAAATTGACTATTAGTTCAGAAGTGGACTTAAACATTTTCACCAGTGTGAATCTGCTATAAAGCGTGCGTGACATCGCTGAACTTTGAAATTAGCTCATACTCAATTATCCTCGAAGTGGTTTTCCATGGTTTCCTACTTTGTCTCCGGGCAAATGCCGGGATGGTACTGGGCCCTGAATTTCCTGTGTGAATTTATGATACAAATATTTCAAGTATATGCATTGTAGAATGAGATTTATTGACGCTGGAAATGGGCACTAGGCTTCAAGAATTGGTTGTCATGTGACTCCCTTGTATAAGAAAAACTGGTCAGACAGGTTTAGTCTAGTGGCGAGAGGAGTTTTATCGATCGAACGGACGGCTCTGATTGACAATAAAGTGAAATAAGAATATAGGCGACATGCGCGGCCAAGAAGAAGAAGAAAAAAAAAGAAGCGTGGCTTGACAAGAGTCAAACTACCGCCGGCGATTTAGAGGTGAGAATCACGTGACCCGATTCTAATGTTAAAGAATCCCGAGTTTAAACGAGGCAGTAATTAGAGTAAAATATTTGTTACAGAAGTACCAGAAGAAATTTGATTTCACTGAGAATAGAGGAAAATTTAATACGATGTTATGATCATATTTTTGGAATTCAAGTAAGGGAAATATTAGGGTTGAAATAAATAATTTTCCGAAGTTTAAGCGCCAATAGTCCTATGGTAGGGGAACGCGCCATTCTGAGCGAGGTTTGTTTATTCTGAATTTCTGAATTTGTTGAGTTCGAGGCCAGGCACGGTCCTGAGGAATTATATTTGACGGCGGATGCAGGGGCATCGACGGCCAAGCTATTGTTGAAAGGCGTACTACAGTTGAGGTTTCAAGGGGTGGAACTACGAGGTCATCTGCCAAGGCATACTACAAATTAGCACAGTGCGGACTAGTGTAATTTAAATTTTTGAGAAATTGACTATTAGTTCAGAAGTGGACTTAAATATTTTCACCAATGTGAATCTGCTATAAAGAGTGCGTGACATCGCTGAACTTTGAAATTGGAGCTCATACTCAATCTTTTATTCGAATTCTTTTTGAAAGTGTTCCCAAAAAAATCCTACGAAAATCTAACAACTTCTTCGACGAGGGATTTTTAGTAAAATATTCTAGCACCGATAGATCTATAATTTACGAACTATAATCATTTCTTCGTTATTGCAAACACTTTTGCAAAGCAGTTGTGAGATATTAGAAACATTTCAACGGAGACTACGAGGAAAATTCAGTGAACATTTTTCAATATTCCACTGAAAATGAATTTCATTCCCACATCAAGAGGTACAACAATTGATATTACTATGGCAGCGGAGATGGCAGAGTAAATGTGCAGAGGGGTACACTACCTAGGTACAGTAAGAATATGGAAAGATCAATAGTAACCAGATAACATTGACTACAACCATGGCAAACTTTGGTGTAACTTAAATACTCAGAAATACATTGATATGAGAAATAAATATGATTCAACTACTCTCACGATAAAATTATAAATGTTACAGGGAAAGTCGATTCTCCAGTAAGAGTTGACTATCCCTAGGTAAAGTCGACTCTTACTGATCATTTCAGTAAAAGTTGATTAAAAGCGGGAAGTGTTCAATTTCGATCAACATTTACTAGTCAGAGTTGACTATACCTAGGGAGAGTATACTCTCACTGTCTTGAGGCAGTAACAGTTGACTATTTGCAAGGAAACGGTACTAGCAAATAAAGAACAAATAAGAAGGCAAAACCAATACATTAAGAGAGAGAAATGTTTGAGAGAAACTAATAAAAATGAAAAACTTTTAAAGTACATAAAGAGATAGAAATATTTATCATTTATTACAGCAAGGTAAAGATTTGTGTCACTTTGAATTGCAATGTACACTTTTCTTCTTGCACATGCACTTCAAGGATTCGCATTTAGTGTTGCAAGAACATTTGAAAAAACCTTGTCCACTTCCAAGTGATTGTGAAGTTGCAACAGTCCTCACAGCTAATGTTTTATCCATAGGAACTTCATTTTCTTGGATAATGTTCGTAGGACATTTACTGAATTGAGACCTGAAAAAATGTAATCATTAAAATCTGAACAATTTAATACTATGGGCAGCGAGAGAGAGGAGAGAGAGATATATATCTTTTATTTTTAGCTTTGAAAACTTACCTTGAGAAAAGCTGCTTCAGAATTCAATTTCTCGTTCCAATTCGATAAATCCATCATCGACAACCTCCAGTACCACGCCAAGGATAGATCGGGCATCTCCTCTACCGCGGTCAACATCGGGCACAGGAATTCGAACTGATGTTCCTTTTTCTACTGGCGGATGAATGTGATCTGAGTTTTTTTTCATACGTTAAGCTTGTTGTTATAGACAGTAGAAAGCTTCATTTCTCCTTAAGCCTTCACTCCATTTTGATGTTTTGTGGTCTTGCATCCAGGTGGTTATCATATTCTCTATGTCCTGGTTGGCTCTTTCGACGCTACCTTGACTCCGACTATGTCGTGGTTTGTCGTGCACCATTTTGAAGTTCGGCCATGTATTAACCAGACTGTCAATAATTTTATTAACAAATTCTCTCCCATTGTCTGATTGTAAAATACAAGGAGCGCCTAACAAAGTAAAACAAGTAGTTCCGTGAAGAACTAAACAGCATATTTTCATATATCCTACTAATATTGATTGCCTCTAGCAACATACAACTGTCAGTTTGATTGCTGTAATAGATTCGTAGATATTGAGAACCGTCTAAATATATTCGATGGTCACCATGTTGGATTTTTATGTTATAGACCGTAGATTTATGTACTTTTACATGAAGATTATTGTGTAGGTGTTTTATTCAATCTTCAATCGCATGATTAGGACACAAGAAATAAAAGCAGGATTTTAAAATTTCGCTCAGCCGCCATCTTGTGGTTATGAAAATAATTTTAATGAATTAGATGCCAGTCAATTAAAATTTGCATAAGCATATACCGTAACATGTTTCACTGCGCTCGGATAGTTAAAACGCAAGATACGTCCATTTGAATTTTTAAATTTCGCGTCGCCACCATGTTGGATTTGTGCTCGCCAGGTTATTGAACGCCCCATACGTGAACTTATGCTTATAGTCTCTATACACTTACAAAATTTCAGTTTGATTGCTGTAGTAGATTAATAGATATTGAGAACTGTCTAAATATTTCGGATGGTCGCCATGTTGGATTTTAATATATGTAGGCCATAGAGTTATGTACTATTAGATGATGATTATTGTGTACGTTCATTAAGCAAATGTTGATTTCGATCGCATAATTAGAACACAAGAAATAAAAACTTAATTTTCAAAATTCGTACAGCTGCCATCTTGAGGATATATAAACAATTGAACTAAATTAGATACCATTGCATTACAATGTGTATAAACATTTTCTGTACCAATTTTCACTGCTGCCTGATGTTCTTTAAGTAATTGGTATTTATGTTACAGGGAAAGTCGATTCTTAGTAAGAGTTGACTCTCCCTAGGCAGAGTCAACTCTTACTAAAAGTATCAGTAATAGTTGATTGAAAACAAACAGATCAACTTTTCCTAGGGAGAGTTAACTATGCCTGCTGTGGTTTAGTAAAAGTTGATTCACAGATGCTGCTCTGAAAATGTAACCGCGCCAAACCTTTGTTAAGATTATTAAAATATTTCCATTGTTTGGACTCGTAATTCCATTATTGGACCGACCAATATCGATCTGAACATTTATTTGCTTTTATTACTCCACCACACAAAGGCAGTTGCCATTCGTCATTACTCGGCTCTTTATTGTTGTGCAATAGTGACAAATGATTCATTTACGTTCAAACAATTAGTTTAAGTGTGTAATAATTATGTCAGACACCGCGGCAGTACTGTTTCGTGAAAAACTGCAGCAGTACCGTTCGACTTCCAAGTTAAATGCACTGACATTGACCAAAGTGAAATATGATAGCTGCATTCAAAAAGTGAAAAATCTAAAAACTGCAATTAAAAAACAAAGTAACGATATCAGGATTTAGGACGATATGACATTATTGAAGTACATCCTTGCCCAATTTCATTTCATCTTCATCCGTTCCATCTCTCATCCCGACGCGCAGGTCGCCCACGGGCGTCGACTAAAAAGACCTGCACTCGGCCTCTCAGGAGGCCACACGACCAAAAAAAATTAGAATGAGATTATGCTATGGAATTAAAGATAGGCGCCCATTTAATTTTATTCCCATTTGCCCAGAGAAGCGCAAGTTTCTCACTTTACTTTTGTAAACTTTTGTCTTTATTCCGTAGTATAATGTCATTGTAGGAAGACATCTGTGTATCCTGCTATCCCATTTGTCAGGTGTTTCTTTCAGCGGTTTATCTAGCTGGGGCCATGAAGAAGCTGTGATCCGTCCATCTGGATACTGGCAGGTGGTTTTAGAAAAAGGGTACAGTACCTAACGTAAGGCCACTGCCGCCTCCTTTCCACTTCCTTGCCTATCCCTCCCAATCTTCCCATCCCTCATCAGGCCCCTGTTCGCTTTGAAGGTGAGGTCGCCTCGGCGAGGTGCTCGTCTCACCTCCCCAGTTGTATTTTCCGGCCCGATGTTTCAAGCTCCAGGACACTGCCCTGGAGGCGGTAATGGTGGGATCCCTCGCTGAGTCCGAGGGAAAAACCATCCCTGGAAGGTAAACCGACCAGGAAAAGAAAACATAATCTGAAGGGAAATCCAGTCCGTCACTTCATGAAGTTGCGGCAGCGGTGATCACGTATGAGGGAAGTGTGATTTCCAAGAATTAATCGTATAAATCGTTAGTTTCTTATTGTTGTTGAATTAATGGGCGAAACTACGAGATCATCTGCCCCAAAATCGGATAAAAATGTGGACACTAAAGGGCTGTAATTTCCTCAGAAAGTGAACACTGTGACATATGGTACAAATGTCTAATGGTCTGGACCTCATTTAACCCCTAAATTCCCTCTCCAGCATCTTGGCCTTGCGCCTAGAAGGAATACTTCGTATTATGCTACCGTACTGTGGACGGAAGAAGAAGGTCATTCAGATTTAAAGCATTTTGTTCTTAAAACATGAGAGATAGATAACCGATAGTACAATATATCTTGGCTTCACTGTTCCACCCTTTAACGCCGGCCACGCCTACTCAGGTGCTTGGGGAGCACCGGCCGGCACCGGCAATAACACCAGTGCTCAGCTGTAGTGGCACACAGAGCACTGTTTAGAGGAACGTGTAGTGGCAACGCTTAGCGAGGCGAGAGTCTTGTTGTTGTTGTTGTTTGGTGAATGGGGCTGGGCAAATCAGCGCGCGTCAGGCGGCGTACCGGTATGAAAACGAATCATCATCATCATATATATTATTTCAGTAGTATGCATCCCTCCTGCGGCACTCACAAGAAACTGATCGTGAAAAATTAGCATTCAAATGAAAGAGAATAGACATTAGCAGTGACTTATTGCACTATAATTTCATAAATATCAATAATTTCTTTGAAAAATTAATTTTAAAAAAATGTACGAAGTGTGCGATTTGCAAACACCGTTGATGTAGGAAAATACGCTCCATAATTGCTGTCCACGGGCCGCTGTGACGCCTGTTTCATGTCATATTCACATTCTGAGGTTTTTCCTTTATCCTGAAATGTAAATAGTGTACTATAATTGCTACGCCGGCCAGGGTGGGGGGTTGGGCCGACTTACCTTATTTCAGAGGTCCGCGTCGCCAACTGCAAGATCACCGCCAGATGACACGCCCCAACAGAAGAACACCTAAAGGGCGAAGGAAGGAGGAGAAGAGGGAAACGCACAGACTCGTTCACAGACACAGTCCGATTACCCATAGAACTGCCACCGACGAAATGATGCCACAACAGTTGCTTAATATTTAAAAGAATATTTACTCAGCAAACAAAGGGGCAAGAAAAATATAATTTAACAAAATCATAAGAAGGAAAACTCTATTGCCACAACAACCTTTCTCTGGTGATGCACATGGCTTAAGGCCAACATAATTAAATTACATAAGTAGCCAAGAGACGGCTTAACATGCTTGCTTGCAAGGCAAAACGAAAAGAATTAATTTAAAATTAAAATAAAAAAAAGCCCAAAAGATAGAAAACCAGAATACAGGTATTACCAAATGAGAAAGGGCTTGATAATTTACTAAGGTACGCAATACCGATCCGACATGCAGACATCAAGGCCGCGAGGAAAAACGAAAAGTTAAACAAAATTTAATAAAATAAAATAAATTCACAAAACTAAAACTTTCATGACGAAAGAAAACACAGGAACACTCACAAAAACACAAAGTTAAAACAACGAGCTTAACAAATTTATTAAGTCTCACGCCACAACACGTTTGAGTGTCCCGCTCGACGCCAAGAGAACTCCTCTCTACAGACCAGAATGCACTCGGGCAAAACAAAAAAAAACATGGCCACCAAATAGACGACCGCATGTCCAGTCGAATTACGGCAAACAATTACCTTTTTAAATTTAAACGACACCAGAGAGAGAACAGAAAGGGAGGAAAGAATTACGCCTTAACACTATTGACACGAGGCAATTTAGGCTGCAACGGATCGTAAATCAAATTAATAATAGAGCAATACCTAAGATTACCAAAAGAAAATAAACTAAAAATATTTTTTTTTACCAGGTACGATAACTAGGTACGTGTCTCCGGAAGGCACAGAAAAACAAATATTTACATATCAGGTAACATTAACAAACAGAAATATTAGGCCTGGAACACGAAATAAAATACAGAATAAAAACATTAATATATGGCCAATAACGGAGCTCCCATAACAATATATATATATATTAAATAATAACATACCTTAAAAACCTTCCTCAATGGAGACACAAGGAACCAAAAAAAAAACCTAACACATTTTAAATAATGTAAAAGATATGAACTGCCTCAACATGGCTGCGGTAGCACACACATCCCGCTTCGATCACCCACGAGGCTTTTCTTCTTGTAGCCAGTAAAATAAACAGATCACACGTCATCTTCAAGGCAAGTTATGAAATTATAGCCTAGGAGCACAGGCATTTCCTTTTTTTTTTAATATATCCATTTTTCGTAGAGGCTAGGGGCCAAGCCCTCAGCAGCGGCGACACCTTTCACCACCAGCAGGCTTGTTGTTTCTTGACGACAGACTGTGAAGATGCCAAGATGGCGGAGACTCCAAAGTCAGAAGCCGCAGTGCATTCATGTTAATTGTAATTGTCCAATCACAGATTGACACATCAAGTAACAATGTGCAGATTATATAATTATTTTGGCGGCATGATGTATATATAGTCTTTTGTTCAATGACGTAGAATACAATATCGTTCAAATATGTTTCGATTAGACGAGATCAGAAGACACCACTCACACATTCTAGCGGTCGAAGATACAACCCTCGGCAAGAGGCGCCGATAGATACTGCCATCTCGAGTTCATTAGCGGAACCAAGCCATCTAGGCGGACGCTTTAAAGGTCGAGACACATATATATAGGGGAGATACATTTTTAATAACGTTGGGACGGGCTTTGCACGTAACAGTCTCCCTCCCTTAAGCGTGAACACCGTTCACGAATATGCCTAGGCATAGGCAGTACTCCATAACTAGTCGATTCACAAAGCATGTTTCCAGAAGATAATGTTCACCAGTTAACTCCAATTGATGGATAAAAACCGCATCGTTTTGGTTAGGAAGAGTCCAGGGTCAGATTATCAGTGAAGGGATAATTGGTCACCTCGCAAACCACTTAGTTAACAGCTTCACTGTGTCCATAAGTCCTCAGAAACGCAGAACACCAGCACCTGCAGTGCTTTCAGAGTCCCAGACACGTTAGGTACATTTTCAAAAAGTCCAATGTTGTTAGCTTTAGACAAAGTAGGTGGAAGCAATGTGCCAGACATCATGCGACGAGTGGGCAGCCATTTACAAAACAGAAGTTAATCTAATTTCAAAAATAAAAGTTTACAGAAATTACTAATTCTTAATACATTTTGTAAACGAGAAACAAGGTTGAATTTATATGAAGAAAATCCTGACCATGACCTAGATCCGTGCTTACAATATTTCATTAACAAGGTTACCTTTTTACAGACTAGTAGTACTTTTCTAGAATTTACGAGTTGAACGATCATACATTTAGAAGGAACTACGGTAGAGGAATGACCACTCAAATTCCCAAGGAAACAGGTATATAATATCACCATGAGTTAGGTCTCCCACCGAGTCCTACTTACATGCTAGCATCTACTACGAGAACATCAAAATTAGTTACAATTTTACAAAGGTAGGCTATTACACGATGATAACATTTTATCATTAAATGGGAATTACCCAACAGTTACAAGGTGTATCCCAGTAGAGTTTGCAAATCCATTTCAAAATTCCAGAAGGAACAGATGCCTGAAGGCTTCAATGAAGGTTAGGGATACTCTACGTTATACAAAAATCAGTTTACAAACTTTATGGTAGCATTTCCTCATTACAAATCTCTCCACCTCGTTTTATGTGCGACAGATGCACTCTGGATATCTTGTTGGCCTTAGGGTTTTGAAAAAGAAAATTAATTAAGCAGACATGTATGCCTCTACATTTGTTGGTTCGTGATCGCACGCATTGCTTGGCATGGGGACAATGAGGAATACAAACGCAGTTACCGTTACAGACACGACCAAAAACGAAGAGGAAATGGCAGCGCAGAAAACCAACACCAATACACTAACACAAGGAACGAAATTGAGGTTCGACACCAGATGACTATACAGCTGAAATCCGCCTGGGTGAGAAAAATCCAACATAAAAAGAACTAAGTTCAACAGTACAAGAGGTACAATGAGGTTTCCTCGTTCAGGTTTAAGACACGAACACGTACAACCAAAGGATGCCTAACATGGCCCGAAAATACGGTTAGATGAGAAAACAAGCCGCTCTTGTCGAAAGACGAGGCTAACAGAGAGCACTAACGCACCATTCCTAACGATTTAAGCAGAAAAAATTAGAATTACCAGTCAAAAGCAGAAAATTTTACTCAAGTTACAGTGGCTGATGACCGAGATTGCCATAGCATGAACTAAAACAGAAGGCCTATGTCATTTACAGTTAACATGAGGCAACTGATGACTCTGATTTCCAGCAACAACAGATAACTGGCTTTAAATGCAAAACAAGCTGACTTACAGAAGCTGATGACCACAATTTCCAACGCAAATTTAACCCCAGTAAATTTAGAAGACCCTATATTAATTAACTAACCGGAAAGCACATTACATTATGGCTGTTCACGAACTGAGACCTCATATTCACAACAACATATTCATCGCACAATATACTCAAATAACAGCGATACATAATTTTTTCCACCCACACAAATAATTCCCATTAATACTCAAATATGCAAGTTATGTAGTCGTAGAGACATCATGACATAAACAAATACAATTAAAAACACAATACCCTGACAATTACATTACATGACATATACTTACTTGCATGTCATCGAACAGACCAGTCCCATACCTGATGCTCTTCGGATCGTGCAAGTCCTATATACAACCTGCCCAGGGATCAAACTAAGAAAGAATCCCCTACTTCTAACCTAGCTAACGCCAGGCAGTAGATATCTCCACGTAAAACAGACCTACATATTAGGTTTAGTTCTAAATAACAAGGAAAGCAACTAATAACAATACGATCCTAGGCTTATTTTTGCAAACACAACAACGCCTAAATTACCCCACCCTACAAATCTAAATCAAAATCTAACGTTAACACATACATCCAGACACGATTTGCACAACATACACACTTATCCCAGAACGATTGCAGCATAAAGTAAGTGTATGAACAAAAAATTACAAATCGCACACTGAGTTTAAAAACACCTCAAAACAAACACTTACCTTTAATGAGTTTAGGAAGAATTTCGAGCCAAATAATAGTGACATGCACGTTAAATGTGCTTTAGGCACCACACTAGGGACATAGGGAGGGCTGATTTCCATAATTTAGCCCTTTTAATCGGACTACACTTCTCAATAACACCAATAGGCGTGACAGATGCATAATAAATATATCACGAGGACAGCATATCACAACAGAATTTCATGCAAAAGAAACATACAGGAACAAAACAGTCTTCTTAAACACCGACACTGCCTCGACACCTGAAATTTCGACAAAAAACATCATGCACAACGTTGCTCAGAACTGCAGACGTCATCGCTTGCTTGGCTCGAGAACAGGAAGCTAAATTACAACAAATTGCTACAAATCACAGGGCGAACAGCTTCAGACAGGGCTCCTCGATGTCTTCACTCGCAGCATGCAGGCTATCAGAAAATCAAGAAACCCACATTTCCCATGCCAAGAACACATGCCAGTCACTTACCAAGCTTCTTTTTCACCGGGAATGTTGCATCACAAACAGGATATAATTTCGCACAGACACCTCGCTTGGAACAGGTCACTTACATATCACCACATGGATATTCAGAGGCAAACATGAAATCAAACAAACGACAAGGATTAGCAAAACATAACATCAAGTGCACTGACATGACACATCTCATCAGCAACCGCTCTATCAGCATCAGAAGGGTCCATAATGAGCCTGCGGGTATTGGGGTGGGGTTAGCTGCAGAAGCGAACACGAGCTCGGTCTGCTACCACTGCTACGCCGGCCAGGGTGGGGGGTTGGGCCGACTTACCTTATTTCAGAGGTCCGCGTCGCCAACTGCAAGATCACCGCCAGATGACACGCCCCAACAGAAGAACACCTAAAGGGCGAAGGAAGGAGGAGAAGAGGGAAACGCACAGGCTCGTTCACAGACACAGTCTGATTACCCATAGAACTGCCACCGACGAAATGATGCCACAACAGTTGCTTAATATTTAAAAGAATATTTACTCAGCAAACAAAGGGGCAAGAAAAATATAATTTAACAAAATCATAAGAAGGAAAACTCTATTGCCACAACAACCTCTCTCTGGTGATGCACATGGCTTAAGGCCAACATAATTAAATTACATAAGTAGGCAAGAGACGGCTTAACATGCTTGCTTGCAAGGCAAAACGAAAAGAATTAATTTAAAATTAAAATAAAAAAGCCCAAAAGATAGAAAACCAGAATACAGGTATTACCAAATGAGAAAGGGCTTGATAATTTACTAAGGTACGCAATACCGACCCGACATGCAGACATCAAGGCCGCGAGGAAAAACGAAAAGTTAAACAAAATTTAATAAAATAAAATTAATTCACAAAACTAAAACTTTCATGACGAAAGAAAACACAGGAACACACACAAAAACACAAAGTTAAAACAACGAGCTTAACAAAATTATTAAGTCTCACGCCACAACACGTTTGAGTGTCCCGCTCGACGCCAAGAGAACTCCTCTCTACAGAACAGAATGCACTCAGGCAAAACAAAAAAAAACATGGCCACCAAATAGACGACCGCATGTCCAGTCGAATTACGGCAAACAATTACCTTTTTAAATTTAAACGACACCAGAGAGAGAACAGAAAGGGAGGAAAGAATTACGCCTTAACACTATTGACACGAGGCAATTTAGGCTGCAACGGATCGTAAATCAAATTAATAATAGAGCAATACCTAAGATTACCAAAAGAAAATAAACTAAAAATATTTTTTTTACCAGGTACGATAACTAGGTACGTGTCTCCGGAAGGCACAGAAAAACAAATATTTACATATCAGGTAACATTAACAAACAGAAATATTAGGCCTGGGACACGAAATAAAATACAGAATAAAAACATTAATATATGGCCTATAACGGAGCTCCCATAACAATATATATATATTAAATAATAACGTACCTTAAAAACCTTCCTCAATGGAGACACAAGGAACCAAAAAAACCTAACACATTTTAAATAATGTAAAAGATATGAACTGACTCATCATGGCTGCGGTAGCACACACATCCCGCTTCGATCACTCACGAGGCTTTTCTTCTTGTAGCCAGTAAAATAAACTGATCACACGTCATCTTCAAGGCAAGTTATGAAATTATAGCCTAGGAGCACAGGCATTTCCATTTTTTTTGAATATATCCATTTTTCGTAGAGGCTAGGGGCCAAGCCCCCAGCAGCGGCGACACCTTTCACCACCAGCAGGCTTGTTGTTTTCTTGACGACAGACTGTGAAGATGCCAAGATGGCGGAGACTCCAAAGTCAGAAGCCGCAGTGCATTCATGTTAATTGTAATTGTCCAATCACAGATTGACACATCAAGTAATAATGTGCAGATTATATAATTATTTTGGCGGCATGATGTATATATAGTCTTTTGTTCAATGACGTAGAATACAATATCGTTCAAATATGTTTCGATTAGACGAGATCAGAAGACACCACTCACACACTCTAGCGGTCGAAGTTACAACCCTCGGCAAGAGGCGCCGATAGATACTGCCATCTCGAGTTTATTAGCGGAACCAAGCCATCTAGGCGGACGCTTTAAAGGTCGAGACACATATATATATAGGGGAGGTACATTTTTAATAACGTTGGGACGGGCTTTGCACGTAACAATAATCATTTGGTTGAAATGAAAACATAACCTCTCTCCTTAAGTGTCTCATTATAAACCTATTGGGGAAAGTGATCCTTATGAAAATGCGAGATTTCTCGCATGGGTCCGCTAGTAATAATAATAATGCCAATGTTGTGTACAGACAGTAGTAATACAGGGTCATTATCTTTGTGCTCCCCCTTAGGGGCAGATGACCTCGTAGTTCCGCCCCTTAAAACAACTCACCCCGATAAACACGGCAAGCTAAGCTGGCTTTGACTGGCGCAGATCGCGGGCGCGCGTACACGGTTCAGCCGGTGGTAGGCACGCACTTTTTACACTTTTACCAAACATGTTCAATAATATGTACTTACAGTGCTCATAGCCAATGCTGAAAATGTCCTCCCTCTCTTGTAACACACACCTGACATCTATTTGTGAAACTACTCGAAATAAACATCTGACATCTGAATTGAGACATACCAAATTTCCCCCCCCCCCACACATACACACACTCACACACAGACAGACACACAATTTTTGGCCTTTCTCCTTAAGTGTCTCATTATAAACCTATTGGGGAAAGTGTGGCTTATGAAAATGCGAGATTTCTCGCACGGGTCCGCTAGTAATAACTCTACTTTCATTTTTTGCAAAAATCGAAAGTAGGCTAACAAATGTGTTCTTTTCACATAATAATACCTCTCTAACAGTATTCAGTCTAATATAACAATGATTACCGGTACTGATTACTGAGCTGTATTCCAAAAATTGCCTTTGAATGACAATAAATTGAAAACATCAAGGTGCATCCAATAATATGGCCAAGAACTGCATGCATGCACATTATGTTGCATTTATGAAAGTTATGTGTTTGCAGATTGCAGGCATTTATCCAGAGGGGGGAAAGGTTGCTTTGCCCCATCCCCTGACAATTTTCATCCCTTTAAAATTACAAGGAAATAAAACAAAATACTCCTGAGCTTTTTTCAAATGTTTGAATGAAATGGTAACTAAGTTATGTTGATCAAAAATATAATATATCCTGTATCCTTGCTACATTTCCCCACCCAAGTAAAGCATAAAGTTTTGATTTTAAAAGTTAAAATGCATTTGAAATCAGCCATGGACCTCTTCCTAAACCTTCCGTTGGAAAGCAACTTATTTAATTGTTTTGGTGTTTGATGGTGTATTAAATCAACTTCAGCAGCCAAGGCTGTAAAATCAAATCCTGGGACAGTTGGTTGTCAATTAGGGGTGCTTTAATTTGGGAGATCACATCAGTGATTTTTCTTGCATGAAAAAGAAACCTCCAGAAAAATATCTCAATATCCCGATGTCTTTGAAATCATAACACTTACATGACTTAAACATTGTTTATTACAGGTAGGCAACTCACACTCTTTCCTCCCTCCTGACCCATTGGTTGTGTGTTTATCTAATGCTTTCTTGATCTTATTGCTTTCGCTATATTGTATGGCACAAAATAAATAAACCAATAACACCAATATCCATAGACTAAGTCTAAAACCTGTAAAATGTCACACCATACATTAATGTAGTGTACATGGATATAGTTAAATACAATAAATGTAAACACATGTAATCATGCTGAATATTCTTCTCTTGCAGGCAGTCAATGGTATGTAATCTTCAATATGTTTATGGATGCCAACCATACTGTAGATTGTGAACTATGTTTACTTCTAGTGATTGTACCATGTATTTAATGCTCCTTGTTTCAATTTTGGTATTTTGTTAATGCATTTTTTGTTTATTCATCTCCCCAGGCACTGAGATCACAGCACTAGCACATCAGCTCGGTTACGAACGTGAAGTCATCAGGATTTGGTTCTGCAATAAGCGGCAGGCCCTCAAAAATACAGTTCGAATGATGTCCAAGGGTGTGGCTTAATCTGGTATGCCGGTGCTACCTTCCCATTCCACACGTTCAGAAGTGATATAATTGTGCTTATCACAGCATAGTTCTGAAACAATTCTCAATTTAAACCAAAGAGACGTAAGTCATTGATATCAGGGGTTTTGTGATCAATAGGCAAGAATTTCCAGCTCAAGTTAGTAGTATTTTGAGGTCATGATATATTACTTTGGTGTTTTATTGCAATTTCTGAATGCCTTATTTGTCTAACATCCTGTGGGGAAATTGATATAATTTATGAAGGAGCATCAGTGAGCAATGTTTTAATCATAAATGTGCAATAATATTTGATTCACATATAGCCTACATGGATTACACACTCAAAAGAATGTGCCCTGTATTTGCTCTTGTGTACATACCTGTATATACATCACACTGTATATACCGTATTAAATGGATTTCATGTGGAAAACAGTGAAATAATTGCACGGAACGTATCATGCCCTTAAATGACTAACAAAATGCTGAGCTGAATTTTAAACATTTTCTGCGATCAAATATACATTTTATTATTACAAGTGCAGTTTTGTGGACACAGGTTATAATTTCCGTTTGTTATGACAACCAAGAACAGAGTGTTGTAAATCTTGAATGACTGAGGAAACTGGTAAATCAATTGCATCCACGAATTGGTAAGTGACGACAGTTATGGAAGATTCCCAGCCTGATGGAATTGCATCTTTACATTTGATTTGTGCAGTGTATAGAGAGGACCATTTCAGTAAAAGCATTCACTTTGAAGTACTGTAGAGAAATATGCAGAAGAAATTTTATGGCAAGAAGTGGTGTTTACTTTAAAATATGCTTCAACATAGTGATTTTTATGTTGTTAGATTCTCCATCATCTTGAGACATAGGTAGTGAATACCAGCTCCTGTTCCAGATCTTTCGTAATAATTCAACATATCAGGCATGAAACCTGACAGCTGTTATCTTTCCCCTTGTCCTGTAGGCTCTTTGCATGACAAGTATCACAACTATGGGTGTCTTCACTTGGTGTATTTGTGAACAAAAAAGAAGCTTTTACTATCATGATTTGTAACCAGCAGATTGTCCTAGTATATATATATATATATATATATATATATATATATATATAATTACCAGTACCCTTGAAGATTAATTATTCTACTGTTGGAAACTAAACACTTTATGATTCCCTTATAAAAATTAATAAATTCAGAAAAAAACATTTGTATTTTTACATTTTGATTGTTTCTGTGTGTATGTATGTATGTATATGTGTTATTAGATTTAGTTAGTTATGCTCACATCAAATTAAACCCCATTCATCCTTAGATATCATCATGGACACTCATTGATGCTAAAGCTATAGTGTTTTGCCCATGGAGTTTAGCTTAAATGATGAGGGAGAAAAGATCTTAATTAGTTATTCATTGATTGTTGTATTATTAAAAAATACACTGGCCATTTTGAAGTAAAAAATATAATTTTGTATTGATAAATCTATGTGCAGTTTGCCTAGTATCACAATGCTACATCCTTTTGATGTTTACTAATGTTTCATATTCTCACCAAAATAACTCCTTATATCTTGTGGATTTCTTTCAATTCTTTACTCTTGAATTACTTTGCAAGCAACTATCAGAAATTTATCATACTTAGCTACAGGCTGAATTTATTAATGTAATTGTTGAGTAGTCCCAGATGAAAGATAGATTTACTAACATATATCTAGATGTAGTAACTTAATGTGACCTCATCAATGCAACGTAATTATTTTTACCTAATTATTCTTATGCAAAGATGTAATACAGTATCAACTTTGTTTTGAAGTCTCCATGAAAAGCTAATTGTAAATTCATTTTGCCAACTCATTGTCTTTGATAAGTAGAAATTAGTATATACATTTATTTCCATGCTCAATTGTATTTGATGGAATTACTTCAATTTCTTGAAATGGTTTTCCAAAAATAATTAGCAGAGCTACATTAATATTATGAAATATCTTTGATTTAAGACAATATGATGTATTTCCAGTAATCTATTTAAAGCTCAAATAGATTCTAGACATCATTCATATTACCTAATGTATTGACATTTCCCTCATCTTCAAATGGACTGTTATTATAATAAATATATTTTTCATAAGTTACGGAAGTCAAAAAAGGTAAAAAAAAAACATTCAGTATTACCGTACGACTTGAAAATACTTTATTATTTGTACAACATCCCTTCACTTCTTAAGACACTCACTACTTACATTTCTATCAAATAAATATCTACCTTTTGGGATTTTGATTAGATGACAATGATCTAGGATGAAAAGTAAAATTGTGATACGGTACTGACATTATTATTTGCCCAGAATAACATATTTAGTTCGGGAATGGTGATGATATTTATGTACTTAATATTTATAATAGTGGCAAGTGTGTAAAATAATATTCAACAAGACTTCTAGCAAGCCTTTCAAGAACTCCAGGTCAAGGGGTATTATTAAATGGATTGAAGGAAAACAATTCAACTTGTATTGTTACATGCTCTCTAACAATCTATACATATCCAGCCCAGTGCTGGGCAATATTTAGTCACTGACAGCCCAGTTCAACAGGGTACATCCCTCATCATTGAATGGCATCTTCAAAATAATATATTACAAAAAATTCTCCCAAGGTGTGTTGCTCTTCCTTTGATTATGAAACTAAATCTAAATTATTATTCATGTCAATCCTTCACATGATGGCATGTTTAATAATAATAATGGATTTTTTCCCTCCCCACCCCCAATGATTCATGTACAAGTATGTTATATGTGCAAGGTGTTCCATTGGAATAAGATTACATGATTTGTAAGTGGAAACTGTGTGCAAATGTCAAGGTGATCTTGACTTTTTTTAAGAGTTGAGGATATTGAAAAGTATATTCTCATAATGAAACCAAAGTTCCTATTAAATTTTTATAAGTAAGATGGGTGATTAAATAAATGTATGTGTTAATAAGATTATACATAAGAACAGAAGTATATTAAAGTATATATTTCATAAGCAGTTGAAGAAAAACCAGTTTTCTGCTATAAAAATGTAGCGTTATGGTATAGCAATGTGTGTATAAAAAAGTTTTAAAAACATTTCTGTGTAATACCATGTGGATGTAGATGTCATCTAAATAAACCAGTGATATGTAGCTGTATCTTGTGTTTATATACTGTAGCCTAAGGTTCAGAAGAATGCTTTTTCCTTAGAGGTAAGTATTTGTCTTTAATCAATAACACTTAAATAATTGTGGATATCTAATCTCTAATGCAACCTGCTATCATTGAGGATCATGCGTTCTTACTGATGCTGATCGTCATGGTCGTGGATACTTCTGATGAGGTGGAAGAGCCAGGGGAACGTTTCTTTCTTGCCCCGTAGAAATAGGTGCTTAGAGTTTATTTTGTGCATTGATATACTGTACAGTACATGCCGGCAATCATTGATAGGTGTGCCGAGGAGTCTGAAACACATTGTGAATTATATTGCATTTTGTTCAAGCCTCCGTGGCTTAGGCGGCAGCACGCCCGCCTCTCACCGCTGGGTCCGTGGTTCAAATCCCGGTCACTCCATGTGAGATCTGTGCTGGACAAAACGGAGGCAGACAGGTTTTTCTCCGGGTACTCCGGTTTTCCCTGTCAAAATTTCATTCCAGCAACACTCTACACATAATTTCATTTCATGTGTCATTCATTTAATCATTGCCCCAGAGGAGTGCGTCAGGCCTCGGCAGCCGGCACAGTTCATATCCTCGCCGCTAGATGGGGGGCTTCATTCATTCCATTCCTGACCCGGTCGGAGACTGGAAGCAGGCTGTGGATTTTCATTTCATTGCATTTTGTATTAAGTTGATTCAATGGAATGATAACTTCTCACCCTGATATTATGCTTTTGATAGCATCTAGAATATGTGAGAAAGGGTAGGTTTTTAGGCAATGTTCGTGCGGAAGTGACACATAATGGGGTTTGAAGCCATTTTTCAGTGTTGCCTTAGTAAACAAAAGTTTGTTGATTTTCAGTCGGGTTGGGTTATACCCTAATGAAAAATGAAAATCCACAGCCTGCTTCCAGTCTCCGACCGGGTCAGGAATGGAATGAATGAAGCCCCCATCTAGCGGCGAGGATATGAACTGTGCCGGCTGCCGAGGCCTGACGCACTCCTCCGGGGCAATGATTAAATGAATGACAGATGCAATGAAATGATAGTGGAGAGTGTAGCTGGAATGAAATGTTGACAGGGAAAACCGGAGTACCCGGAGAAAAACCTGTCTGCCTCCGTTTTGTCCAGCACAGATCTCACATGGAGTGACCGGGATTTGAACCACGGATCCAGCGGTGAGAGGCCGGCGTGCTGCCGCCTAAGCCACGGAGGCCCCGGGTTATACCCTAATCCTGAAAGAAATTACATGAGATTAATAAATACACTAGGATGACCAGTTTCGATTGTCAGGCGATCATCATCAGATCCATTACACTTACCGGTAGGCTATAAAATCTATGTATGAAAATACGGGTAAAATATTTACAATATGTACACTTATATAGTAGCAGTATTGGTAATGTAACTTGTCGGTATATGTTAGTTGTGATCTATATGACGTTTGGTGAAATGCTAAAATGGTGATAGAACTCCGGAAATTGGTCTGTTTGGGCCAAAAGAAACAAAGAAACAACCCCAACAATCTAAATGAACACACTTTCATGGAGAGCTCACCCCTCTTCAATCTACTAAGAAACACACCCTGTCGGAAACAAGACACAACATAACGATACAGCCAAGCTAGATAAAAAAGGGGAAAAAATAAGGGGTTTGTAATAGATAAATGTTATTTGGATCAGGATGTACTATGTACTTTTTTCTTCAGTAAACCTAGGCCGGAATTCACGGCAGTATTAAAGGTGCCGGGACATCCTCAGAGACCGGCAGCGCTTGTATAGGGCTACTAGCTTATGCGTGGCGAGGATTGATTCACTGTCTTTAATAGTTGAAGGCCGTCCTGATTACAAAAACATACATCGTGCCTAGGCTTGGCAACACAGCACAAGGTACGCATGCACTTACTACAGACAGCACATAGGAATACGGGGCGGGGGAGGGAGGGAAAATCAGTTCACCGAGATAACATTCCAACTCAGTCGCCTGTTACGAGCGCACGAGTGAAGTTGAACTTGCTCGCGGCTGCAATGCGGAAGACATCCAGCCAGATAAGTAACATGTACCATCATAATTGACCATTTGCATCCTTATAGTCACCCCAAACAGACAAATTTCCGGAGTTCTATCACCATTCTAGCATTTCACCAAACGTCATATAGATCCCAACTAACATCCCTACAAGTTGCATTACCAATACTGCGACTATATAAGTGTACATATTGCAATTATTTTCACCCGTATTTTCATACATAGATTTAATAGCCTAAATGTAATGGATCTGATGATCGCTTGACGATCGAAACTGGTCATCCTATTGCACTTATTAGTCTCATGTAATTTCTTTCAGGATTAGGGTATAACTCTTTTGGGTACACTCATGTTGACCGACTGAAAAGCAACAAACTTTCGGAAGTGAAAATTAAACACATTGTGCCTTTCCCGTGTTTGGCTATCATGTGAACGAAAACCCGAACTCCTGGCTCTACATGCGAGTTGTTGTCACGATAGCTAACCGTTGTGACTAAATGAACACCATGGTCAATAGAATATGATGACACACAGGAAGCTTAGCGTTCACTGGTTCACCTGCCTTTGTTTTTGGGAAATGGAAGGATGAGGTTTCATCAAGACAGAAGTGAGCAGTTGCTCATGGTGGGTGGGTTTTCTCTTACACCGACGAGACCTGATGATATGCACCAGTGGTTCCACAAGTCGTGCACAAATGAACTGCCAGTGGCTAGTTTATTAGTTGGGGTAACAGAGTTTATTTTCCAAACAAGTGAGCATTACAAGGGTTGGAGGTCCCACCAGTTATTATTATTACTAATTACGTTGGGGTGGATTACTGGATGTAGCCTATATGCTTATTGTAATGTAAGAGGCCCTTGCATTTGCGATGACCATTCTTCCATTCAGTTCCAGAGCAGTTCTGTGTATGTGTAGTTCATTGATGCTCTGTAGTGGAAAGAAACTGGAAGGTAAAGAGACAATTTGCTCTTCTTACACCCTCGTAAAAAGTAACTTCGATGGCCTTCAGACATAACGGGCAGCATTAGTAAACCTTCCTGGCAGATTTTACTGTTGTATTGTTGCCAGTTTGGGTTACAAAGAACGCTCTCTCGCAATTTCAAGTCCAACACATTATAAATGCTTTTATTCGCCCATGTTCTGCCAGACCTGACCCATTAGCGATACTTACAGAGGAATATTAACAAACTTCTCGTTGGAAGAGGACAGGACAATTCTGTTGAGAGAAACATTGGGGAAGGGCTCATTGATGGCTCAATGACTTAACTACTGGCCTTTCATAAACAGCCGGGATTGAATCCCGGTAACTGTAGGCGTGGCTTACATTAGGTGCCAGGAGGGGCAGCTAAAACCAATAACCATAATGTGCAAGCCCCCAAATCTAACAATAATAGCTAAAACTAAATGATCAGGTTGGTTCCAGCAACCTCAGATCATTAGGATAAGTTGAAGATAGGTTTGTACAGTAAAACCTGCCTTCAAAGGACCCTTTATTAAAAGGAAACCTGTCTTAAACAGATATATTTAACAGTCTCGTGAACTTAGGGGTGACTTGACTAGTCTTACTAAAGAACACATTCTTTTAATGACATCCATAGTTCCAAATGATTATACATTCAAGACTCAAGTGTATCTCCAGTCCTAATAATTGTTATACCGGTATCAAATACATCATAAAGTTCAATCATCGCAAATATTCTTGCCTAGATCGTCGTAATAAAATAACACATGAAGTCAATGTTTTATAAATGATCTTCTTCTTAGTATCGTCATCCTAACCATTTTACGCTGACCACTACACAACGGAGGCGACTCCATCAATAAATAAGACATCAAAATGTGCTTCTAATTTATATTTACAAAAGAATAGGCTATATACGGTATATAGGTCTATATATACAGTATATCTATAAAGTGGCTTCGAGCTACACATAATATTGATAACGACATCCCTACCTACTGGGCTAGACATTTAACATGTTTCATTTTCTGACGAGATCTCTTGGTGATGACAGCACATTCCCTGTAGTCAACATACCTTGGTGGCTGCCTTGAGACCAGAGTCCCCATTCTTGCTGTCTTGGGCTGAAGTTTGTTTATAATTCGTAACGGTGGGCTTACATAGCATAGCATAGCATAGCGACCTTTGAAAACAGATGTGACATCTGTCTAACTGTACGTAACTTGCGATAATGAAGATATACCGGATTTCTGTGACATCCAAGGCTACCTAGGTACTGCGTAATTGTGCAGACCAAGAGTATGATGACAAGTTTCACAGACACTAGCTGTGTGAATCAAGCAGTAGCGGCTATTCAGGCGAAGAGAGTAAAGAGCCTCTTCACTAGCCATGTCTTAAATAAAATAAACATTATTTTTTCTTATTAAAATAAAAATGTTGTCATTGTCTTGGGCTACTTTTTCATTTTGTGTACTGTTATTTCTACACTCCGTCGCTAGATGGTGCGCAAGCAAGGCTGCATGACGTCCTTGTGGCAGTTGTACTCCCTGTCGCTAGATTGTACTGCCGTAACTTGGAAGGAAATCTGCAGGAGACGAAGTATCTTGTTTATGTCAGCCACATCGTCTCGTTGCCATGGTAACCTGACGTCAGTTGTGACGTCATTACCTGCCGTTAGACAGACGAGTGAAGATGTTCCTGTGTCGGCAAGGCAATACGTCTAGTTCAGTTGATGAAAGTTTACATTGCAACAGGCTTCTTTTTCTTTTATCTTGAGGCTTTTATTTACTTTCCCAATAAATCGTATATATTGATAACGTTATATACCCTGTTGTTGATGAAAATTGATGGCTTTTAGTGTATAATGTTTGCAGTGAAAGACACGTTATTAATTTTATTAGAAATTCCCTTCAGTAGGTGGAAAGATGAAGACAAAAGGGATTTATTAATTAATTTATTAATTTGTGGGCGGCCAAAGAAATTAATAGAACTGTGCACTAAAGAAATAAAACCGGAAAGTCCTATGGCCTTCATCGCAAGGGATCTTGGTTCGAACAAGTTCACGTAGTTGTGCAGTAGTTATAGAACTGTTCTGTTGGCCTTGCTTACTTTACAGTAACAGTAACAAATTTCCAAAACATTAAGCGCGGGTTGAACAAACACGAAGACAGTGAGCAACATTTAAAGAACCAGTTACCACTTAGAACACGCACACAAGCACGATATCTGACACTTTAAGGGAAAATGCAAGACTAAGTGCACTTAAATGTAATGTGAATGTGACTTTAAATAGGCAGATCCTGGGTCTTGTGATTAGAGTTGTTCTATACTTAAGTTTACAGGAACTCTCTTCTAGAGGACAAGACGAGACCTCTTTAATCCGTGTGCGCTTTAAGGAATTATTGAAGATACTGATATCTAAAAAGTCCTTAGAACCTCAAAATTATTAAAATAAAATTCAAAGTGTGTTCTCTGGAAATAAGTGATGCAATATCAGAGTACATCAGAGATCATATCAAGGACCGACTTAATAATGTTCCGTTTTTTTTAATGCTAACGCATGGTTGTGATAAATTACAATTCTTAAATAAGTCTTATAGATTCCGACAAATTTGAGACGTATAACAAACATATTCAGCAATACCCCACATTTAAGAAATGAACTGTCACTCTTTTATGCTCATGAATCCTACAAAGTAAAAATAGTCGGGAGAAATACATCAAGAACTCCGTGAATAAAAGAGACTTACACACTTTTGAATAATTGGGTACTGGCAATACCTTATACAAGTGCATCAGTAGAACGCAGTTTCTCTTGTTTGAAAAGATTCAATACTTTTGCAAGTAACACAATATCTCACTCCAGACTTACATCATTGGCTATCTCCATAAACCGTGAATTGTAGTTGAAATTGATTGAAGACCTTCTATGAGGACATCATAGATAAGATTGCCGACCTTAGGGAACGGAGGATTCATTTAAGCTATAAAAAAGTACGCGAGTTTGACTTTTTCGTACGATAACTTATGTTTGGTTTGGTTTTAAGTGTTAGGATTTTAGTAGATATTTTAGCATTAAAATACGAAAAAGAATGTCAATATTCACAAACGCAAACATCTTGCACTGATGAAATTAGGAGTTTGGCTCTTCACCTGATATTTTATCAACGAGCCGCCACTGGATCAAGCTGAATGAATGAACAAAGAGTTTCTTCCTGCAGTTCTTAAATACATCTTGACTGTGGGATGCTGAAATATAGCTTCTGCCCGCTAAAAGTTCACGCACCTAATTCCAACCATTCACCGATCGGCATCTGGTCACCTGTACACGCAAGTCAATGACACTCGAGCGGGAAATCTTGCCCGGGTCATTCGAATTTACCAGTCAGCGCTCAGCATTTCCTCACATATCCAAGCCACTCTTCGTGAAATTGCGCGAAAATCTATTTCCTAAAAGTACGGTTGTCTCCTTTATGTTCGGCTTCGGCACGAGAATAACTTACATTCGGTGAGGCAATCTTGCTTCCTCTTGTACCAGTCTACTATGTCTTGTCCGTCCTATTCAATACATTTTAACTAACATTACTTAAAGCCTTTACAAAATTTGATATTCCTCTTATTATTGAACATATGATATATAGTTGATTATGATCATTACGTATGTTATGGCCCCTCCCTTGAATAAAATGAGTGAATAAAATGATAAAATTTTTTGATATAATAATAATTCAATAAAACTACATAGCGTTAAATGACGAATCAAAAATTAATAGTAATATAATATTGTAACATATTAAAAATACGTTACAAAATATCCTGTGATGTTCGTGCCATTAGCAAAGCGACATTATTTCGTGAGTTTTTTCTATTTTACTTAGCGGTCAGCAATAATTAAACGAAATATTTTCTTTTTACAACGAAATTTTGCTAAAACCTTGGGCGTCATAAGTAAGAGTAACGTACAATACGAATTCATTACTTTGTACAAGTTTCATTAATCTAAGACGAGCAATGCGAAGTGTTGCTGACAGGCTGTGAAGAAGAGGAAAAACGTGGTGGATCTGCTGTAACGGCCAGTACAAACTAAATATTTGGAAACAGTGTAATTTGAATTGTTTTACCTGATTTCAAGACCTGAATATTATGACGATGAATCACAAAAGAAGAAAAGTGAATTTCTATGGATACAAACTCTGAACTAAAAACAAAATATTGCTCCCAATCTTGCCATAAAGTGGCCAACGGTTTCAGAGCAGCCAAATAATGAATTTCAAGAAGTATGATTTGAAACGAAAATTTGGGGGGGGGGTTACGTCTTATCTTCACCTAGTGACAGCTAGGTAATGGACATGAAAATTATTACTTGCCCCACCTCCTCGAGGAAGAATTCTGCGGACGCCCATAGAAACGGGGAGTCTTATATTACTGAACATCTTGCTTGAAAGTACTGTACATTAATAACAACTCGTTTGCAAGTAAGTTTCATTTTGTCTTCAGAGCGAAAAAAACCACCGTTGACCCACGTCGGGAGTGGAGAGCATGAAATGTAGCCTATCTATATATTTTAAACACTAAGGTGATTTTTTGTTGCCGCGAGATTGAGAAAACGGCTGAACCGATTGACATCGTAATGCACTCTGACGAAAGCTCTTGGCCTGTAGATTTGCAGAGTGTCTTTAAAGGAACAATATACTGTATGTTACGGTACATTTTAAAATTATTACAGAAAAATGTAATATTTGTGGCTCTCGCACTTGCGCACCATGGCTACCTCCACGAGAGAAATGGTGGATAATAGATACACCGCGTCTTACTGTGTTCTTTGTTTATGAGAATTAAAAAGGTGGAGAATATTGTTTACGATGTTTCCACAATATGTACTAGAATAAAGTTGTAAAAGAAGGGAAATATTGAAGGACTTCAACTGGCAGTTAAGCACGTATGTTGTTTACCTAACTTAATATTGCGCCTAGTTTCCAGTGTTTCGGTGGCTCAGGTGTTACGTTATAAATATAGACTATGGAATATATTATGCATCGTCGAAAGAGTTCCCACCTCGAATATGAATTTTTATTCCCGTATTCTATCTTGCTATTGGTGTTATATTTTCCAAATATATTTTACTTTTATCATTCCCGTAAAGTAACGAAATCTCCACAATTTACGTTGCCACATACTTTTAAATTATTAACGAAAAATGTAGTATTCCAGGCACTTGCGCGGGCCCACTATGGCTTTCGCCATGAGAGACAATTAGCAAACATAATTCATTTGAAAGACTCGAACATCGTGGCCACTCAGCCCCATTTACTTTGGTGTGTGAGTAAAACATTTTGTAATAACCTGTGTTATTGTGATGGTTGTATTAAAGTGTGTGTTTGTAATTAAGGTGGGGAACGGGAAAGAGACGGACGAAGCCTTAAGTTAGGAACCATCCTTGTATTTGCCTGGAGTGGAAGTCGGAAACCACTGAAAACCACATCCAAGATTGTTGAGGTGGGAATCGAAACTTCCTCTTCTTAGTTTTGCCTCAATAGGCTGAGTACTGCCATTTCCAGCCCTTAGACCAGATTTAAATTTCTTGACAGAGCAGGAATCGAAACCGGACCTCTGGGGCGGAGGCCGAGCATGTACCATTAAGAGTGGACTTCCCTGTGTTAATATGATTTCTGACATGCACGGAACATATATTGTAATTCTAAAACTGCCTCCATTACGATGGTTGGCGAAATGAGTCCATGCTCATTCCAGTAGTTGGCGAAGTGAATCTGAACTCTCCTGCATAATTTACTGTCATGGAAACGCGAAGGATTGTCCATATGACAGGTGATGGAAATTACTTATTTTGAGCAGCTTCGTACTGTGTATATCAAAATGAAGAACGTCATCCTGAGCTGCGTTTGCAAGCTATTACAACATATGTTGCTGGTAGGTATTTAATTATTGGCGATCAGTCTCAGCGCATTCTCCTCAGCGACCAACTTGAGTATGAAAGTCTCTGGATGGTGAATACACTGGTCATGTTGAACGTCATTATATCAGCCAATTGTTTATTGATTATTTGTTAAGGGTACATGACAACGAGTCTAACCACGCTGTTGATTTTGACAATGGAAGTATTATATGCCATTTAATATTTAGCGGTTCCGTCGATGCAGTGCACTGTAGTGTTATCGAATATAACGTTAATTTGGGGATTTTTTTATTATAAATAAACCCATTCGACGAAAAAGAACATTGGCCGCAAAAAAAGTGGTAAAATCGGAGAAAATACCCAGCCACTTTTAAAATCCAATATAAGTATGCCATTTCAGAAACAATTCCAGATATTATGCCGTACAGTATTGGGTCCTTGACGATCGAATGTAAACATTGTTCGGCATTGTATTTCTCTTGAATGAAATCTACGCTTGGTTACTTTACCCTTTGCTGTTGTGATAGTAAAATTGATCTGCCGGAATATAAAGTATTTGACAGGCTTCAACAATTTTTCACTGGAGATGATAACTCAAGGAATTTCAGAGAGAATATTCGGCAGTACAACAATGCTATGTCCTTCGTTTCCTTTTGTGCCAATGTTACCGTGCCACATCAATACGGCCCATATTGCTTTAAAATTTACGGAATTAGACATCATCGCATTTTTCCCTTATATTCCAAAAATGTAAGTGAAGGTTCTTACGGTCAGTTGTATATATTAGACTCCTCAGAAGCTAATCAAGTCAGATCTGCAAATCGAGCGAATTCTTGCATCAGGAAGGGCACGCTTCATATTTTAAACAATATTTTGCAAGAGCATAACCCCTACATTCAACATTCACAATACCTCTAAATCAAATTGCAATCCAGCTTACGATATTCGATTAGCATGGCTCATAATATTGGTTGAAGTCCCAATGGCAAATATTCATTCATAATTGAGTATGAATCGACTTCTAAAAGATACGTAACTACATAATTCCTTTTTGTGGAAAAGTTATTGCTCCTGGAGGAGCCTTCAGTTAGGTTTTGCCTGTTGTGCCGCACGTTTCTCGCCAAACAGGTATTCACAATATTGTATTAAATACTCTTCTCTCTGGCCCTTCTCCAACATACGCCGCTTGCATAAAACACGCTATCGAAACTAGATTAAATGGAATTTTCTCTGTTTCTTTTTGCTACACGTTAACGGCGACTACTCCTCTGTGGATGATGAGGAATCAAATGTTACTAAATTACCAGCCAGACTCTTACCGAATGAGGATATCGTGACTGAGATTTACGGCGAAACATTCACTACTGCGAAGGATGTAATAAATTTCTCGAAAGTTTGCATTCTTACACTGAAAAATGAACAACGTAATGAAATTAATTTAAAAGGCATTGAACTTATATTCAGTGGTTCAAAAATACACACCAGCGTTAACAGATTAAGTACTGAAGGTGAAGGCCAGCTACTTCATTTTCCTACAGAGTTCTTGAATTACTTGGAATTAACTGATTTGCCTCGAGAAACTCGAAACGTTAGAGCCAAAGTTATGCTCCTTAGAAATCTGAACGTTTCCCAAGGGATCTTATATGGAACCATATTAATTGTAAGAAATATGTAAGGAAATTGCTTGGATTTGGAAATAATAAGTGCAGGTAAAATTAGGCAGAGAGGTCTAATCCATCGTCTTGATTTAACACCATCCGATAAAACACTTCCATTTTCTTTTAAGAGGCAATATTTCCAATTCACTTGGCATACTTTATCACAATCAAAAGAGCTCAAGGGGCAACTCGGGAACATATAGGTCTCTATTTACCTCATCAAGTTTTCAGTCATGACCAGCAGTATGTTGCAATGCCCAGAGTGCATTTCTTTGACGGCCTTAAAGTTGCAATCGTGCCAAAACGTAATCGTACGAAGAATGTATATAAGAAAACTAGCAGTAGTGCCCGGCTTCGCCCGGTGGATTTATTTGTTTCATGGATGATAATGAATACTTCTACAGAACTGGCATATGATACTTAAATTACCAGAAAAGAAATATTTTTTGAATAAAACTTTTTGTTGTGGTGGTTGTCGTGGGGGTTTTAAGCAGTACAATGGACGTAACATTTAGGTCAATTTCCCGTAATGATAATAATGATAATGATGAATAGGGAAACGACTATTTACTAACTACAGCACTGACACATGTAATTTACAAACACATTTCTAAAACTAATTAGAAACAGGAGTAAGTGAAATAAAAGACACTGCCTAGGGCCTATATCTCATTGTCTGTTAGAAATGTAGAGACCAATAGTATCGTATTTTGTCACATAGCGCCGTAGGAAAATAGTCAGAACACTTTGGAAAACTTCGGCTGTCCCGAGCTCCTGAGGTAGCAATACTATCATTTATCGCCACATAGCACATAAGTTTCGGAATAAATTAAGGTAAATTTAAAAGCACCAACGCTTATTGCAGCTGATAACCTCAATGTATTGCACCAACACCATTGCACTTATACAGAGGCATAATATGTTCATTATGATAACTGTTTTAAGGGGCCTAAGAAATCTTTTCGCACTAATTAATCCCCGTGACTGAAATTTATAAACAGCGCAAGATTTAACTATTTTCGCAATTCTGCACCAGAACACTGGTAGGGGCGACGTGATGGAGCCCGAATTGCCAGTCAATGATAGACTTATTAAAATACTCTTACAGTTATACTACTACGGACATGAATGGTTCTAGGGCCTTAATACGTGGTTTTCAAGTTCAGTTTGTTTGTTATTCTAAATGTAGGGAATGGAGAGCGTTGTCCAAAATATCAAGTGGACAGTGTTACCAGCAGGGTTTCAAAGTGTCTGTAAAATTTGGTGCAATTAGGAGGAACGGTGTAGATTTGTGATAAAGGGCCTAAATGCATGGAATGGAGTGGTCTGTCCAAAATTTCACGCAGACAGTGTTACTCGCAGGGTTCGAAAGGGTAAGTATACAGATTTTTGTTCAGATCGGTAAAACGGTGTAGATTTGTGCTAAAGGGCATAAATGCAGGGAATGGAGTGGTCTGTCCGAAATTTCATGTAAACAGTGTTACTCGCAGGGTTCCAAAGGGTAAATATACTCATTTTGGTTCAGATCGGTGAAGCGGTGTAGATTTGTGTCAAAGGGCCTAAATGCAGGGAATGGAGTGGTCTGTCCGAAATTTAAAGTGGACAGTGTTACCTGCAGTGTTCCAAAGTGTATGTATACAAATTTTGGCTCAGATCGGTGAAACGGTGTAGATTTGTGCCAATAGGCCTAAATGCAGGGAATGGTCTGTCCGTAATTTCACGCAGACTGTGGTACTCGCGGGGTTCCAAAGCATAAGTATACACATTTTGGTTCAGATCGGTGAAACGGTGTGGATTTGTGCCAAAGGGCCTAAATGCAGGGAATGGAGTTGTCTGTCCGAAATGTCATGTAAACAGTGTTACTCGCAGGGTTCCAAAGGCTAAGTATACACATTTTGGTTCAGATCGGTGAAACGGTGTAGATTTGTGTCAAAGGGCCTAAATGCAGGGAATGGAGTGGTCTGTCCGAAATTTAAAGTGGACAGTGTTACCTGCAGTGTTCCAAAGGGTATATATACAAATTTTGGTTCAGATCGGTGAAACGGTGCAGATTTGTGCCAGAGGGCATAAATGCCGGGAATGGAGTGGTCTGTCCGAAATTTCATGTAAACAGTGTTACTCGCAGGGTTCCAAAGAGTATGTATGTACATTTTGGTTCAGATCGGTGAAACGGTGTGAATTTGTGTCAAAGGGCCCCAATGCAGGGAATGGAATGGTCTGTCCGAAATTTAACATAGCCTAAACTATTCCTCTTGAATCTGGCTATCATATAGAAAAAGAATTTTTCGAATCCGACTGGTAGTTCCAGGGATTAGTGTGTTTAAACACACAGACACACAAACTCTTCAGCTTTATTAAATTAGTATAGATTCCTCAGTAAATATTTTCCCATTGATCGTCATGTTCTGACGTGTTTTAACTAGTATTTATAAAGTTATAACAGTGAAACATTTTTTTGGGGGGGGGGGGGGGGTAAATGATTGGGGTTGAAATTACTCATCATTTTGGGTTGGTCGCCTTCATTTTCACATACCACAGTGTACTTGCAGTAATGTGGTAGTTAACACTCACCGTACTGCTGTCTTTTGTCGCTCTCGATTACAATACCTGTTGATTGTTCGGAATATCACTTACTATTTTATACATGCAATAACTCGATTTTGATTACAATGTCACTTAACATGGTTTACACCCGAACATTTCAATCAAATCTTCAATCCCCCAGAGCTCACAAATTTTGGGATGTTGGTTTGCGACCACGGGGCCCCAGCTGAGTCCAGTATTGCTTCCACTTACTTGTGCTAGGCTCCTCTCCATCACCTTTCCTGTTAACCTCTCCTGGTCAAATCTTGTTCCCTTGCGACCATGATGGTATTAGGGTATCTGAGGCCTATGGTCTTTCTTTTTCACGCTTAATTGGCCCCTGTCTCATCTTTCCTGACGCGCTCATTCTTAGAGGGTTCAGACCTCTTCTTTTGTGCCTATTTTAATTTTATGAAAAAAAAAAAAAGTTTATGATATCACCTTTTTTCCGCGCGTGTGTGTGTGTGTGTGTGTGTGCGTGCGTGTGTGTGTCCCTAATAACATCTAAACGGCTCGAGCGATTTCAATGAAATTCGATAAGGTTATAGCACCCTTTTGGACGACCCCGACCGTGCCCTTAAAATTTTATTACGTCTCACCAATCCAACATGGCGGTTGTGCGAAATATTTCACCAGCATTCAACATCTCCGAAACTATTACCGATATCACCCTGAAATTTTGTACGGTCATATAGGGCAATACTAGAAGTTCACCCATGAGATTTTCAAAAACCTGGTAACCACAAAACCAACATGGCGGCCAAGCGAAGTTGAGACTTTGAAATAGACTTTTCTCGCGATTTAACCATCCAAACGCAATGATACTTGGTACTGCAAATGTTTATACACATTGTAATGCACTGACATCTAATTTAGTTCAATTGTTTACATAACATCAAGATGGCGGCTGTGCGAAATATTTTACCGGTATTCTATATCTCCGAAACTATATATTACTGATATCACCCTAAAATTTTGTACAGTGATAAAGAGCACTACTACAAGTTTATACAGAGGGGTCCAGAAAAATGTAGGCACTCTTTGATAGTTAATATCTATGGAAAAAATGACATACGATTACAATTTTTCACGGGGGTGGGGGGAAGGTTATTTCATGTATTCAAAGTGACACCCCCCCCCCCCTCCCCCCATTAGCAGTCAAACAACGTCGATGTCGCTGAATTGCTGACCGAACTACGACTGTCAGTGTTGCCGGTGTGATAGTCGCACAGGACGCCTCGATGGTTTCTCGTAGCTCGCTCAGTGTAGGTGGCTTCTGTTGATAAACTTCATTTTTCAAGGTCCCCCATAGGTCGAAGTCAAGAGGTGTAAGGTCTGGAGACCGTGGTGGGTACTCAACAGCTCCTCTCCGACCTATCCATCGTCCAGGCGGATCTTCATCCAAGTAGGCTCTGACATCTCTGTGGTAGTGATGCGGAGCGCCATCTTGTTGTAGGTAAAATCTTTAATTTCCTAACACCTCTCAGATGTCAGGTAAAATCGATGTATGCAGCATATGAAGACAGATGACACACCTCACCAGTTACGGTACCTTCAAAGAAGAATGGGCCAATCAAACCGAGCGATGACGGACCACACCACACATTGACACCCGGTAGATTAACATGTTTGTCCACGTGAACGTGAGGATTTTCAGGAGCCCAGTACACGCAGCTGCGGCGGTTTACAGTACCATTCAGTTTCAACTGCGCCTCTTCAGACCAGATAACCATCCCTGCAAACTGTCCATCGTCACGAAGCATGCCTCCAAACCACTTGCTGTACTCAATCCTTCGATCCGGGTCGTCCTCGTTCATAGCGTGCAGCGATCTTGGAATGTACACCTTCAGCTTTGGAGCTTTCAGAATTCGTCGTACACTTGATCGGCTTACCCCGCTTTCGCGTGCACCCTGATTCATAGATTTTTGAGGTGACCTGGTATAATGTTGCAACACAGCAGCGCTGGAAGCCGGACTTGTTGATGTTTTTGGTCGGCCAGACCGATCCTTATGCACATCTTGAGCAATACCGTCGGCTTCAAATTTATCCCGAATACGATAAAATGTTTTAGGCTACGTGTTGGTGGCTGAGTTCCGTACACATTACGCCGTGGCCGTTGTACCTCCATCATGATTTCGTACTTCCAGTACCACTTCAATACGGCTTTGTGTTACTCAAACGATAATCTTTCTGCATTCATTGCTGCACTGTCATCTGCTGGAAAACGCGCTAAGATTGTCGCGCCACTCATGTGACCTTCTTCAACTGTTGAGAAAACAATGGAAGACAATGGACTATGCTACCGCGCAAGAATTGTAACGGTATATCGTTTCGTTCCAAAGATATTAACTATCAAAGAGTATCTACATGTTTCTGGACCCCTCTGTATATGTAAGTTTCAAAAACCTGTGAAGTACAAAACGAACATGGTGGCCAATCGAAGTTGAAACATTTTAATAGACTTTTCTCGCGATTTAACCATCTGAGCCCAGTGAAATATGGTACAGTAAATGTTTATAAATATTGTAATGCATTGGCATCTAATTTAGTTCAATTGTGTACATAACCTCAAGATGGCGGCTGTGCGAAATTTAAAAATTAAGATTTTATTTCTTGTGTCGTAATCATGCGATGGTAGTGAAAGTTTGAATAATGAACCTACGCAATAATTTTCCTTTAATGGTGCATAACTCTATGACCTATACAATCCAACATGGCGACCATCCGAAATATATAGACGATTCTCAGTATCTACAAATCTTTTACAGCAATCAAACTGATTTTTTTAATGTTTAATGTTCATAGAGGCTATGAACATAATTTCACCTATAGGACTTTCAATAACCTGGTGAGCACATGTCCAGCATGGTGGTGACGCGATGTATAAATATTCAAATGGACGTTTCTCGCGATTTAACCCTCCAAGCGCAGTGAAACTTGGTACGTTAAATGCTTATACAAATGTTAATCCGCTGGCATATCATTTATTTCAATTGTTTTCATAACCACAAGATGGCAGCTGTGCAAAATTTTTAAATTTCGTTTTTACTTCTTGTGTCCTAATCATGCGATTGAAGTTTGAATACTACACATACACAATAATCTTCATGTAATACTACATAACTCTAAGACCTCATATTATATAAAAATCCAACATGGCGACCAACTGAAATATTAGACGGTTCTCAATATCTACGAATCTATTACAGCAATCAATCTGACATTTTTATGTTGATAGAGGCAATTAACATAAGTAGGATATATGAAAATAGGCTTTAGTTCTTCACGGAACTACTTGCTCTTTTCATGGTATATCCTGCCTCCTGCTCAAGGCCCTAAAGGAGACAGGGTGTCTGTAGCACCACCACTTATTGTGCACCCTGGATTGTGATACACACTCCAGGGCTCACGGCTTTTGAGTTCGAGATTTGGCGTCACCGAGGGATTCCTGAGCGGGGTGTGGAATTTCTCCTTTTAGCAGTGACTCTGGGGCGGACCTTGCATCGTTCCCTTTCCTATCTGTTTCTCATGGCTCTCCTTCCTTTCAAGTCCTCCAATTCTCATTCTTCGTGGTTTTAGGGCTTTTCTTTTCCGTCTGTCTCTTATTTACCTCATCATTTTTTTGTTATGAATTTTTTCTTCAGTAGTAAGTTTTAGTCGTAAGTCTGTAGTTTGTTTTAGTTATAGCTTCCATTTCATTTTCGTTTTGCTATCACTCAAACCATTAGAGACCAATAACCCAGCTGTTAGGCCCCTTAAAACAACAAAATTTTATTTATCATAGTCTTCAAATCTTCAAAGAAATAAGTTTGCTTTGAATTAAAATTTTGTGTGGAGAAATAAACATAAATCATACATAATATACATATGTTTATTCAGAAAAGTAAGCACCAGCAGTCTGATTAGGTTCCGGCAATGGACAGATTTTCATAATGTCCACTCTGTCAAAATCCGTGATGTTTATAAGTTTGCAAATATACCTCGTGCAGAATTGCCAATGTTTACAAGAGTACACCAACACCAATCTAGGAAAGCTCACATTACTTAGTGATTTGTGAACACCATTTTGTCAAAACCTGCGATGTTAGCAAGCTTTAAACATGGAGTTTGTCAGCACTCTTGATGTTTGGTCAGTTATGAACTCCACTGCAATGGAAACTCTTATATTCAACATTCTGTGGATACCAATACACAGAACTCCTTATAAATATAGTTCTATAAAAACCACTCTAATAGACCTCTCCCAATATTAACAAGTACATCAACACCACTTTGGTTGAGCTCCAAATATTAACAAGTACATCAACACTACTATGATTGAACTCCCTATATTAACAAGTACATCAACACCACTTTGGTTGAGCTCCAAATATTAACAAGTACATCAACACCACTTTGGTTGAGCTCCCAATATTATCAGGTAAGTTACATCAACACTACTTTGACTGAGCTCCCAATATTAACAAGTACATCAACAACACTTCGGCAGACCTCCAGGTATTAGCAAGTACATCAACACCACTTTGGTTGAGCTCCCAATATTAACAAGTACATCAACACCACTTCGGTTGAGCTCCAAATATTAACAAGTACATGAACGCCACTTTGATTGAGCTTCCTATATTAACAAGTACATAAACACCACTTTTGTTGAGCTTCCAATATTAACAAGTACATCAACACCACTTTGGTTGAGCTCCAAATATTAACAAGTACATCAACACCACATTGATTGAGATTTCTATACTAACAAGTACATAAACACCACTTTTGTTGAGCTCCCAATATTAACAAGTACATCAACACCACTTTGGTTGAGCTCCCAATATTAGCAGGTAAGTTACATCAACATTACTTTGGCTGAGCTCCCAATATTAACAAGTAGAACAACACGACTTTGGTAGAGCTCCCAATATTAACATGTACATCAACACCACTTCGGCAGAGCTCCAAGTATTAACAAGTACTTCAACACCACTTTGGTTGAGGTCCCAATAGTTACAAGTACCGGTACATCAACAGCATTTTTCTTGAGCTCCCAACATTAACAAGTACATCAACACCACTTTGGTTGAGCTCCGAATATTTAAGTAGGCCACATCAAATCCACATTGGTTGAGCTCCCAATATTAACAAGTACATCAACACCACTTTGGTTGAGCTCCCAATATTAACAAGTGCATCAACACCACTTTGGTTGAGCTCCCAATAATAACAAGTACATCAACACCACTTTGGTTGAGCTCCCAATAATAACAAGTGCATCAACACCACTTTTGTTGAGCTCCGAATAGTAACAAGTACATCAACATCACTTTTGTTGAGCTCCGAATAGTAACAAGTACATCAACACCACTTTTGTTGAGCTCCCAATAATAACAAGTATTGTCTGCGCATCAGGAGAAGCCCGTTCGACGAGGGCCGGGTCTCCAGCTGTAGCCTACACATGCGTGGCTCGCTATTACTGACCTAACTACTGTATATCGGCAGTCAGTCGCTAGCTCCCGCATGGTGCTTGTTGTTTCTACTGTCGGTATTTTCACCGGGCTTTGTGTTTATATGTTAACAGAGTACAAAGAAAGCATGCACCGACTAGGTAAAGCCGGTACTGACCGACTTGATACTTTTGGAATGCACGATACGCGGGTAGGCATTTGCAGTTCAAACTCATCAGACTTCTCCTAGTGCGCATACGATACATCAACACCACGTGTTCTGAGTTCCCATTGTTAACAAGCATGTGAACACAACACAAGCTTCAGTCACTCATTCTGGAGACCATTGTCGAAAATAACAATGTCTGTTACATTAGATTATGTCTGAACTTGTAGAGGTAACGTAGTTATAAATAACTTGTACATGATGCACATATGGCCTGCAGAGGTAAAGCGTCAAGTGATAAAGATGATTTATCATCACCATCATGAGGTTGTCCGGAAATTCATTATTTTACTTTGACATTACATACGAATTTTGTGAATGTGCTTGCCACTTAATATTGCTGTTCTAGAAATTGTAGACACACAGAAGGGAAGATCCTTTACGATAATGTCCTCTGCTTCTGTTGTCGATGTTCTAAAAATTCAATACCGTAATATCCCATCATACCAATCACAAGAAAGGCTATCATAATATAAAGTTTAATGTGAGTACAGAGGGTGCTGCTATAACCATAAGATATAATGTATCCAATACTTTCCCAAAGGTGATAGTTGCTGAATGCCGCTTCTTCTTGACCAGGGAACCACAGGCTGATGAATGCTAGAGAAATCAAAAAAGTTTGATTGAGAAACAAATATGTTCATACAAGAAGGATGTACTTAATTTTATCAAAAATCCTTCAGACATATTAATAAGCTACCATACTTGCAAAATCTCTCTTTTAATTGTGGCTGTTTAACTAAAAAAAACATAGCGAACGAGAATCTCCGAATCTCGCTGAATCTTTGGTGGGGCGCACTAAAAAGAAAAAGAAGGAAACGGTCAAGAGACTTGGACCAGCCCAGGTGGATGTGCGCGCTGAGTTAAAATCAATTGCACGTGGCCCACGTGTTTACTATACTCAAGACTCGTACATTGCCGCCCTCGTGATGTTCCGTTCTAAGACATACAAAAGACCTAGGAGGCGATCTCGACCAAATGCAGGTACACCAGTAGCAAAAGGCAGATTCCACTTTCTACACCTCTCCTATTGAAAACAGAAGAATGGGTCACAGTGAGACGCACCATATTTCCTTAAATACAACTGTGTTATTTATAACTGAAATATTGAATTATATGGATTAGTGTATTACCGGAATTGGAAAACTTAATTATGTGTTTTACCAACATACCAATTTTTAGCCTATTATCTTATGGAGAAATATGCTTATGAGATCACCTTTTGTCAGTGTGTGCGTATGTGTGTGAGTGCCCCCCCCCCCCTCCCTCCCTTAATAAGATATAAATGGCCAAATCTATTTGAATTAAACTCGGTAAGGGCGTACTACTACCTCGTCCGACTTCGACCGTGCCTTTCAATGTTTAACACGTTTCCTACTGTAAGTTCACCTGCTGTATGTAACTTTCAAAAAGCTGTTAAGTACAAAACCGATATGACAGTCAAGGAAATTTAAAATATTTCAACGGAATTTTCCCGCGATATAATCATTCGAGTGCAGTAAAACTGGTACAGTAAATGTTTATACAGGATTTAATTTACTGGCATCTGATCAATTGTTTTCATAACCTCATGATGATGGCTGTGCGAAATTTCAAAATTAAGTTTTCAGGTTTTGTGTCCCAATCATGCAATCGAAGTGAACGTTTGAAAAATGAAGCTACGCAATAATCTTCATCTAATGGTATTTCACTCTTTGGCTTACATATAGAACAATCCAACAGGGCGACCATCCGTAATATTTAGACGGTTCTCTACGAATATATTAAAGAAATCAAACTAAAATTTGGTATGTTAATAGAGAGAGTTTTCGCCTCCAGGACTTTCAATAACCTGATGAGCACAAAACCAACATGGTGGCGACGCGAAATTTAAATATTTAAATATATTTTTCTAGTGACTTACTCATCCGAGCGTCTATCTTCATGCAAGCCTTAATGCCTATATTAACGTCTAATTTAATTGAATTTTATGAGAAATTTAAAATGGTGGCTGTGTAAAATTTTTAAAATCTCGTTTTTATTTCTCGTGTCCTAATCAAGCAATAGAAATATAGGTTGGTTTATTGAACTATCAATAGAATGTTCATCTTCTGGCATATAGTTCAATAACCTATTTGAAATAATCCAACATGGCGTCCATACAATGTATTCCACTGGTTCACAATATATTATTTCCGAAACTATTTAAGCAATCAAACTGAAATTTGTATGGTGATAGACGTCTATTAACATTATTATATATATATTATTATATTATTATACATCTACTATATCTAGATTGTCACGGATAAGATGTATACCGAGTCCTGAAATTCCACAAATGCATAGTCAATTTCATGATTATTTCGTGTTAGTAGGTATCTCATTCGTAAAACAAGTCGAGTTAAGCTACCGTATTATAACAAGCATTTCAGTATATTTCAAAGTGTTCAATTTCCATCAATGTGAGTGTTTAGACCACAGGCTATGTTGTTTCGGACTTCGTTGCTTCATATGGCGACTGAGTGAATAGTGCAGACGTGACCAGCTCCATCAATTTGTGTAATTACGAGTGTTTCTAGTGGGATATCCATGTGTACCTAGTGTGAGATTGTCAAGTGTACAACTCTTTAGTAACTGATACTAGTGAATCTACTGACAACTACTTCCTTAACGAGTCATCCCGTGTTTATTGAAAACGAAGGAGTGCGTCACCAAGCTTTACTATGAGCGCTTGTGAAGAATGCAGGGAAGCGCTAGGGAAGGCTCTCAAGGTACAGTGTATAACTTGTGAAAAATGGTACCACAAGAAATGTGTTACCAATTTTACTAGATTTACAGAGTGGAACTGCGTGAACTGTGTGAATAACAAAAGTATACGGAAATCAGGCCCTATTAATAAAACCACCCCATCACTGGACAGCATATTCTCCCTTCTACAAAAACTGACAGAGGAAGTACAAAAAATGAAGGAAGAACAGAAAGTGCGAGAAACTGATTTAGGGAATTCTCTGGAACTCTGCCACAAAAAATTGGACGACACAGCACTATTAATTGCAAACCAGCAGAAAGACTTAATTAAATGTACCAATCAGATTGACAAACTAACACAAGAAAATTGCAGTCTAAAGGAAAAATAAGGTGTTAGAAAACCGTGTTGGAGACGTGGAGCAATATTCACGAAGGAACACTATCGAAATACATGGAGTTCCAGATATACCAAATGAATCCGTCCAGGACACTGTGAAGAAAATCGGACAGGCTCTGGATTTACAAGTAAGTCCAGAAATGATAGATGCCTGTCACCGCCTTCCAAAATCCCCGAACCAAACGCACAGGGGAATCATAGTGAAATTCGTGAGGAGAACCGACAAGGAACACTTCATGGAGCGACGGAGAATCAAGAGGAACCTCTCTACTAGACATGCAAATCTTCCTAGTGACAACACAGTGTACATAAACGAAAGCTTGTCCCTCCAGAGAAGGAAGCTTCTGGCCCAGGCACGAAACACACGCAATGAAAAAGGCTACGCATTCATTTGGGTAAGAAATGGCATCATTAAAATGCGTAAGAATCAAGGCTCTGATGCAATAATTATTAATAGTGTAGAAGACTTAGCTAAACTGTAAATATGTTGTCTACTTCTATATTTTCTATTTACTATCAGAATGTGCGTGGTCTAAACACCAAATTGGACAAACTGAACACAAACATTTTAGTCAATGACTTCCTAGTTATAGCTCTTAGTGAAACATGGCTAGATTCGAGTGTTTATGGTGCCGAGGTCTGTAATGATAAGTACAGAGTATACCGTGCGTACCGAGGTCGTGGTAACACCGGGAGGGGAGGGGGTGTGCTAACAGCTGTTAGGGAAGGAATAACGGTACTGCAGGTAGAGCCGGTTTCAAGCACTTACGAAGGCTTACTTCTAAAATTAAACTTTCAAGGAAAGACATGGTTTATTGTTAACTTGTATATACCTCCGACCTCAAAGCTGGAAGTGTATTCAGAAGTATTCCAATGGCTAGAATCACACTACGAGGCTCATGACAATCATGTACTAATTGTTGGGGATTTCAATATACCAACAATAAGCGATAACAATAACGATTTAAACACAACTCAGCAAAGTCGAGAATTAAACATTTTTATAAATCTATGTAATATGATCTCATATAATTCAGTCCAAAACAGCCACGGTAAAACGTTAGACTTAGTTTTAGCCAGTAAGAATATAACTAATGTAAAATGTAAACGAAACACTGAACCCCTACGGCCTGAGGATGTCCACCACCCCGCTCTGAATATAGAAATGCAGGCCACTTCTACACATAAAAAATGCAATAGTGATTATCAAACATCATACAGTTTTAAAAACGCAAACTTTGAAAATCTATTCACGGGTCTAAGGGACTCGAATTGGGACCGTTTATACAAATGCACTAACATCGATATTGCAGTAGACTGTTTTACTCGAACCTATACGGGGTAATTAACGAATCGGTCCCTCAAATAAAATTTCAGAACAAAAGAAAATATCCTATATGGTTTACAGATGCCATAATTAAGAAATTACATGAGAAGGAATTTTATAGGAAGCGAAGAAGATTGTCGGACTACTTCAACAGTCAGTTTAAAACAATACGATCCGAAATAAAAACAGCAATTAAATCAGCATATCAAAGGCACATTGAATCTATTGAACAGAATATCACTGAAAATACAAAATCCTTCTGGGCGTATGTCAAAAATAAAAGGAAGAATAATAATAGTTGTGATACATTTCGCCACGACAGTAAAACATACGATAATGATCAAGACATAGCTGAAGTTTTTGCGTCGTATTTCAAATCGGTTTACTCACCTAATAAAGCCCAATACTGCATGCCTAGCGATACATCTATCACTACCGACACTCTACACATTGACAAAGTCACCTTACGTGAGGTGGAAGTAGCTATAAGAAAACTGAAGCCTAAATCCTCAGCTGGACCAGATCATATCCCGCCATATGTAATTAAGGGCTGTGCAGATGTTCTTAAGCACCCTCTCCTTTTCATATATAACTTAATTATTAAAACCGCCACATTTCCATCTAATTGAAAGGAAAAAAAAGCCGAGTATGTCCAATCTTAAAATCTGGAAATCCAATGCTAATTAGTAACTATCGTCCGATATGTATATTGTCAGCGGTAGCAAAGATTTTTGAATTCATTTTGTACCAAAGAATTTCTATTTTTGTCAGACTATTAATATCAGAAAAGCAGCATGGTTTCTTCGCCCGACGTTCGACTATCACAAATATGGTCAACTTTACTGAATCAGTGTCCAGAACATTTGACGCAGGAGGACAAATGGATGTTGTATTCACAGACTTTCAGAAGGCATTCGACAAAATTAACCACGATGTTCTCCTGAAAAAACTCAAAATCTTAGGATTTTCTGATTTACTTATATGCCTCTTCAGCTCTTACCTTAATGACAGGAAGCAATATGTGTCATTTCATAGAAAGAATTCTCAAGAATTTGAAGCTAATTCGGGAATAGTTCAGGGATCGAACCATGGACCTCTAGTTTCTCTGATTTTCATAAACGATCTACCTCAAAGAATAAAGCATTCTAATTGTCTATTGTATGCTGATGACTTCAAGGTGTATAGAAAAATATATGTATCTACCGACTGCGACTTGCTTCAAAATGACCTGCACAATATTATGGAATGGACTACAGAAAATTTATTAGGATTACACGTAGAAAAATGTAACTCAATGTCGTTCACCCGGAATATAAACCCTATCGTTTTTAATTACAAGTTAGGTTGCAGTGTCCTGAAATCAGTTCATGAAAACAAAGATCTCGGTGTGTTGCTAGATAGAGAACTAACGTTTACCCTCCATATACGGAAAATGATAGCTGACTCAAACAAGACACTTGGATTTGTTATCAGGAATACAAAATCATTCAAAAACATAAGTACGTGTATCCACCTGTACAACACACTAGTCAGACCGAAACTAGAATATGCTAGCATTATATGGAGTCCTAGATGCAAGACATATACCTCAATGATTGAAAACACACAAAAGAAATTCCTAAAATATCTACATTTTAAAAGAACAGCCAACTATCCTCACTTGATACTGCCCCCGTAATTGAATTATAGTGAGACCACGGTGGCTATTTTGGAAATTACGAAGAAAGTTATGGCTGTCATAGTTATGACGTGGATGGTCATGACGTAAGCACGGATGACGCAGACATTATACCAGCAGGCTGCTTGAGCTGAGATTCTCAGTGACGTCAGCATTTATTCGAGAAAGATCCGAGATTTACGACGCAGTCGCAGGAAACGTGGAATTGTGCTGAGGAAGAAATTATGCTATTGGAGGGGAGGCCCGAACCAATGAACGATTGTGTGAAGGAAGACGGAGATTGCTGAAACTATGGTATTTTTAATACTTTTTGAAATGCAGAATTGTGGAAATCCATTTGCAGTAGAGGCATTGATCTGGAATTTTGGTGAAAGTTATTTCCAGTTTTTGAATTTTGAAAATCCGTCAAGTATTGACGAAGTTGGATCTTTTAGCGATGACGCAGTAACTCGCTATGGAAGAGATGGATACGCCCCTTATGAAGTTTATAAAAGGCCTTGCGCAGAAGAGAGGAGTCTCAATCGTCTCAATCGTCAGATCTCAAATCGTCAGTATCAGTGATTATATAGTCGTTTTGGTGAAACGTCGAGTGACATTGGTAGAAAGAGTCGTCTTTATAACGCGTGGTGAAGCCACCGCATTAAGCGAGATTCGAGCAGACAATCAGTGCAAGTTTACTGTGAGTAAAACTAGGTGAAGTTAAAACGCACATTATAACGCGTCTACAAGATTAGCTATGAACAGTTAGCGGTTGCCTACAAGCTAATTCTATTGTGCAGTGCTACATTAAGCAGTGTAGTAAATTTGAACAATTTCGAGGAGGTATTTTAGAAGATATTAGCACTTTTAGACGACTGACAAAAGTGATTTTCTCGCTACCTGAGAAGCACTTTGTATCGCCAGATCCTACGCTACGGCTGACACTGCTAGTATAACAGGGAGACTTCTGATTGCTTTTGTGACACAATGCTACAGTATTATGGAGCAGTTTAATAAGGCAGTTTGTTCTTCGATTACCATAACCGAAGAGAAGATGGAAGGCTAAAGGACTTTAATGCAATTGGGACATACATCGTTGGAGTAGGATAGCAACATGGAACTTCGCTAATTGCCATTCCATACAGGCGGACATGTGGTGAACAACCATCTACACCCATGTTTCGTGGCTCAACGCTGAATACTATCAAACAGCAATGAAAACGATTTCATACTCTCTGAATATGAATATTTCAATGGAAATTACTACAAAAACTTCATGGCGATTTTCTACAAGATCTTCAGGGATTTTTCAAGAGAGGTCAGGGTTGTCCCGACTCACAAAGAAGAATTTTGCCGGAAGGATGTCTGTCACCATCAAGAAGGAAGCAGTTCGATTCTCTGAGGGTGCTGTTTCCTGTTTTGAGGATGGAGCTCAGCTTTAACTTGGTGAAATGGATCCATCAGCAGTCTTCTTTGGGGAATTTTCCTCTGGAACGTCAATCGGCAGATAAGGTAGTCGTGAACGTTTATTGTATTTGAGTTTGTAGCAATACCTGAGCAACCATTTTCCCATATTTTTGTCCTCATGTATTTTGCCCTATATTCTTGTTTGAGATTCCTATTCTCAGTACACCTTGATGAGTTATGCCTTTTTCGACGATTTATTAAGACATTGTTATGTCATGGGCATAGTTAAATGATTTTGGATCAGTTGAGACTGACATTTAGATATTTCAATAATTTGCTTATTTTTGGTAGTCACGATTTGACTATAAGTTAATGATTTTCATGGCAGATTTAACTTCAGACAGCGTGTCTCTTTATTAAAGTAATTTCTACCCCAGTTTAATGACTTTGACCAATTTTCTGTCATCATCAAGAAGGAAGAACATTTAAATGATTTTAGAGCGTTAAAATCTCTTGCGTTGTCGACGATCTTGGAAATACTAGTCGTTATTTGAAATTGATTGCAACACAGACATTTATCGTCAGTTATGAACGACCATTGCATCATAGACAATTTTGTGAAAGATGAACTTTAATTATGTATTATTGAATGCATTAAAGTCGTGAACTTTTGTTAGGAGTTTTTTTCTCAATTAGAGATTTGAAGAATAATGTTTGCATTCCACAGTCTAATTGGATTCTATTCGACTATTTTGCAGTTTAGTCGCACTTTGTTTGATGATAGTATTTTTATACTACAATACTTTGAAGATGATAATCTTAAATTTTGATAGACCAGAGAGGCGTATATAAGCGTATTCACTATTAAATTTGTTTGTGATTGGCAAATTTTTACTTCATTTCGATTCATGAATGAAATCCACGAAGGTTAAATGACAACAGTTTTGAAACTATTAATGATTATAAGAATTTTTGAAGTGGACCTATGAATGTATAATCGCTAGTGCAGCGAACGTGTTGAAAGTCGCTGATGTATAATGCCCTTGAAGTAAATGAAGGAGGTTCCCACAGTAATTAATGATAAAGAATTTGTTAGTGGAGGTTTTTGTAAATTCTGTGGAAGATTTTGATGCCGTATATATTAATATATGATGAATTTTGGGCCTATTTTTGTAAGCGACGTATTTACCGCTGGAGTGTATTGTATTTGTCCTTTGAAAATTAATCAAGTGAATTTACTGTTATAATTAACAAGAGTATTGAAAGAATTTGAGATAAGATTTTGAATGAAGATTACCGTCACAAATAATTATAATAATTATTAAACCTTTATTAAACCAGATTGTGACATGAACATGTATAACTAACCTTCATTGGTCGATTATATAGACACGATTATGAAATTACCAACCGGATGAACATGTGGTTAATGTATTTCTCAAATTAATAATTTGAATAATTTAAACGTTAATATTGTAAATAAATAATGTAAATATCTTTGACAATAATGTGGAACGGAAGTAATGTTAAAGGCGTGTTTAAAATTCTTTTTGTCTTTAAATATATTATAAACAATTTCTAATTGTTATAAACATTTATGAGTTTTGTTATAAACATTTAAGAGTTTGTTTTATACTCTAAACAATGCTTATTAAACATTTGGATGATAATTTAACAAGTTTAGGGATTGTCAGAATAATCCAGTGGTATGTGAGTAAAGCATTTGAAAGATGTGCGTAACAATATTTGTGATGTCTTGCGGACATTTAAAGCTTTTGAGAGTGCTGGATTCTTACGCAACGTGGCTTGATAAGGGAGCCCATTTGACAGGTGTACGTCAGGTTAAAGGGTAGATGGCAGCTGGCCAGACATCTGGTTATCAGCGGACGAGGTCGTCTACAGTGTGGCCTGGCGCCTATAAATACAAGTGTCATGTTTATTAAAAGAAAACAAATGCTCTATAAATGTGTCTCATCCTGACTTCCTTATCCAATCCAAGTGTGCTATGAATATTACGTTATTTTGAGCTCGTGGGAGCTAACATGTTGTATGCTAACTTTGCAAGTCCTATAGGAGGACATAGTCAGATTGACATGGGCTACTGATAGCTAAATTTATTTTGTTGAGTTGTTAAAATCATACCCTTTATTTGAAATAAAGCTTTTGTACAGTTCAAAGTTCTTGCCTTCGTTTTGGTTCATTTTTAAATGTCATGGTCAAGATTATTGTGGGAGCATACTTTAGAGATCCTGTTGTCAACCCAATCCCCGAGATATTTATAAGAGGTAAGTAGAGGTAAGTATGGACCCCCGTCTATTTTGGTGTGTTCCACAATATTTCCTTGTTAACTTCTGTGCTCAAATCTCGGTAGTATCTGTCAGTGCCATTTTCATTGGTGTAGCTGAGCCGGCGCGGTGGATTATTGGCAATCCGATTGAGGGGGCGGATATCTGACAGCCTACTATCCGGGTAAACGGGGACAATACCATACCAGGAACTGCTAATAAATTTTGATGTGGACAGTTTAGAAATACGAAGAAAAATAGATGCTATGAAATTCCTTTTCAAAATTATAAACAATTCAATTGATGATTCCGAATTCCTCTCTCTCTTAAATTTCCATGTACCACGCATCAATTCTAGGAACAATATCACATTTGAAAATAAAAGAACCAGGACATCTGGCCACAAAAATTCACCGCTGAACAGGCTATGTTATATTTTCAACACTGTTGCTCAAAGAAATAATGCCATAGATTTTAGTACTTCCTTGACAGTATTTTTGATGGAATTCCTAACCACTCTCCAGAAATAATGACTCAAACCTTGCAAATTGTAAATCATGAATTCGTACCACTGTGTCATTCTACCTAGCCAACCTTGCATTACACATGTATTATTTGTACCATACTGTTTTAATTGTACACCTAGTTATTTTAATTAGTTTTATTTAGTTACTGTTTATTTTAAGTTAGTATAAGTTGCAAGATAACATACTGTGTAATTTTAATTAGTTTTTTTTAAATTATTATTACTGTTTAGTTTAAGTTAGTATAAGTTTTAAGATAACATACTGTGTAATCTTTATGCCACTGTAATTGGGATGAAAATCCTGTTGTGCGCAAATAAATAAATAAAAAATAAAATAAATAACTAAGTAAATATATGTAAATTTCCAGATCCTGAGAAGCACAAAAACAGCATGGCGGCCAAGTGATTTTCAAATATTTCAGATGATTTTTCTAGCGATTTAATCACGCGGGAGCAGTGATGCTGAGAACAGCGAATCCTTATTGAGAGTATACAGTAATATACAGACATCTCATGTTCAATTCTTTTAAAAAATTCAAGGTGGCATCAGTTCGAAATTTTAAAACCATATTTTTTACATTTCACGTACCCTATTCATGCGATTGAAGACAGAATTCATATGTTAGGTTATTGTAATAATCGTAATATAAAGGCACTACATTCTTTAGCTTACTTTTCGTAAATCATAGAAGCCGTGCATTTGACTTTTCTTTAATTTAACTCCCCTGGCTCGTTACAGAAAGATACAATCTCGTGGGAGGAGTCTTAATCACCGATATTGAAAGTTATATAATTATTCTAGCACATACATTTATCAATGTAATGGGGCAGGTGGAGACATAGGTCGTGTACCAAAAGCTATTTAGTTTACAACACATGGAAAATCCATTTAATAGCCGGGAGAGATTTTAATTGAAAAGAAAAGTAGGATATATGAAAATAGGCTACTTAGTTCCTAACTGAACTTAGACTACGTATACCAACAGATGTGGTATTTCTTATATCAATGCTCTCACGACGCTCCAGCCCTCATGTCAGTTCTTAAATCCCTGGCAGAGCTGAGAATTGAACTCGGCCCTTTCTGGGTAAGGGGCAAGCATGCCACCCCGACACTACGCGACTCATATATTTGTAATTCAAGATATTTAAAATGATATACCGGTGCTTTTAAGATATGTTAATGGGTACAGTACATCGAACTTATTATGTGTTTATCAATTTAACCTTATCATATAACCAGGGTGTGGGGTTTTAGTATGTAAACAGTGCTATCAGATTAGTATCGCGTGAACTTTGACGGTCAATAGCTCAGTCAAATCCCGAAATAATTAAATCCTCTAAGTCATTATGAGAATATAAATTCAAATCCCCCATTGCCAAACCCCTTAATCAAGTCAAATTAAATACTACCGACAATTTTATGAATCTTAATCAATTCAGAAAAAATATTTTATTAATCTAAACTTCTTTTTAGCCGAAATTAGATTCAAATCCAGGCAGAGGAGCGCGTGACGCACATGACACTGCCGACCGCGACTATGCCATCATTAGGGCCCGGATTTTCAGGTGGCTTAAACTTTCACTTTAGGTTTCTTGTATTCTAAAAATAGGTTATTTTTGGTTTTTCTTCCTGGATCAATACAGACAGCAATAATTTTCTGTTTTTCTTATTTCTGTGAAATTTATTTATGGACTTATTTCACAAAAGTTTACATTGTCACTTACTTGTGCCGGGCTCCTCTCCGTCTTCTTTCATGTCGTCCACTCTTGTTCAACTCTTGTTCTATTCTGACCCCGACGGTATTAGGGTATCCGAAGCCTGGGGAGTCTCTTCCTTTCCCACGGTAATTGGCCCTTGTCTCATCTTTCCTGATTCCCTCCTTCTGCGAGGGGTCAGCCTTCTCTTTTTTTCATGTTATCTCCTGCCTTCTGCTCAAGGCCCTCAAGTAGAGAGGGTGTATGTAGCCCCACCACTGTTGGTGCTCCCTGGATATTTCTACAACCTCAGGGGCTCACGGCTGGTGAGTTCGGGAGTTGTCGATTCCAGGGGATTCCTGAGCTGGGTCCGTCCCCCGTCCCCCCCCTTTCCACTGACTTTGGGGCGGGCCCTCTTCCCTTTCCCTTTTCCATCTACTTTTCATGGCTCTCCTTCCTTCCAAGTCCCTCAATCCTCATTCTTTGAGGGTTGCGGACATTTGTTTTCTTCCTGTCCTTTATTTGCCTTATCCTTTATTTGTTTACTCTTTCTTCTTCTAGTATGTAAGTCTGTAGTTAGTATTAGTTATAGTTTTCATTCTGATCTCATCTTTCACTTTCACCCAAACCATTAGGGGCCGATAACCTAGATGTTGGGCCCCTTAAAACAACTATTATCATCATCATCCTACTGCATTTAACGGTAGTAACCTGAAGTATCTCCGTCCTACTGCTTGTAATCGCCGTGGAAATAATTTTACGATGCATTTCAATGGGGAAATAACATTCTTATTTGAAAAAGGCAAAACAGCTATTTAGGTTATTTTAGTTGTCAGCCCCTCATTTAGTTTTTTTTTTGGTGAAATGAAATTCACATATTCTACTCCAGGAAGTGTGAAACGAACATATATGTTGAAATTTGTGAATTACATACCCAGGGAAAAAATAGGTAAACACCTAAGAATCCGGGCCCTAGTCATCATATTAGTATCGCACAGAGTTGAGATGACTCACGCCCTATGAACTGCCAGCCCGTCCACAACAGACGACGAATCACGCGATCCGTCCATTTATCCGCTGTACGTCACATGTGTTCATAGGTACACCCGAAGGTCGCACGTGTCCTATAGTACGGTGCGCTCTAACTTCATCGCACATGTACTAAAATCCCGCAGACTGCATATAACTATCTTCAGCAAGACTCTGGCTTGTGTTCTGTTTCCATAAGAGTCCTGGGTGGTACAATAGCACTTCTTAAAATTATAAGTTTTTATATATCCTGGCCCATGTGAATTATTATCCGATGCAGTTGGTTGACTTGTTCTGCAATAATCAGTATTTTCTCAAAAGTGGTTAGTAAGTTATTATAAATCAGTAAGCAGTTCCATTGTATATTGGTTTTTGAACTTGAAGTGCAACGTTTACAGCCGCTCAAACAATGAATAAGCATAGTCTTGGGAAACGCGCCGAGCCAAATCACAAAGGAATGTCTGGTGTAACTTTGTGAAGTATACTTATAACCCCCGACACCGCTATATAGATTTCTTTTGTATAAACTAACCATCGGGACTTAGCAAGAGTGTTCTGATTCATCGTTTGAATGACTGTGCAATAATTAAGGGAAGAAATTCAAGTGTCTATTTGAGAAACTGGTATGAATTCAATTCAGGTGTTTAATTGACTGACTTGGAAGAAAATCGAATCTTAACGTACATACGGTAGTCTACTTAACAGAGATTCGACTATTTTACTGTACATACTAAAGGGTCAGAAAATAAATATGAGTGATTGTGGCAAAATAGCCGGAATACACGTTTAGGGAAAAGTAACTAAAAATCTTGATTTCCACTTAATCAGAAATACTTGTCCTGAAAGGAAGGTACTGTACCCGTATTTATCATGAAGATGCACTTGTCGTATCCGAAGAACAGCTGGATTGTAGAATATTCAAGGTCCCCAGTTAGAAAAACCAGTAAATCCTACCGACAAGTACTACATTATGGGAACACTTAAATATCTGATTGTACTATGGACTATTTTTACTGGGAAAATATCCAAACTACTAAAGGAGAGTGATCCTCAGCGGGGGGCCCCTGGCAAGGAGTAACATCCTGCAAACCCTGACGCTGGACCTTGAGCGGGTATCGTGACGCGTCTGCTGGTGGCGGATAGCCGGCACCTGTCTGGTAGCGACAGTTGACCGCTGATGAGCCGGACAGGTGTTTCTCTGTATATATTGAATAAGAGATCGCGGACCACCTCCCCAACCCCAAGGTGTTAAGTGTGACTTGCCTTAATCCGTGCCGAAGGGGTGCATGGCACATGGGCGATGTGTCCTTAACGGAGCCTCAGGGAAACTGGGCGACCTCCCTGAGAATGCAGCCTTGCTCGGACAATCGGAGCTCTGTCGGAGTGGACTATCTATTTCTCCGATACTCGTGGGACCCATATGGAGAACCAAGAAAAAACCTCAAGCGATAGCTCAACTAAGACAATACAAGGAATGGACTCGTCCATAGACTTGTCGACATCAGAAGACGCCACAATAGAGGTGACTGAAACAACTCCAGGAGAGGTGACAGCACCAGGTACGTCAGGAACTGGGATCAAACCTAAGAAACTCTCTGGAGCACAAAGGAAGAAACAAATGAGGGAAAGGAAGATGAGAAAAGGGACCTGGACGGAAAACAAACCGTCCAGGAGCGAAAAGACCTCAACTCAAAAAAAGACCTCGCTCTGAATCAAGTACCCCTAAACAGCGAGAACCTAAGCATCGAATGAATGAACCATCTCAACCTTTGAGCTACAGGGACGGTGCTAAAGGTATCAAGGTAGCCGTAATGGCAAAAAACCAACAACTTAACCAGGAACAAACAGAACTGGCGAAAGGAAAAATTCTGGAAATGTTGGATGATAACTCTGAACAGGTGTCACCACAATTTCTAGACAACAAATTCTCACAGGGATGACCTGTGAGAATGAACAAACAAAACACTGGTTATCCGGAGCTATAGGCAGACTTGGCAGCCCTTGGGAGGGAATGGAGTTACAAGTTGTAGACTCCAAAGATCTTCCAAGGAGGCTAAGGGTCCTAGTCTGGGTACCAGCAACAAATGATGTGGAAACCATCGAAAAGAGACTGAAGGCACAGAATTCAGGACTTGAGGTAGGTGAATGGTATCTTATGAGCCGAAAGGTGACCGAGAAAGGCCAAACTTTGGCATTCTCGGTGGACCTCGACTCGTATGAAAAGCTAGAAGCCAAACAATTTAAGGTCTTCTGCGGCCTTAAGTCAGGTAACCTTTAAACCATTAAAAGGCAAACCCAGACCCAAGGGCGCGAATGAGAGTGGTCCAGATAAATCTTCAGCAAAGCAGGGCTGCCTCGGCAGCACTGTGTGTGATGATGAGAGACTGTGACCTGGCTCTCATTCAGTAACCCTGGGCTGTAAAAGGCAAAATAAAGGGACTGGGAGGAGTTGGAGGCGAACTGATATTCAGTCGGACAAACCAGACTCCTAGAACCTGTATACTTGCCAAAAAAAAGGAATAAAGATACTGCCGCTGATTGATTTCTGTTCCAGAGACCTCACGACAGTGGCAATTCAGACATCATCAAAGAAGGGTCAAGGAGAATAAAGCTTGGATCCGCATACCTTCCCTATGATGATGAACAGTTACCACCTACCAAGGAAGTAATGGACTTGGTAGCAAGGTGTGAAAAAGATGGCGAACACCTAATTTTAGGATGCGACGCCAATTCACACAACCTGGCCTGGGGAAGCACCAACAACAACCCCAGAGGTGAGTTCTTGTTAGAATTCATTCTGGAACGTAATTTGAACTTAATGATCAAAGGAAATAAACCAACCTTTGTTATTAAAAACAGAAAGGAGGTTATCGACATAACTTTTTCTACCCCTTATATAGGGAGTAGAGTAAGTGAATGGCATGTATCTGAGGAAGTAAGTTGTTCAGACTACAGATATACAATATTCGACATGGCGGGATTAGAACGACAAACAGAATATTACAGAAATCCCCGGAGAACTGACTGGGGCAGTTTCAAAAGAGAACTAGATCAGAATCTCAGGGGAATAAATAGAAACTTCAAAAGTACAGAAGAAGTTGAAATTTTTGCAGAGCAATTACAGGATGCAATAATTTCAGCCTACAAAGAAACCTGCCCTCTGGTAGCCAGGCAGTCCAACAGGAATATCCCCTGGTGGAGTAAAGACCTAGCAGACCAAAGAAAACAGGTAAGAAGACTGTTCAATGCAGTTAAAAAATCAGGAAAATGGGAGGAATATAGGAGATCCCTTACTGATTACAACAAAGCCTTAAGATTGGCAAAGAGAGAGTCTAGGAGAAGGTACTGCACGGAGATAGATGAGACTCCGGAATGTGCCAGACATCAAAGAATTCTCTCTAAAAAAGCCGAAACAGCATAAACTCACTCCAAAGAGAAAATGGAGAATACACCCGAACTGCGGAAGAGACCATGGAAGAACTATTTCATGTACACTTCCCAGGTTCGGAAATCATAGAAGAACCTCCCGGAGGCTGGGGCAGCCTGGAACTGGGATTTCCATCTTGGAAATCTGACAGGAGAGACTGGGAAATAGCCAGGAAGGTGGTTAACTATGCAACTCTAAAATGGGCAATCTTCTCATTTAAACCGTATAAATACCCAGGAAGTGATGGAATAATGCCCATCATGCTCCAAGAAGGCTTTCAAATGCTTGCGAGGATTACGATTAATATACTTAGAGCCAGTTTAGCTCTAGGTTATATACCAATGGGGTGGAGACACTGTAGGGCGGTATTCATACCTAAACCTGGGAAAGTTATAGACCGGGCTAAGTCCTACAGACCTCTAACACTCATGTCTTTTATTCTAAAAACTCTAGAGAAAACGCTTGACAGACACATCAGGGATGATGCATTGGCTGAGAGACCTCTGCACCGGAACCAGTATGCTTATCAAGCCGGTATGTCAACAGAGACAGCTCTTTTCCAAGTAGTACAAAGACTGGAAAAAAAAAAACTCTGGAACAAAAGGAGGTAGCTTTGGGAGCTTTTCTGGATATAGAAGGAGCCTTCGACAATACCACCTTTAAATCAATGATCACTGCTGCCCGAGAGCGAGGACTAGATGAAACCTCTTGTAGGTGGATCGAAGCCATGCTTAAAAACAGAGTGATACACACAACATGCGTGGAAAGCAGTCTGTCTGCAAAGGTTACGGGAGAATGTCCTCAGGGAGGGGTCTTATCCCCTCTGCTGTGGAACCTCGTTGTTGATGGACTGCTTAAAAAAGTAAGTCAGCTAGACTTCAATATCTTTGGCTATGCTGACGATATTGTCATTATAGTTCAAGGAAAATTTGCTAACACCGTTAAGGAACGAATGCAAATGGCACTTAACGTTGTATAACATTGGACAGAAAAGGAGGGACTTCAAATAAGCCCTCATAAAACAGCCATTGTCCCATTCACCAGAAGAAGAAATCTGAAGGAAACAAGTTCCCTGCTTCTAAAAGGTGAAGAAATTAAAATGAAGGGAGAGGTTAAATACTTAGGAGTAATTCTTGACTCCAAGTTAACCTGGAACCAGCATTTGAACAAAATATACAATAAATTTGTAACCTCCTTCATGACTGTGAGGAGGATGTATGGAAATACGTGGGGACTAAAACCTAAGATGATACACTGGTTGTATACTAGGGTACTGAGACCCTCGATAACATATGGTGCACTGGTATGGTGGACCAAGGTGCAAAATAAAACCACTCTGGTACATCTGGGAAGAATTCAAAGACAAGTCTGCCTAGCAATTACTGGAGCATTTAAAACTACCCCTACAGCGGCTATGGAGGCCTTACTAGACCTGGCCCCTCTTGACATTCTGATCAAAGGGGAAGCAAGGATGGCATTACATAGGCTGAAACAGGGTAAAGCTGGAAGTATTCCTGACTCACAATCAGGAATATCATCAATAATAAAAATTGTAGAAGACTCCATACTTGATATGCGATCAGACCACACTCCTACACAATATAACTTCAATAAAACATTTGAAGTAATAATTGAAACAGACTCCTGGAAGACAAAACCCGACCATCCTGAGGAAACTTCGATCTGGTTCACAGATGGGTCAAGAGACGACTCAGGGACAGGCTCGGGAGTATATGGAATGAGACCAGGAAAAAGCATTAGCTTTCCCCTGGGAAAATATCCCACGGTATTCCAGGCAGAAGTTTATGCAATACTACAATGCATATATGAAAATATAAAAAGATCTTATACAAATAAGAAGATTATTATATACTGCTTCCTGCCTGCTTCCAGTCTCCGACCGGGTCAGGAATGGAATGAATGAAGCCCCGATCTAGCGGCGAGGATATGAACTGTGCCGGCTGCCGAGGCCTGACGCACTCCTCTGGGGCAATGATTATATGAATGACAGATGAAATGAAATGATAGTGGAGAGTGTTGCTGGAATGAAATTTTGACAGGGAAAACCGGAGTACCCGGAGAAAAACCTGTCTGCCTCCGTTTTGTCCAGCACAGATCTCACATGGAGTGACCGGGATTTGAACCACGGACCCAGCGGTGAGAGGCCGGCGTGCTGCCGCCTAAGCCACGGAGGCTTCTTCTCAGTATTATTATTACTATTAATTTCATAACTATGGTTGCCATAATAATTATTACCTTCTTTCGATTACTTACCTTTGTAATAATCTTCCTAACTTTTTAAATTTAATCCTCACTTCTTCCAACTTACCTGCAGTTTAAGGACCCACGTCAACTTACCTGAATTGCTAAATAGCATGACAACCTCTATCTTCCAAATTAAATGACTTTAGACAACCTAAATCTATAAGCGTAGGCACTACGCGCCCCTTACCATCCTAACTTCACGACTGAATTAAAATTACACGCAGCAGGTTTCTTATCTACCTCTGTTAAATCACATTAAACTTTATTACTTAATATTTAAGTCATACGGAACAGTTAACTATCGTTAATATAAATTTACATCACTACTTTCTCTGGCATTTCACAGTTCTTACCACATTCATCTTCAATTCTATTTTTCTCTAGGATTCCACTTTCCTCCTTCCTTATAACATTAATTTCTACCTCTTTCGGACTATACTCATCAATAGTAACACTATACTTCGGCTTTCCCCCTCTCACTTCTCCAAGTCTGGCTAATTCAGTACGACACTGCACGTCATATGCTTTCTTTCTCTCTCTCACCCTGATTTCTTTCTCCTCTAGCAACTTAATTCTCTTCTCTTTCATTTTACTTCCAAAATATCTACCTACATGTCTTCCCTTCACTTCACCATTACTATCACTTAATTTTCTCTTTAGCCGTTGCCTATTGCTTCTGCTCTAATTTATCCCCCTCCTCCTCTTCATCTGTTTACTAATCATGTCCTCCTGACTATGATTTAACGCACGCTTCTCTGCCTCTAATAATTTCACATTAATTTCCGCTACACCATCATTAAACTCTTCCCTAGTCAACATATCCTCTTCACCTAAGATTTTCTGCATCTTAATTTCTTGAGTGCCTAGTACTTTCTTTATCTTACCTACTTCTATCCCTATCTTTTCTCTCATCTTCTCCACTTCTTTTTCACTACGTTCTATAGTCAGTCTCTTCTATAGCTGTCCTGCTTTCATCCATCATCTCCGCTGATTGCTGTTCCTTACCTAAGCTACTTTCATCTATGTCAAGCATCTCTACCAACTCTACTATGTTTTCTCCTACTATATCCGCTAACTGCTGTTCATCATCTATAATTTCTTCTACAGCTATCCTGCTTTCATCTAAAATCTCCTCCAACTCTACTATGCTTTCTCCTACTATCTCATTTGACTCTACTATGCTTTCTCCTACTATCTCCTCTGACTCTAATCTACTTTCATCTAAAATCTCCTCCATTTCTACTATGCTTTCTCCTACTATCTCCTTTGACTCTACTCTGCTTTCACCTAAAATCTCCGCTACTTGCTCTTCCTCACCTAAGATCTCCTTCGACTCCAATCTGCTTTCACCTACAATCTCCACTAATTCCAATTTGCTTTCACCTAAAATCTCGTCTGCCTCCTATTTGCATTCATCTAGTTTCTCCCTCATCCGTTTCTGATGTTCTCTATCTGAGTTCTCCAACCACTCCTGATGTTCTTTTCTTTCTTTCTCTCTCCTTTCTTGACGTTCTCTACTATCCTTATCTAATTTATCAAACATCTTCCTACTCTCCTGATTTTGTCTATTCATATCTTCTCTAAGCTCCAGGAGCATCCCCTGATCAGAGCTGTTCGCTCTTCGGACATAATTTTTCAACACACTTAATACAATTATCCTTCCAAAAATCACTCACTTCACTGTCCCCCAAAAGCACTGACAATTTGCACTGAAATCATACACTCCTCTAATAAAAACCGAACGGTTTTCGTGTCCTACGTTGTGGCGCCAAATGTAACATTTATTATAAGTGCCTTACGAATAATAAATGTTACATTGTGGTGTCAAATGTAACAGTTCAATAACAGACAAGATAATAATAAATACACTGTGGTATGTACTTACCTTGATAGTGTAATATAATAAGTGTTGAGCGCCAGAATCTAATTTAAGATAGAGAATCGAAATTTAATTAATATATCCTCGGCAGTCAGCAGTAGAGTCGAGACCACCTACCCGGGCCGTAGTGTAACAGAGTTGACTAACCATTCAGTATGTATTTATAAGGAGTAGTTGAATTTGCCTATAGTATGTGCTAACTACAAGAAAAGTTACAGTTAAAGAAACAATTTATTGACCCAAGAACAAAATACTAATAGTTACAAAAAAGAATTTAATTTACCAACTGCGGTTTAATTATTAAAAGAAAATGAACATTTAAAATGAATTGAAAATTAATTGAAGTTAAATGATAATAGAGACGATAGTTTTTTTAATTGTTTGCTCACCCAGTCGAAGATTCGTCATATTTAAGTAATGACCGATGATCTAGATGTTACGACGCGTATGTTAAAAAATGATGTGATATCTCAATTACTATGAAATATCCTCATTAAGTACGTTGCCAACTGTAGAACGACTGTAGAGCAGGGATATAATCCACTATATGCTGATATAGATATCGGCAGTACATCGTTCAGTGTCGAATCTGTATTGTAGTTGAACACTATGATAGAACTCCGCTCAGTCCTAAGAGGCCTTCATCTCCACTAATGACCGGTCTCTAATTGAAAGCCGTCGGTGAAAGAATGCCCACTCTGTTGGGGGTTCCGGCTTATATGTTTCCTTGTCACGTGATTCGGAAACTTCCCTCTCCACTGGTTTCATTCTCTTACGAGGGCTAATTGCATCATTACTTGCAATATTTAGCATCGTACTTTGGCTGCAGTAGTGACGTATCTTGTTGCACCAGACATATTATTTTCTATTCCTTCCAGAAGAAACTCGATGGTCCGCACGTGATTCTTAGTCATTGTGGGTTTCTAAACTCTTGTGACAATGGCTCTGCCTGCCGTGGTGAAATAACTACTACGTCGTTCTGTATGTGACACATAGGGTTGGTCCTTATTGCCAATCTTGTTGCAATATATAATACTTCGTCTCTTTACAAGTAAATGTTAATAAAAATCTGTCTGACTATAATAATAAAAGCCGCTTACAATCATCTGATATAAAAATCATCTCATCGATGTACTAATTAATAATAATAATAACATAATAAATGAATAACCCTATAAATATAATATCTTTGGGATCGAATCGTTACAGTCGGTATATGTTAGTTGTGATGTATATGACGTTTGGTGAAATGCTAGAATGGTGATAGAATTCCGGAAATTTGTCTGTTTGGGGTGACCATATGGTTGTAAATGGTCAGTTTTGATGGTACAGGTTACTTATCTGGCTGGATGTCTTCCGCACTGCAGCCGCGAGCAGGTTCAACTTCACTCGTGCACTTGTGACAGGCGACTGAGTTGGAATGTTATCTCGGTGAACTGGTTTTCCCTTCCCCCACCCCGTATTCCTATGTGCTGTCTGTAGTAAGTGCATGCGTACCTGTGCTGTGTTGCCAAGCCTAGACAAGATGTATGTTTTAGAATTCAGGACGGTATTCAACTATTAAAGACTTCGAATCGTGAATTATCATAAGCCCACAATACTATGACTTAATAAGACCGTCCGACCGTAATACACTTGACCGGCACAACCGTCTCGTCGTCCGTCTAACAAAATCACATAAGGGACCCACTCTGGTCTCAAACTCGCAAGGCTCGTCCGTCCTTCACGACGTTCAAAGGAAAGAAGCCTTGATTCCGCTCCGCTGGATTGAATAATCATTCGTACTCGCCATACTGTACTTCTAAAAGTTGTTCTCGAGATGTAACAACATTCTTCATATTACAACGCAATTTTTGATGTATTAAAATCTCTTCTATAATTTCCATAAGTAATGATATTAGTAATTGAAGTTAAGCAAGAGATCTTCTTTATTGATTGGTCAATTCAGGCCACGTGATTTATCATATCCCCAGTTAGGAGTAGAATACGCGTGTCGTGTCGTACTTCCTTCGCTGGCTTATTACGTTCTCTATAACAGCCACGCGCCGTTCTCAAACCCTTGTCTTTGCTACTGCACTGTGCTTGGCCAAACTTGGTTTCATCCCTCTCGACTGGTCGACTCGTGGCTTTGACTGCTGATACCGCAACCCTGATGTCTCCCAATAAACAAAATAGACGGTGCGCTTTGTCGGGATTTTCTCTGCCAATCTTCCCTCGCTAACTCAAGTTCGTAAACTGGTTTCCTTGCACTGTTCCAGTGTCTAACTTCGACATGTTAAATCTTATGCAGTAAAGCCTCAAAAATATTCAAAAGGACAGCAAAATTCGGGGTCACTAACATGGTTACGCATCATTCAGTTCCTATTGCCTCTTATGAGAAGTAACGTCATTTTGTGTTTCAAATCATTCACTATTTCTTTTAGCACAACAAATTCTATCATTTTGTGAGCATAATATTTATAAAGGGTATACTTACAATTGAGCTGCACTAACCAAAGTCCGTCGATAGCACCCCAAAACGCAGCCAGGACGTAGAGGAAGACAATTTCGCTTCTCACGGGCGACCATAATGCTAATACCAGTATCATGGCGAGACTCAAGACAACAGTGCACGTCATAACCACTCTACGGCCGCACAGGTTCATTATGTCGCCCGTCAGGTAGGAGGTGATCGAGTTGGTAACGCCATAGCAGATCATGATGAAGCCAATATTGCTGACCCCCATAGAACATGACACGTATACCTATGGAAGATGTTCTCCATTAAGTTGAAGATAATTAAGACAATTTCTCTAAGGAATCAAGTGACAGGCATGAACCAAAACAGTGACAGAGTGCTATTGAGAGAGAGACAGACATGGGACTACACAGTGACAGGCATGAAACTACAGAGTGACAGACTGGGTTTGAGAGAGTTACATGCATGAAGCTACACAGTGACAGACAGGTATTAAGAGAGCGACAGGCATGAACCAACACAGTGACAGGCATGGAGCAGCACAGTGACAGACAGGTATTGAGAGAGTGACAGGCATGGAACTAAACAGTGACAGGCATGGAGCAGCACAGTGACAGACAGGTATTGAGAGAGTGACAGGCATGGAACTACACAGTGACAGGCATGAAACTACAGAGTGACAGACTGGGTTTGAGAGAGTTACATGCATGAAGTTACACAGTGACAGACAGGTATTAAGAGAGCGACAGGCATGAACCAACACAGTGACAGGCATGGAGCAGCACAGTGACAGACAGGTATTGAGAGAGTGACAGGCATGGAACTACACAGTGACAGGCATGGAGCAGCACAGTGACAGACAGGTATTGAGTGAGTGACTGGCATGAACCAACGCAGTGACAGACAGGTATTGAGCGACAGGCATGAGTAGATAGCCTGCGACAGTTTAAACGCACCCGTAGCCTTGAGCGTTAAAGCACGCACCGCGACTGCATGTGGCCTCCCAATTTTAGCCGATATCTCTCAAAACAATAATCGTAGAGAGACGTGTGACGGCTCATATTACTCGGGATTAAGCCATCTATCCCATGGACTACTTATTTCTCCAGATGTATGCCAAAAACGTTACTGCTAGGTCATTGGCACAAGATTTTGGGAATCAATAATGATAGGAAGATGTGTGAGGGCTCGTTTTACTCTGGATTAAGCCCTCTTTCTTAAGGATTATTTATATTTCAAGATTTTACCAAAGGATCCAAAACCAGAAGGTCATCGACTTCATATTTCCCTAACTAATTAACGTAGAGAGTTGTGTGAGGGTTCATTTTACTCGGCGTTTAGCAAACTACTAGGTCATTAACCTTAGATTTTCAAAACCAAATCGGAGAGACTTGTGTGAGGATTCATTTTACTGGGGATTAAGCCCTCTTTACCGTGGATTATTTATTCTTAGAAATTTTGCCAAAGGGCCCAACTACACGGGTGGCACCCATTTTATTTGAACGCGACTGTACATTAATGTTCGTTTTTTTTCGATGTGCCACGAACCCATAATTGTAGAGACTTGTGTGAGGGATCATTTTACTCAAGATAAAGCCCCCCATCCCATGGATTACTTATTTTTCTAGATTTATATAAAAAAATAACTGCAAGATCATCGACCCGAGATTTTGTGAACCCATAATTGTGATGGTGTCGAATTAAACAGCGTGAAAGTTCCATTCCCTTGGACCACTTATCTCTCCAAATTTTGGCAAAGGACCAAATTAGTAGGCCATTGACCTGAGATTTTCCAAACTAATAATTAAAGGGACTTATGTGAGGGCTCATTTTACTAGAAATTAAGCCTTTTAACCGTTGATTTTTTCTCTCTAAATTTTAGTAAACTACAAGGTCATCGACCCAAGATAATGAGAGCCAATTGAAGAGACTTGTGTAACGAGTTAAATTAAGCCGTGCCCTCTCCTCTTTACCACGGAATATTTATTTTTCCAGATTTTGTAAAACTAGTAGGTCATCGACCCGAGATTTCGAGAAACAATAATCGTAGAGACTTGTGTAAGGATTTATATTAATGCATGTAATATTCTATATTTTGCCACGTACTAATTATTTTTCCAGATTTTTCCAAAGGGCCTAACTACACATTTTGAAAATTTTCATTTGTACCCTTTTTAGCAAATTTCCGTTTTATGAAAAAAAAAATAGACTTATGAGATTACCTTTTGTCCGTGTGTGTGCGTACCTATGTGTGTGTCCCCCACTAATAACTTGTAAACGTCTGGAGGGATGTCAATGAACCTCGGTAAGGTCAAAGCACGTCTCACCAATCCAACATGGTGGCTGTGCGAAATATTTCATCAGCATTCAATATCTCCGAAACTATTTCGGATATCACCATGAATTTTTGTTTGGTGATAAAGGGCACTATTAGACGTTCACCTGTGACACCTTCAAAAACCTGGCAACTACAAAACCAACATGGCGGCCAAGCGAATTTGAGACTTTGAAATAGACTTTTCTCGCAATTTAACGATCCAAACGCAATGAAACTTGGTACAGCAAATGTGTATACACATTGATATGCACTGGCATCTAATTTAACTCAATTGTTTAAATAACTTCAAGATGGCAGCTGTGTGAAATATTTCACCGGCATTCTATATCTCCGAAACTATTACTGATATCACCCTGAAATTTTGTACGGTGATCAAAGGCACTACTGCAAGTTTATCTATGTAACTTTCAAAAACTTGTAAAGTACAAAGCGAGCATGGTGGCCAAGCGTAGTTGAAGCATTTTAAAAGACTTTTCTCGCGATTTATTCATCTCAGCGCAGTGAAATATGTTACAGTAAATGTTAATACATATGGTAATACACTGGCATCTAATTTGGTTCAATAGTTTGCATAACTTCAAGATGGTGGCTGTCTGAAATTTTAAAATTAAGTTTTCATTTCTTGTGTCGTAATCATGCGATGGAAGTGAAAGTTTGAATAATGAACCTACGCAATAATTTTCCTTTAATGGGATATAACTCTATGGCCTATACATAACAATCCAACATGGCGACCATCCGAAATATTTAGACGGTTCTCAATAACTACGAATCTTTTACAGCAATCAAATTGAAATTTTGTATGTTCATAGAGGCTATGAACATAAGTTCACCTATATGACTTTCAATAACCTGGTAAGCAAAAAATCCAACATGGCGGTGATGCGAAATATAAATATTTAAATGGACATTTCTCGTGATTTAAGCATCCCACTGCAGTGAAACTTGCTACGGTAAATGCTTTTACAAATGTTAATACACTGGCGTCTAATTTATTTAAATTGTTTTCATAACCACAAGATGACAGCTGTGCGAATTTTTTAAATCTCGTTTTTACTTCTTGTGTCCTAATCATGCGATTGAAGTATGAATACTACACGCACACAATAATCTTCATGTAATAGTACATACCTCTAAGACCATCATAAAATATAAAAATCCATCATGGCGACCAATCGAAATATTAGACGGTTCTTAATATCTACGAATGTATTACAGCAATCAATCTGAAATTTTGTATGTTGATAGAAGCAATTAACATACTGTAAGTAGGATATGAAAATAGGCTTTTGTTCTTTACGGAATTACTTGTTTAATTTTTATTTAATATTTTAATTTTTGTATATATATTATTTTTATTTATAATTCTTTAGATTTTGATGAAGGATCAAACTACGAAGTCATCGACCCGAGATTTTGAAGACCAATAACCGTTGGGGCTTGTATAAGGACTAAATTAATGCATGTAATATTCTCTCTTTTGCCATGGCCTATTAATTTTTCCAGATTTTGCCAAAGAGCCTAACTACTATGTCATGGACCTGAGATATCTCGAAGCAATAATTGTAGAGACGTGAGCAACGATAAAAATTAATCCATATACAATATTTTTAATTTTTGGAACTTTTGATTTTTAGATCTTGTTAAAGACCAAACTACAAGATCATTGACCCGACATTTTCCAGACTAATAATCGTAAAAAATTATGCAATAGTTTAAACGAAAGGGTGTAACACCACTTTTACCAAGAGCAAGTCCTTTTTAAAAATTATGACAAAGGGCCTAACTAGAATTTCAAATTCGAGTTTTTTAAATATTTTTAACGGTAAACGTTCTTAAGACTAAGATTGGGTTTTACAAGGTCAAGTAACATTACACCTGGCGAGGTCAAATGGCCGTTTAAACAAGAATAATCCTGTTGGGAGATCGTGAGATAGTGATTAATCGTGTAACGTGGATAAATGAAATATTTATTCACTATTTATTCATTTATGCATTTATCTATATACAAACACGTTTTCTTTCTACCCACGAGTACGGGCAGATGACCTCGTAGTTCCGCCCCTTAAAACAACAATAACTAACTAACTAACTAACTAACTACCCATGAGTGTTACGACACCCCCGACCGTTCTGACAGAGTAGCAGAGTACAGTATTTTTAGTCGGCTAACTGAGGTTATTATTATTATTATTATTATTATTATTATTATTATTATTATTATTATTATTATTATTATTATTATTAAAAGCCTCCGTGGCTTAGGCGGCAGCACACCGGCCTCTCACCGCTGGGCCCGTGGTTCAAATCCCGGTCACTCCATGTGAGATCTGTGCTGGACAGAACGGAGACAGACAGGTTTTTCTCCGGGTACTCCGGTTTTCCCTGTCAACATTTCATTCCAGCAACACTCTCCACTATCATTTCATTTCATCTGTCATTCATTTATTCATTGCCCCAGAGGAGTTCGTCAGGCCTCGGCAGCCGGCACAGTTCATATCCTCGCCGCTAGATGGGGGCTTCATTCATTCCATTCCTGACCCGTTCGGAGACTGGAAGCAGGCTGTGGATTTTCATTCATTCATTATTATTATTATTATTATTATTATTATTATTATTATTATTATTATAAAGCGTAGGTCTATAGATTTGCTTTAACATGAGCCGAGCATTCCTTTATTCGTAAACAGTGTTGTTCATTTCTCTCTTTTGTCCAAACTTTTCATTTAGTTTACAACACAGGCTTAGGTGGGAAACTCAGATGTTTAACCAAAAATATACTGCTCAAAAAAATTAAAGCACCACTTTTTTCAAAGGCCACCAAATTTTGAAAAGTTGACCTACAAGCTCGAAATCTCAGTATGACGTTTGTCCTGACGCCTACCAAGCATATGCTTCAGCACAACTCCCCAACTTGAGTAGTTTCGGGGTAGTACCCCGAAAACCAGCCCATTTTCGAAAACCGCAAATTGAAGTTTGCGGAAAACGCTGCAGGACTTGTCGCAGGTTGCCAAAGCAGTCGAAAATGAATGAGTCTTGCTCTTAAAGGTTCCACAAACATGTAGAAATCGTTACATTTGACGTTTGGGCATTTTCAACCCCCTTCATCATCCCCTAAACATGGACTACAATTGGGGGCGTCTGAGAAGGTACCGGGTGTGTTTAACCATCTGAAAACCTGCACACCGTCCTCAGTTGCTGCTTGCAGTAAGTTCTTAAGGCCTCCGGCAATGTCCACACCCCCTAACACCCTCAACTGGCATGGGACCAAACCACCCCCTATCGATTCACCTCTAAGGAAGGTTTTAATCGAGATGTTTATCAGTGCTGTGAATGCGGGGGTCTTCCCCTACCGTTTCAAAAAAGGAGCTGTGCCTTTGTCACCACCCCTTCCCCTGCAACCCCCGTTTGTATGATTTTTCGAATCAGGCCCTTTTTAAGGGCTGAAACGAGGTCTTAATCGCTGAAAGGGCTGTAAAGGTCCTTAGAAGTAGTGGTGACACGAAATCATGCCCTTCCGATCGATGATTGACATTCCGTCCCCCAAATTCGAAATTGTTGCACCCCCAACCCTCCCTGTCTGGACGCGTAACGCGTCATGGCAGAGTTTTCATAGTTGGATTTAAATGAAGCTTATGGCCTGACATGGAGCCCAAAACAGCAGGATGGATGAAAATTCATCGGTAGGGTGGGAAACGGGACCAAATTTTTTTCAAAAAAGTTAACAGCCTCTAGTAAGTACACCAATGCATAGGCAACCCACATCACGTCATTTTTCTCTCATTGCCAAACTTTGTAACCCATTGCCGATCATAGGCAACCCACACACACGGACGTGATGTGGGTTGCCTGTGCATGGGCGTACTTACTGTAGGCTGTACACTTTTTTGAAAAATTTTGGTCCCGTTTCCCAACCTACCGATGAATTTCTATCCAACCTGCTGTTTTGGGCTCCATTGCAGGCCATAAGCTTCATTTCCATCCAACTCTGAAAACTCTGCCATGACGCGTTACGCGTCCAGACAGGGAGGGTTGGGGGTGCAAAAATTTCGAATTTGGGGGACGGAATGTCAATCATCGATCGGAACGGGATGATTTCGTGTCACCACTACTTCTAAGGACCTTTACAGCCCTTTCAGCGATTAAGACCTCGTTTCAGCCCTTAAAAAGGGCCTGATTCGAAAAATCATACAAACGGGGGTTTCAGGGGAAGGGGTGGTGACAAAGGCACAGCTCCTTTTTTGAAACGGTAGGGGAAGATCCCCGCATTCACAGCACTGATAAACATCTCGATTAAAACCTTCCTTAGAGGTGAATCGAGAGGGGGTGGTTTGGTCCCATGCCAGTTGAGGGTGTTAGGGGGTGTGGACATTGCCGGAGGCCTTAAGAACTTACTGCAATCAGCAACTGAGGACGGTGTGCAGGTTTTCAGATGGTTAAACACACCCGGTACCTTCTCAGACGCCCCCAATTGTAGTCCATGTTTAGGGGATGATGAAGGGGGTTGAAAATGCCCAAACGTCAAATGTAACGATTTGTACGTGTTTGTGGAACCTTTAAGAGCAAGACTCATTCATTTTCGACTGCTTTGGCAACCTGCGACAAGTTCTGCAGCGTTTTTCGCAAACTTCAATTTGCGGTTTTCAAAAATGGGCTGGTTCTCGGGGTGCTACCCCGAAACTACTCAAGTTGGGGAGTTGTGCTGAAGCATATGCTTGGTAGGCGTCAGGACAAACGTCATACTGAGATTTCGAGCTTGTAGGTCAACTTTTCAAAATTTGGTGGCCTTTGAAAAAAGTGGTGCTTTAATTTTTTTGAGCAGTATATATTAAGATTTACCTAAAATTAGTATTTTTTTTAAACAAAAAACAAAACAAAAAAAACACAAATTCAAAATAATATATAAAAATATTTAAAGCACTCGAAAATTCTTTAAACTTTATAATTCTCAACCACTGTAGACTTTGTTGTAACAAACGGGTGATACTCTACCTTTAAATATACCGGGTGAGTCTTCCGCCCCTTATTTTTTTTTTAAAGTTTTCGGCCACACTTCCAACGTTTGAAGCCAGCATGGTCGACAGTTCCCCGTGTCTAGCCAAGCCGCAATGACCCTAAACGACTTTACAAGATTTATGACGACAAAAACATGTGTGCGACAAGTGAATATTCAATGCATCAAACTGTCGTACGGGCATGTACAAAGAACATGCCGATTATACGGTATCAGTTGAATACGAAATTAACGCTGGGTACGGTGGCTTACTGATAAAAAAACATGATTGAACATTCGAGGCGAAAAAAAAGCAGTATCACATCTCATACGCTTTCAGGCAAAGCGAAAGGACGAGTAGCCACGGAGTAATGGTCTAGTGCGTAGAAGGTAATTGTTCTGTTTTTGGGAACTGGGTTCGAATCCCACCACCGCACAATATTTTTAGGCACATTTTAAGATGATGATGATGATAATTGTTGTTTTAAGGGGCCTAACATCGAGGTTATCGGCCCCATCACATTTTAAGATTTTGGGATCAAATACAAGATGATGATGATGATGCTAATTGTTGTTATAAGGGGACTAACATCTAGGTTATCGGTCCCTTATAGTTCGGGGGTTCATGAAAAATTAAAATGAACCTATAATTAAATCTATCTACAAACGTACACAATTAGAAAAGGAAAGGAAAACAAAAGAAGAGTAAGGGAAATAAAAGAAAGGGGAAGAAATGCCCTCAACCCTTGAAGAATGAGGATTGAGGGATGTAGAATGAAGGAGAGCCATGAATGGCAGAGAGGAAAGGGAAAAGGGAGAGGTCCTGCCACAAAGGCAATGGAGAAAGGCAAAAAAAAACCGGACCCAGGTCAGGAATCCCTCGCGATCGATAACTTTCGAGCTCACCAGCTGCGATCCCTTGAGGGTGTAGCATTATCCAAGGTGCACAAGACTGGTGGGGATACACACATCCTGCCTCCTTCAGAGCCTAGGGCAGAAGGCAGAAGGTACCTGAAAAAAAAAATCAAGAGGTCTGACCCCTCGAAGAATGAGGGATCAGGAAAAATGGGAGAAGAGCCAATTAAGGCGGAAAAGGATAGACTCCCTAGGCCTCGGATACCCTAATACCGTCGGGGACGGAAGAGAACAAGAGGTGACCAAGGGAGGTCGACAGGAAAGAAGACGGAGAGGAGTACGGCACAAGCAAGTCGAAGCAATGCAGGACTCAGCAGGGGTCCAGTGGTCGCCAACCCAAGGCCCACCAGATATGAGTCCCTGGGGGATAAAATACAAGAACATGACGATGAAATAACCAGCGCTTCTAGGCTGCACACTGTGTCAATCCAGTACACATTGAACCCTAAATAAAGACCGCATGATATTAGTCAAATTTGGCACGAATGCACTTGTATATTATTCCCAAAGCTTAAAATGAGCATAAAATGTTTAGGGGTGGTGGGACTTGAACCCAGCTTCCAAAAACAGGACGATTATCTTGTACGCACTTAGACCATTGCTCCACGGCTACTAGCCCCTTAACCTTGCCTGAAAGCGTATGAGATGTGATACTGCTTTCAGCTTCGAAGGTTCATTCACGTTTTTTTTTTTATCAGTGTGTCACCGTACCCAGCGTTAATTCGTATCCAACTGAAATCGTATAATCGGCATGTGTAAGTCAGTAGTTAATTTTAGTTGTACGTTTGTAGTTAGATTTAATTATAGGTTCATTTTCATTTTTCATGAACACCCAAACCATTAGGGACCGATAACCTAGATGTTAGGCCCCTTATAACAACAATTATCACCATCATCATCTTGTATTTGATCCCCAAAGCTTAAAATGTGCTCAAAATATTTAGCGGTGGTGGGATTCTAACCAAGCTCCCAAAAACAGAACAATTATCTTCTACGCACTTAGACCATTACTCCATGGCTACCTGTCCTTCACCTTGCCTGAAAGCGTATGAGATGTGATACTGCTTTTCGCTTCGAATGTTCATTCACGTTTTTTTTATCAGTAAGCCGCCGTACCCAGCGTTAATTTCGTATTCAACTGATACCGTATAATCGGCATGTTCTTTGTACATGCCCGTATGACAGTTTGATGCATTGAATATTCGCTTGTCGCACACATGTTTTTGTAAAGGTCTTGCTTCCATGTCATCATACATCTTGTCAAGTCGCTTAGGGTCATTGTGGCTTGGCTTAACACGGGGAACAGTCGACCATGATGGCGTCAGACGTTGGAAGTTTGGCCGAAAACTAAAAAAATAAGGGGCGGAAAACTCACCCGGAATAGATAAAATGTTTCTACCCAAAAGCGGATGGGTGTTACCACACTTGGCTAACACAGCAGCATACAGGAGTGGGCTATCCCGAAATTTTACCCAGTTATTTTACAAAAGTTTGGAATTGATTCTACATACCTGTATATACAGAGAGTTTAGTTTGGATGTATCGGAGACCCTCGCTAGCCCGCTCGCCCGCGGCGCGAGCCTGTCTCCCGCCGGGCACTTTGCCGTTATGCAGCGCTCTCGCGGCATTGAGTCATTGGGTATAGGAATTTGTACTTAAATTTGTACTTCAATGTGATCCTTGACCAGCTTTTTGACGAACTGACTTACGGAGAGCGATTGTCAACTTATTTTCAACAAGATTCTGCCACTGCTCACACTGACGAAGCATCCATGACAAAATTGCGTCGCATTTTTGGTACTAGGATTATAAGTCGGAACGTGTGGCCCCCGCGAAGCCCAGACTTATCACCATGTGACTTTTATTTGTGGGGGACGCTTAAAAATAGAGTGTATGCGAGGAACCCTCCACTAAAAATTAGCTTAAAGACTATATTACAGCTGAAATACAGTGCTGAGGAACTTCAGAGAGTAAATGCCAGTTTCATAAAAAGGTGCCAGCGATGTGTAGCAGTGAGTGGCGAACATTTTCAGCACCAGCTGTGAACTAGGTAAGTACAAATTCCTATACTCAATGACTCAGTGCGGCGCGGGCGCCGCATAACGTCAAAGTGCGTGGCGGGAGACAGGCTCACGCCGCGGGCGAGCGGGCTAGCGAGGGTCTCCGATACATCCAAACTAAACTCTCAGTAGCTGTTATCTCTCTTGTCGATATTCCTGAGGCAACACTAGCTCTCTCGCAAAACTGGCTGTATTAGAGTATCTAAGGCTCAATGTATTAATGCTATAAATTCATCCGAGACTTTCCGACCCACTATGGTGTAACGGTACATACTTTTATAGTTACCCAGTGGTGAGTCATTACTTTATACGCATTACTCGATATTAATGACTGATATGTCTACAGTCATTACATATTTAACTGCACGGGCCGAATGACTGATATGACCCAAGGTTTTTACCCTCTCAACTATATGCATTTAATGAACCAAGTATACGGGGTTGAGTACAACGCCATTCCAAGTTTAATACCAAACGGGACTAAGTACCGATATATCCCTATGTTTGAAACACATAGACCTCATGACCAAGATATCCTAATCCCATAATATGAATTAAGCACACCAAATTACATAGGCGATAATGCCCGAGAGAGCCATAGTTTACACACACGCTAATGTGCGCGGTGTTGATGACCGAAACGTTCTAAGACCTTTACACGCACCAAAGTATACAAGTCTGATGACCGAGGTGTCCCAAGTTTTCTACACACATTTAAGTACACGGTGCTTATAGCCACGATATCTAAATACCCTAACTAGATGGTTATAACGACTCAGATATTGCAAACCCTATAATATGATTTATGTACACCCAAGTACACGAGGCAAATGAGCTATATGTTATTATGTTCTAGCTACACGGGTCTTATGATTGAGATAATGCAATTGCACAAAAATAAATACACACTCGCTAGTGTACGGAGCTGATAATCAAGATGTTCCAACTTTCTAAATATCCCAAGCTGATGACCGAAATATCCCTTTACGTGCCACAACAAACTAAACTGTACTGTCTCGCAACCAGTGCTGAGGCAGTAACCAGGCTACGGAAAGCAATGCAAGCAGAAATATAATCTGTTACCGCCCGTGACGTGCTACCAGCTGGCGTACCTGTTTAAATATTTTCATTACGCCGACACGTAATGACTTTAATATTTATCTAATCGAGATTGACAATCTCATGGTCCAGTGGCTAGCACTCTTGACGGTTGCTCTTGAGGTTCGAACTCGATCCCCAAGGCTCTGAGACCGGAACAGACCACTCTTACCCGAAACTAAGAAGGGTGAATTGGTATGATTCTAGCCTTATCCATTAGATACTAGTCTAGTTACATGGTTGATTCTAACGAATTGTAGTTCTATCAGACAGAGAGGTCTAGCTCAATGGATAGTGTTCGCTTTGCATGTGAAAGGCCACGGTCGTCTTTTCCCAATGAAAATGAAAATCCACAGCCTGCTTCCAGTCTCCGACCGGGTCAGGAATGGAATGAATGAAGCCCCCATCTTGCGGCGAGGATATGAACTGCGCCGGCTGCCGAGGCCTGACGCACTCCTCTGGGGCAATGATTAAATGAATGACAGATGAAATGAAATGATAGTGGAGAGTGTTGCTGGAATGAAATTTTGACAGGGAAAACCGGAGTACCCGGAGAAAAACCTGTCTGCCTCCGTTTTGTCCAGCACAGATCTCACATGGAGTGACCGGGATTTGAACCACGGATCCAGCGGTGAGAGGCCGGCGTGCTGCCGCCTAAGCCACGGAGGCTCGTCTTTTCCCAATCCTCATGTGAATTACAGAACCAGCAGCGGTGGCTACGCTCGCTAAAGGGCAGTGTAGGTCATGGAACCAAGCCCTTTACTGACTCTGTAGACGCATGAACTCGTTTCCTGCCTCAGCCATCCTGGAAGTGGTTTCCGAGATGGTTTCTATCAATAGGTCCACAGCTGACTTTCTTCTAAAATTCCTCCCCCGCCGCTTCCTTAATTAGACCCAAGCTAGCGGTTACCTCTAAGATCGACCTGTCACTATCCCCAGGTTTATCTGTAGACAAAATGTCTTCAACTCCAGGACACTCTCTTCGCTATGGTAGAGGAATGATCCCTCGCAGAATTCATAGATAAAACTGAGCTGGGAGGATAAGAGGTTTATTAAAAAAACAGTAGCCCTAAGTAAGAAACGAGATGGTAGTGATTGTAAACTTATTTACAAGGTTTACTGGTCCACGCGAAACTTTGATACGTAGTGCGGTTATAAGAGGGCGATGACCACCACGGCGCATGTTTGATAAAAATATGAATATCTCTGGAACCATGCACTTGATGTTCATGAAACTTTAACTGCTTTTAGCATATGTGTGTATTAATAGGTGAATGAATTCGCAGAGTTCTGGATTAATAAATTTATGTCTGAATAATTATTATCGCTGCGAGTGAAAACAATTATGTATCGGCGCATTATTTCTAAAACCATTCATGCTATTAAGCCGAAATTCAGTTTCCAGCTTCCATAGTGTCTGTATTGTAATCCTAACCTATAAAATGATAACATTTTCGGCATATACAATTTTAGGAAAGGAATCAATAAAAAATATGAACCTTTCATTTAAAAGAATATTTTTTTTTCATAATGTTTAGACCTTATTCTAAATTTTTTAAAGCTTCAAATCATTGTACATACATAATAGAACTCAAGTTGCGAATTTCATGTCAATGGCGCTGTTACTTCCAGAGATAATGTACATTTTGTACGAACAAACATTATTAGTGGGAAAATGAGTTCAAAGTGAAGTGTGTACCTGCACGACTTGCTTTCTTCTAAAACATCCCAGACTTGTAGTCTCATGCTCCTGCCTCTTTCTTCTTGTCTTGGTGTGTCATCCTCCTTCTTCTTTTCTTTATTCTTTGCTGTTTATCAATATCTAAATCATGCTTTTCACCGCCAATCATCCTCTCACTGTTGCATGGCTCTAGGTTATGTTTATCATTACCTAATAATATCTCTTGCCCTCTTGACATTTTTATGAACTGGTTGCTACGAAACACACGCTTCCAGGTCCATTTTAATGATTGTCTACCCATATTCCTAATTACTACACTTCCACTAGCAATATCAATAAGACTACACAGCAAAAGCGATCACATGAAAAGCACTTGTCATATGAGCACTCATAAACAAATATTCAGTAGCAAAGAGCATAAAGCCTCATCTACAAGAGTATACTGGCCCTATCTACTGGCCAAAATACCAACTATTCTCAAGCATAGAAAAGTGGTCAATTTGAATCCAGATAATTATTACAAAAACCCACGAAAGCTGAGAGAGAACTGGGACTTTCAAACGCCACGCCTACCTTGCAGCATGAACTAAGAGCCATAACAATTAAACTAATTATTATATCATCATGAACTAAATTGATTTTGATAAAGCAACATAGTGGCCTATAAATGAGCCAATAAAAATTGATATTTTTTTTGTTAACGCCCCCTCACAAACCGGGAATCGAGGCTATTTAAATGAGAAAGTTTATTGTCTAAGTAGGCTTACTTAAAATGTCCCACCTATCTGGATATACCTTTTATACAGTGAGATTCTTTTGCTGCAGCTTGGCCGGCGACCGGCCGCCGGGCGTGCGTGCCTTCCGCCAGCCAACCGAGGTCGGTCCGCGAATAGCGCGCAGGTGAGATAACCAGGGTCATTAAAGTCATTAAGTCACTAAACTTTCATCAACGAGGGTGTGAAGTGTCAGCGCACAGATAAGAACGTAACATAAACAACTGCTTCTTGCAAGCTTTTATTAAAGAAGCACACATGTTTTTTAAATTTCTTGGGAATCTGGATGACCTCACGTCACCAGTTAAAGGTTAGAACTTACCTCTTCACAGAATATGCTGAAAATGTCCTTTACCTGACAGACAGCAACTTTGGAAGCTACATTATGTAGCTACTCCTGTTCCCCCTTGCGTGTTTACTGTGATTAATCGAAGCACGGACCTAAGTCCACTTTATGTTAAATTGTGGGGTAATTTAAAATTCAAAGTGTACAGATCTATTACCCGTACTCTAGAGGAGCTGGAGAACAATATACGGCAGCAGATATCCCTCACAACAGAAAGGAATTACAACGTGTAAACGCTAATTTATTTACACGGTACAACGCCTGTCAGCTGAAGGAGAATACTCTCAGCATCTTCTGTTAAAAGGTGAGTTCTTTAATCATGATTTTCTGTTGAATTGAACATTAATTAATGTACTTTGTTACGGTTTCCACCTGCGCACTATCCGTGGCCCGAGCTCGGTTGACTGGCGGAAGGCAGCCAGTCGCCGGCCCCGCTCCAGCAAAAGAATATCCCTGTACTTGGCATATTTTAGAGCGTTTTTTACTTGACCACTTAGATCTTTTAAAGGATACCTTAATTCTATTAATTACATACATTCCCTTCAAGATTTTCTCTAGATTTACTGCCCAAGGTTGCAGATTCGTATTCTGGCGCAGTCAGCTGGCATTTGAGGGTGGGTAAATGTGAGGGAGCCGTGTCAGTAGATTTACTGGCACGTTAAAGATCCCCTTCGGGGAAAAATTTTCGTCACCCCGGTGTCGCTAAAAGCCAGAGTAGTTAAAAGGGACGTAAAACGAATAACATTATTATTATTATTATTATTCTATGTTTAAATTAGTTATATGGTTATATTCTCACAAATTAACCCGAATTGTTATAAAAATATATAAGATTGCACAAATTAACCCAAATCCAGCAAATCTTTACAAATTTTAATAGATTTCATAAATTAGCCCTTACATGTAAACTATTTTAAAAGATGCTTTTTGTGGTTTACTGCATTTTCTACAGACACATGCCGGAACATTACATTACATTTTAATACACATGTAATTATTCTTTACAACTCTCAGTTGACTTTTATTTTTCATTAACACTAAATAAGATTTCTGTCCGATAGGGCGTTCAACCGTAAAAACCACTCTCTCACGTAATTATTAATTGCATTATAACCACATGCTCTCACTTTAAGATTGATATTCTGAATCCCAAAAATTGCCATTGCCATTGGTATCTAAAACCATAGGGGTTTTAAACCATTTTACTCGACACGCAACTTTTACCTCAACATTGGTCGCCATTACTGTGTTATAATAGCTTGGGGCATAGCATAGTACACAACAACCTCAAAAAGAGTGCATTACTATAGTGACCTGTATACCAATAAACCTCATAGATTTTAGTTCCAAGTGATCAGTAAACATTCTTTCGAAAAGACATTGCCTCAGCCCAAGATAATACCCATTTCCACTTTCTTTTACTCCAAACCCTTTAATCCAACCAGGATTGAGACTAGAGCCAACAGTTAGATAACCCAGTCAATGTTCTGTATACATTTTTCCAGAAATGGTTGGAACACCACATTTCTATCCAAGTCTTGCAAATTTAATACATATCCGTTTTAGCTCATTTTCCCTCGAGTTGTTGAAAAGCATAAACCTTATTAACGTCGGAACACTCTAAAACCTCGTTTGGTTTTAAGAGCTATTGAAATGGCTTGGAGGTCCCTTAACTCTACCTAACACTATAGATATTAATATCAACCTTCGGATACCAGTACGAATGAGTGAGAGGTAGGGATAGGAATTAAGAAAAACAAACGGTACACATGTAATATTTTTATTAATTTAACTATATTTATATTTTTACTTGAATGTAACACATGAGCAATTACCGTTTTAACATGCAAAACTGTATTGTTACATGAACACATTACATAATAATACCAGCATTACGAAGCTCTTCTTGTATTTCTCGAATTTCGGCTTGGTGATCCATGCACCAGGCCTGTTGAGAGGAATGCAAGAGTTATAGACGGATAACCAACTTTTTGAGATCGTTTCAGTTGATACATTTACCAAAAGATTATATCGATGTAAACATAGCACATATACAGGAGATGTTAGATTTCTTTTAACAAACAGGAGACTATTACAATGTGAACATTTCACTGTACTAATCTTACGATAAACATTATCTTGAACAGCTATATGGCTGGCTGCGTGGCTCAGGGGTAACGTTCTAGCTTGCTGGGTCCAAAGTTGCAGGTTCGTATCCTGGCGCAGCCAGCTGGCATTTGAGGGTGCGCAAATGCGAGGGAGCCGTGTCCGTAGATTTACTGGCACATTAAAGATCCCCTTCGGGGCAAAATTCCGGCACCCCGGCGTCTCTAAAAGCCAGTGTAGTTAAAAGGGACGTAAAACCAATAACATTATTATTATTGAACAGCTATATTTTCTACTTAGGCTTGCCATTTAGCATTTTGATGAGCCTCCATGGCTTAGGCGGCAGCACGCCGGCCTCTCACCGCTGGGTCCGTGGTTCAAGTCCCGGTCACTCCATGTGAGATCTATGCTGGACAGAACAGAGGCAGACAGGTTTTCTCCGGGTACTCCGGTTTTCCCTGTCAAAAATTTCATTCGAGCAACACTCTCCACTATCATTTCATTTCATCTGCCATTCATTTACTCATTGCCCCAGAAGAGTGCGTCAGGCCTCAGCAGCCGGCACAGTTCATATCCTTGCCGCTAGATGGGGTCTTCATTCATTCCATTCCTGACCCGGTCGGAGACTGGAGGCAGGCTGTGGATTTTCATTTCATTTAGCATTTTGATGAGTTTTTCTCAACAGCTGTGATTTGTTTGGACCACCACATTGATGATCACTTACACTCAAGACATTTTTACATTTCAAGTTGCCTTGACACTTTTTTGATCTCTCGTTTGAGCATCGTCAGAATATTATTCCATTTACATTTTTTCGCTTGTAGTTATACGAGTAGCCTTTATAGAGTGTACGTTGTCTACCTTGGTTGATAGTAGTAAGTTCCATAGTAGTAACTGACCTTTCAGTCTGATTTGCATACTACAAAGGTTACAACTGTTGTGGTGATGGAGTGATTTAGTGTTGGCTTTTAGTTGCTTATTTCCCTGGCCTTTTTTTGAGAAACTCCATATACCTTGCATGGTTTTAGAGGAGTATATCAACTCCCTTGACAACATTACTAACCTTACTCTTAGTTCCATAAGTAAGCAACAACAACAACGCTAAGATTTAATAAATTCTAGAATACTTTTCCCTATCCTTACCTCACCTATCCTAACCAAACCTACGTGGAAGAAACAAACTCAAAAATAATAGATTACCACAAACTGGTTCCTTTTCATTCTCGCCACAGCCAATTCTTTCCCAATCTTATCCTTAATTGTTAAATACAGATGTTACTACACCCCTCGAAATGGTAATCTCGTATTGCTAAAACATTAGATTCCTTTCCACAATGATTGCAATATATACATGTTTTCTATAAACACAGCACTAAGAATGAGAACTTAATCTAGACCGGACTAAGATTGATACCTGTACATCAGCCGCATGTCATTTTTAGTTTCAAGTAAGGTTACCTCAAAACTTGGTACTCAGGGTTTTATGGTAACCGAATTCGTAATGAAAGGTAGGAAATACTTTGACACGAATGTGATGATAATCCCAATAACACAGGTTACCCCAAACGGTTTCTAACTTATGATCACGATAGCAACTTTTCCAATCCTCATTTCGATTACCGGAACAAAAACATTACACAAGATCACTTAAATAACAGCCATGTTTGAATTTCTTCTTTAACAATATATGAATACCCCCCCTTTCTAGTAGACACATATCCTACAATGACTGGTGCTTGACACTTTGATATCAACGCATACACACAAACTTAGTTATGAAAGGAAGTGTTTAAGACAAGAATTATAGTGATAGATCAAGGTTAGAATACTTTAAGGTTAATGATTAGACTAGGAGCGAATGCAGGTAGAAAACATGTACTGTACATATTGCAGTCATTGTGGAAAGCGAACTATTGTTTTAGCAATATGAGATTACCATTTCGAGGGGTGTAGTAACATCTGTATTTAACAATTAAGGATAAGATAGGGAGAGATCCGACTGTGGCGTGAATGTAAAGGAACCAGTTTGTGGTAACCTATGTTTTTTGAGATTGTTTCTTCCGCTTAGGTTTGGTTAGGAATGGTTAGGTTAGGATAGGCAAAAGTATTCTAGAATTTTTGAAATCTTAGTGATGTTACTACACCCCTCGAAATGGTAATCTCATATTGCTAAAACATTAGTTTCCTTTCCACAATGATTGCAATAAATACATGTTTTCTCCTCTAAAACCATGCAAGGTAGCCTATATGAGGTTTCTCAAAGAAGCGCCCTCTCCCCCCAAATCATCATAAAAATAATCTGGCAAATAAGCCGACATAAAATAACATGTTGAATAAGTCTATAATAAAAAGCGACCAGGGAAAATAGCAACTAAAAGCCGACACTAAATCACTTCATCACCAGAACAGTTGTAACCGACATAGTATGCAAATCAGACTGACATGTCAGTTACTACTATGGAACTTACAACCAACCAAGGTAGACAACGAGCACTGTATAAACTACTGGCGAAAGAATGTAAATGGAATAATATTCTGGCGATGCTCAAACGAGAGATCAAAAAGGTGTCGAGGCAACTTGAAAAGTAAAACTGGGGATGTCTTGACTGTAAGTGATCATCAATGTGGTGTTACAAACAAATCACAGTTGCTGTTGAGAAAAACTAATCAAAATGCTAAAAAGCAAGCCCAAAAAGAATATATAGCTATTCAAGATAATATTTATCGTAAGATTAGTACAGTTAAATGTTCACATGGTACTAGTCTCATGTTTGTTAAAAAAACATCTAACATTTCCTCTAAAAGTGCTGTGTTTACGTACTCTATAAAATATTTTGATAAATTTATCAACTAAAACAATCTCAATAAGTTGGTTGACTGTCTATTCCTCTCAACAGGCCTGGTGCATGGAACACAAAGCCGAAATCCGAGATATACAACAAGAGCTTCGTAATGCTGGTATTGTTATGTAATGTGTTCCTGTAACAATACTTCTTAGCATGTTAAAACGGTCGTTACTCATGTGTTACATATATCAAATAAAAATATAGATATAGTTCAATTAGGCTATATGATGATAATTGTTGTTTAAAGGGCCTAACATTTAGGTTGTAATAAAAATATAACATGTGTACCGTTTGTTTTTCTTAATTGCTATCCCTACCTCCCACTTTTTCGGACTGGTATCCTTTGGGTGATATTAATGTCTATAGTGTTAGGTAGAGTTAAGGGACCTCCGAGCCATTTCAATAGCTCTTAAACCCAAACGACGTTCTAGAGTGTACCGACCTTGGTAAAGTTTATACTTTTCAACAACTCGAGAGGGGACACGAGCTTAAACGGATATGTATTAAATTTACAAGACTTGAATAGAAATGTAGTGTTCCAACCACTACTGGAAAAATGTATAGAGATCATTGATTGGGTTATCTGTTCGCTCTAGTCTTAATCCTGATTGGGTTACAGAGTTTGTAGTAAAAAAATAGTAAAGACTATTATCCTGGGCTGAGCCAACGTCTTTTGGAAATAATGTTTACTGGTCACTTGGAACTAAAATCTATGAGGTTTATTGGTTTACAGGTCACTATAGTATTATACCCGGATCGTTCACACGTCCGTGACATTGTTGACATTATTATTTTGGAAAGAAGTGTTATTAATTGAAGAGATTGAGGGAATGGATTGTTTGAATAGCGCGCGGAGGAGACTCGAGAGTGCTGAGGGAAGCATGCATCGCAGGCGCGAGTGACGTGAGTTTGTGACGTGGAGCCCGCATACGTCACGAGTTTTTTTTCTGGAATTACCTTTAGGAGAAGAGATGGACGCTAGGAAATTAGCACACATTACTCGCAATTACAAGAGAAGGAATTTGAGCTATCAAGCGTTAATATCGGTCCAGTAGAAGCCGAGATACGAGATGGAAGTTTCTGGAACATTTGCTCGCTGGACTATATAAAGGGTACGATTATCAAGATAGTTACATCATTACAACGGAGCATTTGCTCATGTGCGGAAATACGTAACGTGAAGTGACAGTATACACGCTAAGATTCTGACGGTCGAAGGACTTAGTCGCTGTACCAGTGGTCAGCAAGACTTAGTTTTTGTTCGAGTGAACAAACTTAACTTTTGGCAGCGAATGGACTTAGAATATCCACTGACTTTCAGGTCACATATTCTACAGTCAGGTGATGGTAGTGTCGAAACCATTCACAGAAGTTAGCCTACAGAACGATGTACTTCTTGTGGTGACTATACATCAGGCACTTCGAATTTCATCAGGAGAAGTTATTTATTTCATCAGTTCGTTTATGCAGCTAATAGGTGTTCCTATCTTAGCGTGCAAACGAAACCGCATTATTTGAATATGAGATTTATTCTCAAATCTACAAGAGTACTGTACCAGTCTATGACTGAGCAACGTTTTGTCATGTTACACGGTACTGGTGATAGCGGGAGTTATTTAGAACGAGTGACTGCGAATATCAACATGTGCCGTTAAACTACTCGTAGGATTGGTAGGACATGGAGACAAACGAGGTATACAGATACAGCAGATGGCCATGGGAAGACACTGTTGGAATAGTGTCCACCGCAGGACACGCTCTTCCTACACATCAAGAATGAAGTAAGACAACTATTCATGTACTATCCACTAACCTGTAGTATTAGAGAATTATATATTTTTGAACAGTCACGATCAGAAATCAACACACATTTTTCACCGTAGCTAGATTTTCGATTGTATTTGTCTGGATGACAAATGGAACTGCTGTCTGACAATTTATTTTTCGATCTACGATTTTGTCAGGACAGGCATTAGTTCATGTTCCGACATGAAATATTTCGATTATTCCAAGGGATAGGAGTATTTTTCTTTAATTCATATTATGAGAGCAGAAGTAATTGCGACTTGGATTATTTAAATGATTTAATTTATTTAATAATAATAATAATCATATGCGAAGTGAATAAGTTAATAATATTATAAATATTAACGATGCTATTTAAAGTTATAAATAATTAGGGAGTGATAATACCGAACATTAGGAACTAAATTAAATTAATTGTTAATTGTTTATTGTGATTAAATAATTAGTGCATTAAATAAAAATAATAGGAGATGTTAATAATAATCATTTACAGATGAGATTTAAATATTTATTTATTAAAGAAATAGGGCGATAATAATCATTTATGACATTGATGATGCCCAAATATTTTTTTGTAATAATAATAATAATAATAATTTGTGGATGAATTTAATTAGTTGGAAGGACTTAAATTAAATAACTTTGTTTATTTTTGAATAAAAGTTTGGAAATTTAAATAAATTTAAATGAGTTTATGGATGAAGAGAATGAAGTAGTAAGATTTTTGAGCTCAGAATTATTTTTAAAAGCACTTAAAAATATATTCAGATGAAAAGAAAGGAAACGGCAGGTATTTAATGTGTCAAATCAGGGAGAATTTATGTAAATGGGAGGCAAGGAGAGATTGACCAGAATTTATTTTATTGGTAAAATAACACTGAAGAACACAGTCTAGTAATTGACAGAATATTACAAGAGAAAGAAAATATATATATATGATAAAAAGGAATAATATGATGTTGTGTGCAGAATATTTTGGTGATGATTTTAGTGTGCGTTTGGCGACACTTAAAGTTGTGGAGACCTTGGGGGTCATCCAAGAGGGCTTTTGTTCCCGTAGTTGTGGGCACACAAGGATGTGCGTATGTTTGAAAGAGCAAGTGGGCTAAATTGTCAAAGAAGGGTTAGGCAATGTGGACCGCCCCATATTCTTGTCAGATTTCACTATTCTGTCAATCAAAATAATAAATAATATTTTTTTTCTGGATCAACTCGAAGTTCCGATGGTATGCCTAAATAAATAATTGAAGAACATGAATTTAGATTTGTTGAACCTGACCGAGAAAAAAAAAATAAGATGAAAAGAGCAAATGAATTAAAAAATATAATTAATGAATTTTTATTTTTGGAATAATAATAATAATAATAATAACAGTGGAAATGAGCAAATGAAATATTCATCATGTGAGAGGTTGAGAAAACTTGTTATAAATAAAGTGAAGGGAAATTTTGAAATTTATAAATTAATAATAATAATAATAAATCTTTTTTTGAGATTATATGAAAATTTTGGTGATAGAAAATTTTGATGATATAAAAATTTGGTGAAGAGTTAATGATTTAATCCGCTGATGGTGGATAGCAACAATTTATATTGTTTACAACAATTTTTTGTAATTTTAATAACATATGAAAATAATTTAAGATTTTTTGTGACATTTAAACAAATGGAAGTGAGAAAAGAAGAAAGTTAATTTTTCAAAATATTATGAAAAGTTTTTTTGAACAAATTTTGGTTTTTGAAATTGAAAATCTCAATGAACAATTATTAACATTCGACTTTATGTCAGTCGAGTATTGATATTGTTATGGAACAACGAATCAGTGATATGATAATTTTTCCAAATAAGTCTAATTTTGGAATAACACCGATTAAATAAAGTGTCTTTTTTTTGGAAATGTTTTACTACGAATATTTGAACAATCAAATGCAATATTTCGAAAAGTGAACTACGAACATGTAAATATTAGGGGTCACTCAGAACTCTTTATTGAACAGTGATTACCAGTGTAAATATTTTTTTATATCAGAAAGGACTAATTAATTTTCTGATTATCATATCTGCGACATTCTAGTAATAATCTTAGGGACTGTTGATTTCTCATGTGTGATTTGTTTTATCTTTGTTGAGGTTTTTGCCATTCAAATCATATTTTTATCTATAAATAAATTGAGATTTTAAGGCATGTACTAATTCAAAATAATTTCTCACCTTACCTTACTTGTGAATTACCAAGATCAGGGATGCCAGATTAGACCCAAGTATTCACCTAGATAGACCCTGAGATATATTTTTCTCGAGCTAATCTGATGTCGGTATTTTACAAAATGTGGTCGTTGGATCTCCATCCAAACGGGCACAGTATTTGCGGATTGTGTACTTTGCTTTAAGCGCTACACTAAAAATGTTGCCCCAAGCTATTATAAGAACGTAATGGCAACCACTGAGGTAAAAGTTGCGTGTCGAGTAAAATGGTTTAAAACCCCTACGGTTTTAGACATCAATGGCAATGGCATTTTAAGGATTCAGAGTTATTAATCTTAAAGTGAGAGCATGTGGGTTTAATGCAATTAACAATTATGTGAGAGAGTGGTTTTTGTGGTTAAATGCCCTATCGGACAGCAATCTTATCTGGTGTTAATGAAAAATAAAAGTCAACTGTGAGTAAAGAGCAACTTCATGTGTATTAAAATGTAATGTAATGAGCCGGTCTTTGTCTGTAGGAAATGTAGTAAACCACCAAAAGGCATCTTATAAAATAGTCTACATGTAAGGGCTATATTATGGAATTTATTTACATTTGTAAAGATTTGCTGGATTTGGGTTAATTTGTGTAATCCTATATAATTTTTATAACAATTTTGTATTAATTTGAGAGAATTATGTAACTATATAACTAATTTTTTTTGTAATTAAGTAAATCTAGAAAAAAATCTTGAAAGAAATGTATGGACTTAATACAATTTAGGAGTCCTTGACATGATCTAAGTGGTCAAGTTAAAAAACGCTACAAAATATGCCAAGTATAAAATGTATATTCAGACAGGTTAGACATTTTAAGTAAGCCCACTTAGACAATAAATTCTCACATTTAAATAGCTTCGATTCGCGTTTTTTTAAATGTAGCCACACTACATATCAATGTTTCGCGTGACCAGATCACCTTGTAAATGACAAGTTTACAATCACTACCATCGCGTTTCCTACTTAGGGCTACTGTTCTTTTTTAAACGCTTATCCTCCCAGCTCAGTTTTATCCATGGATTCTGTGACGGATCATTCCTCTACCATCGCGGAGAGAGTGTCTGGGAGTTGAAGACACTTTGTGTACTGATACAATTGGGGATAGTGACAGGTCGATCTTAGAGGTAACCGCTAGCTTGGGTCTAATTAAGGAAGCGGCGGGGGAGGGATTTTGGAAAAAAGTCAGCTGTGGACCTATTGATAGAAACCATCTCGGAAACCACTTCCAGGATGGCTGAGGCAGGAAACGAGTCTATGCGTCTACCGAGTCAGTAAAGGGCTTGGTTCCATGACATACACCGCGCTTTAACGAACGTAGCCAACGCTGCCGGTTCTGTAATTCACATGAGGATTGGGAAAAGACGGCCGTGGCCTTTCACTTGCAAAGTGAACACTCTACCCATTGAGCTACACCTCTCTGTCTGATAGAACTACAATTCGTTAGAAACAAATATGTAACTAGACTGGTGTCTACTGAATAAGGCTAGAATCATATCAATTCACCCTTCTTAGTTTCGGATAAGAGTGGTCTGTTCCGGTCTCAGAGCCTTGGGGATCGAGTTCGAACCTCAAGAGCAACCGTCGAGAGTGCTAGCCACTGGACCATGAGATTGTCAATCTCGGTTAGATAAATAATAAAGTTATTACATGTAGGCGTAATGCAAATATTTAAACAGGTTCGCCAGCTGGTAGCACGTCACGGGCGGTAACAGATTATATTTTTGCTTGCATTGCTTTCCGTACACCCAAGTACACGAGGTAAATGAGCTATATCTTTTTATGTTTTAGCTGTACATAAGTCATATTAAAGGGTTTACAATATCAAATTCGTTATAACCATCTAGTTAGGGTATTTAGATATCATGGCTGTTAGCCCCGTGTACTTAAGTGTGTGTAGGAAACATGGGATATCTCGGTCATCTGACCTGTATACTTAAGTACTTGTAAAGGTTTTAGAACATTTCGGTCATCAACACCGTGCACATTAGCATGTGTGTGAACTATGGCTATCTCGGACATTATCGCTATGTAGTTTGGTGGCCTTAATTCATATTATAGGGTTGAGATATCTTGGTCATGAGTTCTATGTGTTTCAAACATACGGATATATCGGTACTTAGTCCCGTTTGGTAATAAACTTGGGATGTCGTGGTACTCAACCCCGTATACTTGGGTCATTAAATGCATATAGTTGAGAGGGTATAAAAACTTGGGTCATATCAGTCATTCGGCCCGTGCAGTTAAATATGTAATGACTAAAGACATATCAGTCATTAATATCGTGTAATGTGTATAAAGTAATGACTCACCACCAGGTAACTATAAAAGTATGTACCGTTACACCATAGTAGGTCGGAAAGCCTCGGATGAATTTATAGTATACAGGTATGCAGAAACAATTCCAAACTTTTGTAAAATAACTGGGTAACATTTCGGGATAGACCACTCGTGTATGCTGTTATGTTAGCCAAGTGTGGTAACACCCATCCGATTTTGGGTAGAAACATTTTATCTATACCGGGTGCGTCTTCCGTCCCTTATATTTTTAGTTTTCGGCCACACTTCCAACGGCTGACGCCGTCATGATCGACAGTTCCCCGTGTATAGCCCAAACCAATCATCGGAGAGACTAGTGTGAGGGTTCATTTTACTCGACATTAAGCCCCCTTTGCCATGGATCATTTAATTTTCCAGATGTATACCGAAAAGAAACTTAACTACTAGGTCCTCAGCACAAGATTTCGGCAATGAATATTGATATAAAGTTGTGTGAGGGCTCGTTTTACTCGGGTTTAAGCCCTCTTTACCATGGATTATTTAGGTTTTTAAATTTTGCCAAAAGACCTAAATACATGGAAGGCACCACTTTATTTGATCGCGACTATACCTCACCACTCGGCCTTAGCCGATATGTCGCGAACTAATAATCGGAGAGACGTGGTGTTAGGGCCCGTTTTACTCGGGATTCAACCCTCTTTCATAGGGAGTATTTATTTTTCCAGATTTCACCATAGCAAACTGCTAAGTCATCGACCTGAGATTTTTGAAACTAATAATCGTAAGCCTCTTTACCATGGATTATTTGCTTTTACAAATTTTGCCAAATGGCCTAACGTCACGGGTGGCACCTTTCTTACTTGAACGCGACTGTACCTTACTGTTCGGCTCTTTCCCCATATGACCCGAACCTACAATTGTAGAGACTTGTGTGAGGGCGCGTTTTACTCGGGAGTAGGCTCCTTTTCCCGTGGATTACTTCCGTTTCTAGATTTATAAATAAAAAAAACTGAAAGATCATTGACCTGAGATTTTGAGAACCCATAATTGTAGAGACTTGTGTATGGTGTCAAATAAACAGAGTGACAGATCCCTTCTAATCGGCCACTTATTTCCCCAAATTTTGGCAAACGACCAAATTACTAGAAACGTTCTATCTATATAAGCTATTTAAAGGTAGAGTATCGCCCGTTTGTTACAACAAAGTCTACAGTGGTTGAGAATTATAGGATTTAAAGAATTTTCGAGTATTGTAAATAATTTTTATATAACATTATTTTGAATTTGTGAATCTTAATATATTTTTGGTTAAACATCTGAGTTTCCAACCTAAGCCTGCGCTGTAAGCTAATAGAAAAGCTTGGAAACAAGAGAGAAAAGAACAACACTGTTTACGAATAAAGGAATACTCGACTAATGTTAAAGCAAATCTACATGCTAAAAAAGAATAATAACTTCAGTAAACCGACTAAAAATACTGTACTTTGCAACTCTGTCGGAACGGTCGGGGGTGTCGTAACACTCATGGGTAGAAAGAAAGGTGTTAGCATATAAATAAATGCAAAAATAAATAAATAGTGAATAAATATTTCATTTATCCACGTTACAGAAGTTAATCACTATCTCACGATCTCTCAACAGAATTATTCTGGTTTAAACGGGCATGTGACCTCAACAGCTGTATAGCCATGCGTTAGAAAGAGTAATGCAAGTTAAATAATAAGTAATGATAATTATAACATACCATCAGCGTCGATATTAAATCACTCTCTCTCTAGCTATCCTGTCGCAGTGCAGCCAGGTGTAATGTTACTTGACATTGTAAAACCCGCTCTTAGTCTTAAGAACGTTTAGCGTTAAAATATTTTAAAAAACTCAAATTTAAAATTCTAGTTAGGCCCTTTGTCATAATTTAAAAAAAATGATATCCTCTAGGTAATTGCGTCGTTACACCCTTCCTTTTAAACCATTGCACAACTTTCTACGATTATTAGTTTGGAAAACCTCGGGTCAATGATCATATAGTTTGGTCTTTTGGCAAAATATAAATATTAAAAGGTGTTAAAAATTTTAAAAATGTTACATGGATTAATTTTAATCCTTGCTCAAGTCTCTACAATTATTGGTTCGAGAAATCTCAGGTCCATGACCTTGGCAAAATCTGGAAAAATATTTAGTCCATGGCAACATAGAAAATATTACATTCATCAATTTAAATCCTTATACAAGTCTCCACGATTATTGGTTCTCGAAATCTCCGGTCGATGACCTTGTAGTTTAACAAAATCTGGGAAAATAAATATTTCGCGGTAAAGAGGAGAATGCACGGTGTAATTAGACCTCTTACACAAGTTCCTGCGAGTATGGGTTCTCACTATCTCGGGTCGATGAACTTGTAGTTTGCTAAAATGTAGAAAATAAATAGTTCTCCGTAAAGAGGGCTTAATGTCGAGTAAAATGTACCCTCACACAAGTCTTTCCGATTAATACTTTGGAAAATCTCAGGTCGATGACCTAGTAGTTTGGTCGTTTGCCAAAATTTGGGGAAATAAGTGTTCCATGGGAAGGGATCTGTCACGCTGTTTAATTCGACACCATACACAAGTCTCTACAATTATGGGTTCTCAAAATCTCAGGTCAATGATCTTTCAGTTTTTTTTTGTATAAATCTAGAAACGGAAGTAATCCATGGGAAAGGGAGCTTACTCCTGTGTAAAATGCGCCCTCACACAAGTCTCTACAATTATAGGTTCGGGTCATATGGGGAAAGAGCCGAACAGTAAGGTACAGTCGCGTTCAAGTAAAAAAGGTGCCACCCGTGACGTTAGGCCATTTGGCAAAATTTGTAAAAGCAAATAATCCACGGTAAAAAGGGCTACGATTATTAGTTTCGAAAATCTCAGGTCGATGACCTAGCAGTTTGCTGTGGTGAAATCTGAAAAAATAAATAATCCTCATGAGAGAGGGCTGAATCCTGAGTAAAACGGGCCTTACACCACGTCTCTCCGATTATTAGTTCGCGAGATATCGGCTAAAGCCGAGTGGTGAGGTATAGTCGCGTTCAAATAAAGTGGTGCCTTCCATGTATTTAGGTCTTTTGGCAAAATTTAAAAACCTAAATAATCCATGGTAAAGAGGGCTTAAACCCGAGTAAAACGAGCCCTCACACTACTTTCTATCATTATTCATTGCCGAAATCTTGTGCCGAGGACCTACTGTCGACCAAAGTATTATGTGTACTCGAGTTTGAAGGTTGTTTGTGACGTAACCAATAGACATACATAAAATCCAATAACATCATCATTTTCGTCGTTCTATTTTACGTGAGTTCATGTAGGTTTGGAATTTTTAGTTCATATTTTAATATTTTTTATCGCAGTTGGAACACAAAAAGTGACCGTTTTTAAGCGTGTTTCAACCATGCGTCACATTTAAGAATTATTATCTCACAAACCAGTCATCAGATCGAATCCAAATATTAAAACAATATATATTGGAATGTTGTATAACTGGTTTATTAATTTCAAAATTGTGCGTGTCCAAGAAACAAAGTTGTTATCATTTGTGTAAGGTAACGTTTTCTCGGCTTGGGGTGGTTGGAATATGTAGTTCTTGGTCGTGTTTTAATCCTTATACATCAAAAAGTTATGCTGTATGACTTTAAAACACGTAAATTAATTCACTTATTTTATATCGGTTTATATTTGAACGGGGAAATACGACCTCGCCTCGCTCGGCAGTGATGGGCTCCATCTCAGCAACGCTGTACAGCTTACCCCGGAGAGGCTGGCTGGTGAATCATGCCTTATTTCCACGAACAAATACAAACCGACATAAAATAAGTGAATTAATTTACGTATTTCACAGTCATACAGCATAACTTCTTGATGTATAAGGATTACAACGCGACCAAGAGCTATATTTTCCAACCACCCCGAGCCGAGAAAAAGTTACCTTACAAAAATGATAACAACTTTGTTTCTTGGACAAACAAAATTTTGAAATTAATAAACTAGTTAAACAACATTCCAATGTATGTTGTGTTAATATTTGCATTTGATCTGATGACGGGGTTTTGAGATAATAATTCTTAAATGTGACGCATGGTTGAAACACGCTTAAAACGGGCTCATTTTGTGTTCCAACTGCGATAAAAAATATTAAAATATAAATTAAAAATTCCAAACCTACATGAACTAACGTAAAATAGAACGACGAAAATGTTGATGTTATTGGATTTTATGTAGGTCTATTTGTTACTTCACAAACAACGTTCAAACTCGAGTGCACATAATACTTTGGTCGACAGTAGTAGTTAAGTTTCTTTTCGGTATAAATCTGGAAAAATAAATGATCCATGGCAAAGGGGGCTTATTGTCGAGTAAAATTAACCCTCTCACTAGTCTTTCCGATGATTGGTTCGGGAAATATCGGAAAAAGCCGACAGTAACGTACAGTCTTGTTCAAATAAAATGGGCGCGTTAAACCCTGCTAAGGCAATATATTGACATGGAACTACACAGTGACAGACAGGTATTGTGAGTGTGAGAGGCATAGACCTACACAGTGACATACAAGTATTGAGAGTGTGAGAGGCATAGACCTACACAGTGACAAAGCCTATACAGTAACTGACAGGTATTGAGAGAATGACAGGCAATAACCAACACAGTGACAGACAGGTATTGTGAGAATGACAGGCATGCGCCAACACAGTGGCAAACAGGTATTGAGTGACAGACATGGAACTACACAGTGACAGACAGGTATTGAGCGACAGGCCTGGACTACACAGTGACAAACAGGCATTGAGTGAGTGAGAAGCATGGACCTAGACAGGGACAGACAGGTATTGAGAGTGTGAGAGGAATATACCAACATAGTGACAGACATGGATTGAGAGAATGACAGGCATGAACCAACATAGTGACAGACAAGTATTGGGTGAGTGAGAGGGATAGACCTACACATTGACAGACAGGTATTGAGAGTGTGTGAGGCACCCAGATATTTCGTCCGAAGTGCCTCGACCCTGGTTCTTTGATCCTTGGTTAGCCTTGCTCGTTCAAGTTGTAGAGCTCCCGTCAGCTTTCCGATGCCTACGATGTCTCGCCGGACGTCATTCGGAGTTTCCACATGCACAGTCGTTGATACCGGGCTACACCAAGTGACCTGAGTGGCTTTCTACAGGGTGACTGGGTACTCATTCAGGTTCATCATTCGAACCAGCACCGGTCCCGTGGTGTTGACGGCAGCTCTCCTTAGTAAAACCCCTCGACAAACCTCTTTTCCTCTTGCAGCTTCGATGATCCCAGTAGTCTCCTGGTTATCGCTGTCCGATCGAACCATGGTCACGTTGACGCTTCTGGGAGGAAGAACTTCATCCGTGCTCAGGGCCATTCGCACCGCTCCATCGGCACGTCCGTGAAGGATGATTTCTTCATCAGTGAATCTGAGGCTTCTATGTTTCAAATCCAGGGTTAGTCCTAATTTAAACAAAAGGTCCATGCCAAGGATGACATATTCGGTAATATCGGCCACTATCACTCGGTGGTTGATCTTCCCGCTGCCCAGTCAGATGCTGAAGTTGATTTCGCCGTAGGTGTTCGCCGGCTCACCCGTCGCTGTCTTCAGTAGAACTCTCGTCGGATGAAGGGCTCCTTTAATAGTGTCTTTCTTCACGATCTTCGTAGTAGCCCCAGTATCCAAGAGCATGTCATGTTCCATACATTGATGGTTCCATCCAGGAATAAACTCTGTGTCTGACGCATTAGGGAGATAACCTGCACATGCTCTTTCGAGGCAGTAGGGCCGTTCCACGATGCTCGCCCTTTACCACCGGCCCAATCTAGTTTTCTTGGTTCTTGGTTTCATTCTCGCAGTGGTTTCTCACATGACCTAACTCACCACAGTTCCAGCAGCGTATCTCCCTTCCCCGGCGCAGACTGTCGTTGCTCGGCAGATGTTTCGAGACGATCCGTTCGACCTTCTCGTCCAGGGACTCTTCCTCACAGCCGTGCGTTCATCCTTGACGTCTGCGTGGCAGCCTTGAACTCCAATGCACGTACCAGCGCGTCCATTAGCGTCTAAGGATGAGCAAGACGGTGGCCTCGTTGCAGTTTAAGGTCGTTCACGCTCATGAGAGAGATTCCCACAGACAGCCGCTCGACGAAATCATTCAGGGCGGAAGGGTAGGTCACCCGAACAAGACGCGCGATATCTGCCTCGAATTCCTGCAGTGTCTCTCCACTCTTCTGTCGTCTGTTAATCAGCTGGCTATGATAGACTTGCTGTAGATGTTTGTCCCCATACCTCATTTCCAATCTTGCCACCAGGGATGTGTAATTCTTTTGCTCGTTGTCTGGAATGGTCTGTAGAATATTCAGAGCGTCTCCTCGGGACGCTCCTAACATTGACTCCGGTTGCTGGTTTAATTTCGTTGGTACCTGTTTACAGGGTCTTCAGGAGGAAATTAAATTTTTCTTCGATGGTGGTATTTTTAACTGGAAATCCTTTTCAACTTTCTCAAGTTCCTCTCTGAACGCACTAGAATTTTCATAAATTCTTTCTTCTAACTTGTCTTCCAGCCGCTGGTGAATCTCCACCATCTTTCATTCGAGTAACCTTGATGTTTCAGTTTGGTTTCTGGAAATTACACTAATCTTTTCTTCTAGCAGTCTGGAGCTTTCGGCTTGGTTCTTCGTCAACTCGGCAAGGTCCTTCATGCTTGTGGCTCTTTCGAACAGGGGGGCCTCCGGATCCTTACCTTCAGCCTCCAAGACCGAGCGAAGTCGCTTCTGTAGGACGGTCTTGTTTCCAGTGGTGTCTAGCTCACAGGGGCTTGGTGGCGCAGCGGTCAAGCTGTTGGCCTCTCACCAAGGAGGTCCCGTGGCTCATGATCTCAAGATTAACGGTCACGTTAAACTACAAGCTTCCTTGTCTACCTCGCGTTCTTCCAGCTCCTGTTTCAGTTCAATAACCTTCAATTCACTTAATTTTATTCTCACAGTAGCCATAATAACAAGAACGTAAACAGTTTAAAGGTTCAAAAATAAAAGTCACACACGGCCAATTTCTATCCAGCTTCTGACACTAATTGTTGCGTTCCGTGGGTCAAATAATAAATTAAATACACTCACTTCCTAATTCTTATATTTAATCAAACACAAAAATACTAATACCATAGCTCCATTGTTGCCTATTCACAGAGTCTCTAAACCACACAGCCTTCTCGAAGCGTCACTTCCCTTCTCCTTGCACTGCCTTCACAAGCTCGTCGTTGACGTGAAATAAACAGTTTCCTCACTTTATCGCAAAGTGCTGCTTTAAGCTTGTATAGACACGTAGCAATATAATTTTCAGTATCTGTGAATAAGACTCATACCGCGAGATACCATCTTTCTGTAACGCATCACAGGAGTTCAAGTCAAGTCGAATGCACTGTTTCTATGATTTACGAAAAGTAAGTTACAGAATATAGTGCCATAAGATTATGATTATTATAATAACCTAACATACGAATCGTAGTTTCAATCACTTGAATAGGGTAAGTAAAATAAAATAAAAAATACTTAAAAGTTTCGAACTAGGCCTAATGCCATCATGAATATTTGAAATGAATTGAACATTAGATGTGTGTATATTAATGTAAGCTCTGAATAATGATCCGCTGTTGTCAGTATCTCTGCTCCCGGGTGATTGAATCGCAAGAAAGATCATTTGAAATACTCGTATTTAAAAATCACATGGCCGCCATGCTGTTTTTGTGTTTCTCAGGATTTGGAAAGTCACATAGATGTAGTTAGTTAATAGTTCTCTATCAACATTCAAAAATTCAGTTTGATCGCTTAAATACTTTTGGAGATATTGTGAACCGGTGGAATGTATATGGACGCCATGTTGTATTATATCATATAAGATGCGTTCAAAAAGTAACGAGCCGGAGGTGGAATGCACAAACTGGTGACGACATCGGCTAATCGTGGCGTGTGTAACGAGGTGTGGTTCCGACCAGAGCGTGGAAGGTCACAGCCCGTCGCTAGAGGGCACGCGTGCATGTCACGTGATGATACAAAGCGAGCAGCAGCATCCATCAATCGTCCAACGCTGCCAGTCGCATTGCAAACAGTGACATGGAGGCGTCAAACGAAGAGCAAAGAGGTGTTGTTCGGTTTCTGACAGCGGAAGGAGTAAGGGGATCGGACGTTCATCGCCGAATGTCACAAGTGTACGGCGAACACTGCACGTCCCTTGCAAGGGTCAAGGTGTGGCACAAGCGCTTCAGGGAAGGACGAGTGTCATTAGCCGATGATGCCCGGTCTGGGGCACCCCCCTGTAATACCGATGACAACGTCCAGCTGGTTGATGCACTCATTACCCAGGACCGCCGAGTGACAGTGAACGCCATAACCGCCGTGGTCTGATTGAGCGTCGGAAGTGTGCACACCATCATGAAGGAACGACTGCACTTGCGCAAAGTGTGTGCCCAATGGGTGCCCCACAGTCTTCAACCACACCAGGAAGTATGTCGAATGGCCCACTGTCTTGATCATCTGCAGCGCTATGCGAGGGAAGGGAATTGGTTCCTGGCACGAGTGGTGGCTATAGATGAGTCATGGTGTCATCACTTCGAACCAGAATCCAAACGACAAAGCCTCCAGTGGAAGCATTCAGGGTCACCACCACCCAAAATAGGCAAGGCCATCCACACTAGAGCAGGAAAGGTAATGCTGATGTTCTTCTTTGACCAAGATGGCCCCCTTCTGATACACTTCATGCCACACGGGACAACAGTGTATGCCCAGGGTTACTCGCAAACCTTGACCACCCTTTGCCAAGCGATCAAAACAAAACGACCAGGCAATCTCACCCGTGGGGTCATTCCGCTCCACGACAATGCACGACCTCATACGGCCAACACAGTCGCGGCACTCCTGCAGAAATTCAAATGGGAGGTTCTCGGCCACCCTCCATACAGTCCAGACCTCTCTCCTTGTGATTATGCCATGTTTGGTCCCCTGAAAAGGGCTCTGTGGGGCCAACGATTCACCTCGGACGTCGACGTCCAGCTGTACGTGCGGAACTGGTTCACATCGCAGCCCAGGGAATTTTATGAGACAACCATTCACCGCCTCGTGTCACAGTGGGACGAGTGCCTCATCAGCCAGGGCCAATACTTCTAACATACAGATACTGGTTTCTGTAATTATGCCTCCGGCTCGTTACCTTTTGAACGCATCTTACATATAGGCGATAGAATTATGGTTGACAGCAGATGAATATTCTAATGATAGTTCAATACACCAACCTATATTTCTACTGCTGGATGTAGACACATGACATAAAAACGTTTAAAAAATGCACAGCAGCCATTTTAAGATCTCATAATATTCCATTTAATTAGATGTCAGTATATTAAGGCTTGTGTGAAGATAAGCCGTGCCAAGATTCACAGCTCATGGATAAGAGTCCGCGAGGATCATTTATTTAAATATTTAAATTTCGCGTCGCCCCCATGATGGTTTTGTACTCACAAGGTTATTGAAAGTCCCGTAGGTGAATTTGTGTTAATATCCTTTATCAACATGCAAAATTGCAGTTTCATTGCTGCAATTAATTCGAAGATATTGAGATGCATCTTAATAATTCGGATAGTTGCAATGTTGGATTGTTATACAGGGTGTAATTGATATACGTGACGTCCGTTTGGAAGTTTAGACTGCGTTCCCCTCAGTAGTGCAGCTGATTTCTCCCCGCCAGCATCCCCTCCAATGCTGTGGAATGTAGCCCAGAATCTGAACTTCCTAGGTAAAATATATGCCACCTATCTATAAATTGAAAATTAAACATTAAAAAGTCAATTTTTATTGTGTTTCCAGAAGCTGTTCAAGCAGAAGGTGCAATCCAAGTCAGCGGTACTTGGGACAGGACGAGGTAGTTTGAGGTGTGGCGAAGGCGGGGCGAGAAGTCGTTGCGTAATCAGAGCATTGACCTTCTTGTTGAGGAGGGGAGGGTATCAGCTGATATGAGGATAGCTGTACTCGTCTTGTAAATCCCATACGTAAGCAAATTGTGTTGTTGTTGGAACGTCACATAATGGCTTGGGATACTTGGTCCGGTAGTATTGTGTACCCTACTTTGTAAGTGTGGACGTCATTGATTGATGTTGATGTAATGGATAAAATAATTTCGATAATCATCCCTGGTGTGTAGTTCGCTTCCGGCACGTGAAAGGAATACTGTGGGACAAAATTTCGACATCCCGTCGTCTGTTAAGAACTAGCATTTACGAAGGATGTAAAATACTTGATATTGTTTCGTTTGAAAAGCTTGGCAATTGTGGTCACAGCCCCCATGTAGTTGGGTGTGTGTAGAATTTGTCTGATAACCTGTGTTTTTTAGGTTTCTGTAGTGTTGTGGGTATTTGTAATTCAGGTGAGGATTGGGCAGAAGGCGACCGTGGCCTTTGTTATTAATTCTACATTGAAACAAAAAAATGTTAACATCTACGCGGATTTCATGAATAAGCCTACGATAAAAATGTTTTCCTCAAATTTTCATCGCAGAATACTTCATGAGACTCGCGGGAAGCAGCATATTCTTAAACTTTTCTTGCGTTAAAAACTGCGACACAAATCACATAGAAATAATAGAAAGAAATTGCCGTAAGATGAAAATACTACCAAGTTTAGTTACAGATAAATATTTTGTGTTAGTCTGCAACAATTGGCAAGTTTTCAAAATTTTAACGCCACTACTCTTGCAGCGGCCTTGAACCTTAATATTCATGCTGGCCACTCTCCATGGAGGTGTGAATAAGCTGATTATAGGCTAGGTTTGTGCGTTTGGATAACACGGCAAGGAGGTCACTCAATTTCAGATTCTGGGCAAAATTCCACAGCATTGGAGGGGATGCTGGCGGGCAGAAATCAGCTGTGCTGCTGAGGGGAACGCAGTCCAAGCACTATTCGAAGACACTGACTAACGATTTTTGTGATTTAATTCCACCTACGTACACTAATTAAGATACGTCTCAATTTCATAAAGATATTTGCTTAGAATATCATCTTCTATCGTCAGTGTGACGGATTTCACGTATATCGATTGCACCCTGTACATGTAGGCCATAATGCACAATTAGATGAAGTTTATGGCGTGGGTTCATTATTAGAACGTTCACTTCCATCACGTGATTAAGAATCAAGAAATAAAAACTTAATTTAAATAAATCGCACAGCCGCCATCTTGGGGCAATGAAAACAATTGAATTAAATTCGATGCCAGTAGATGATATTTTGTATGAACATTTACCGTACCACGTATCAGAGCGCTCGGATGAAAAGTCGCGATATAAATCTATTTAAATATTTAAATTTCGCATCGCCGCAATGTTAGTCTTGTGCTCCCCAAGTTATTGCATTTCCGGGAGGTGAACTTATGATAATAGCTTCTATCAACATATAACATTTCAGTTTGAATGCTGTAATACACTAGTGTTCAAAAGTTAAGCATACTTACTAAACGAGGCCATACCGCCTGATAGGAGTGTCAGACGGAGTGCTGAACGAACGGAAGCTGAATCACACACCTTATGTCACACAAGTTGTCCAAAAAATACAGTGTCAGAAAGGTTCTGATAGCTAAGGTACACCGTTGACAACAACTAACAAAATTTGGCAATGTCTTCCACAACAAAATATGCTGTTAATAGGGTGAATGGTTGCTCCAAACAGCCACACGTGCTTCGCAGCGACGTGCCACGCTCTCTATCAGATGGTCCAAGAGCTCTTGTGGCAGTCAATCCCATTCCTCCAAAAGGACAATGCGAAGGTCTTGGAGGGTCCTTGGTGGAGGTTGACGGGATGCAATTCCCTTCCCCAATGCATCCCAGGCATGTTCTGTAGGATTTCGATCCGCAGACCTCGCTGGCCAGTCCATGCGATGAATGTCACCCCAGCCAGAAATCCATCCACCAGTGCAGCGCGGTGCATTCGGGCATTATCGTCCATTCAGAGGAAGTCTGGACCAACTGCACATCTGAAGAGTCGAACATGTGGTCTCAATACCACATCCCTGTATCTCCGAGCGTTCACAGTGCTCCTCGGACCACCCATGAAGATGTGCAGGTCCGTACGGCCATTCAACACGATGCCGCCCCACACCATGACGCCAACACCACCATACTGGTCCCGTTCCACGATGTTCCTGTTGTTGTATCGGCTACCCGGTTCTCTCCAGATTAATGTGCGACGGGAATCGTTCTGCAAACTGAAGCGGGATTCATCTGTGAAGAGCACATGCCTCCATTCATTCATGGTCCAGTTTCGACGTTGACGGCTCCACAGCAAACGGGCTCGTCTCTGTGCTGGAGTGAGCGGGACGCACACCGTAGGACGTCTGGCAAACAGCCCTGCTATTCTGAACCTCCGGTACACAGTTTGCCGGGAAACGGCAACCCCTGAGACGGCTGCAAGCTCCGCCGACAATGGTCTTGCGGGTGCACGCCGATATTGTCGGGCGGTTAAGGCCAGATATCGGTCCTGCTGTGGGGTGGTTACTCTTGGTCGACCTGGCCTACGACTAACATCTCCTGTGTGATGAAATCGTCTCCAAAGCCTGGAAATGACACTCTGTGGCACATTCAAGGATACGGCGACTTCGGTCTGTGTCTGGCCTGCTACCAGGCGGCTGACAATTCTACCCTGCAAACCGGGGTCCAAATGGCGTCGTTGTGCCATTATGTTATCACGTTCACCACGAGGCTACACTCCGCACACTATAACAGGGCAAACACGACTGAGGGAATATGGGGCGTAGGCACTGGCTGTGTTTACCTTGCGTTTACGCAGCTAGTCAAAGCAGGGAATACTCCTTTCCTACACAGAGCGAACACGTAAGGTTGGTAGGTACATATGTCGTGCAATTTGCGGTCTATTTCCTGTTGCCCTGCTTATTCATAACTTATGCTTAAGTTTTGGACACTAGTGTAGATTCGTAGATAATGAGAATGGTCTAAATATCTCGGATGGTCGTCATGTTGGGTTTTCCTATTCGTAGGTCATAGAGTTATGTGCCATTATATGAAAATTATTGTGTTGGTTCATTATACAAACATTCACTTCTATTGCAAGATTAGGACACAAGAAATACAATCTTAAATTTATTATTTCGCACCACCGCCATGTTGTGCTTATGGAAACAACAGAACTAAATAGGCTGCCAGTGGATTAAATCGTGTATAAATATTCACCTTACGAAGTTTCGCTGTGCTCGAATGATTCAATCATGAGAAATTGTCATTTAAATGTTTTAACTTCATTTGGCCGCCATGGTGTGTTTTTTTACTTAACAAGTTTTTGAAAGTTACATACTGTAGTTGAAGTTCAAAGATTCAGGGTGATATCTGTAACTGTTGCGTATAAATAGAATACCAGTGAAATAGTTCGCGCGACCGACATGTTTGGTGAATGGTATTAACATTTGAACGGCACGGTCGAGGTTGGACGAGATAAGAGTATCCTATATACTCACCGAGTTTCATTGAAATCGCTTTGGCAGTTTAGATTTTATTATGGGATACACACACACACACACATACTGCTCGAGTCCAAGACGTTGAACTTGAGAGGGATGTGGATAGCGGACTGTGAGGAGAGATGCGGCGGTTCCCATTCTGTACGTACCAACAGAAGCAAATACACTGTATTGGTCGGTCAATTAATACGTACGTTACGATACTGTTACATTTAAAACAAAAACAAAACAAAAAAATATTTAATTGGCAATATCCCAATATCCCAATCCGTTAATGTTGGACTAGATCATGCACACCAGTATCAGACTGGCACATTGGTGACCACTGGGCATATTTCATGGAGGGGCACAGCAAGAAAATGTTTTTCACCACCAACAGGTGAAATCATTAGTCTTCAAGATGTGTTACTTTCTTTAAGGGACTTAGGATATCTTGGTCATCTCCTCCGCGTATTAGTGAGTTTTTGTCTGACAATCTGTGTTTCTATGATGACTGTAGGAGAGTGTATAACTGTAATTATTAGGGTTACGGATTGGTTAGGCATCCTAGTACTTGAATTAAGGTACAATGCCAGCATTTGCCTGGAGGGAGTGTGGGAAGCAACACTAAGGATACCCTTGTCAGCTTCGGGATTCGAATCTCATATCTCTGGATATGCTGCAGCTCCCCACCACGGTCGTGGTGAGCGATTTAACGCGCATGGCTTCTCCACGGGGTGGAAGTGGAGACATTTGCTAATAGTTGTTAATTCATTTAAGGGCTGGGGATATTTTGGCCATCAGTCCCGTGCACTACTAGGTAAAATAGGTGGAGTTTCATACAATTCCTACAAAGGTTTTGTTGGTGCTGCTTTGATTGGGGATTCAGGTGGGACATCAGTCGATTGTGTGTGAAATCTGTCTGATAATCATACCAGAGTTGGGCAAGTTCACAGAAACCTTTAACTGATAGTAGTTAAATGGTAAAATAATTCTAGTAAACTAACCTATATAAGAAAAAATTAGCGTCAATATTTTATTCATGGCTGAGAGAAAATTGACAAAACACATATTTTTTAGACCAACCTAATAGGCCTAATCATAATGTAATCTAACTCAGATAAAACACATTTCATTTTGACAAGTTACAAAACAAACAGGAAGATAACATCAGTAACAGCAACACTACCCATTTACAATTCACAATCCCGCTGCCCTTAATCACTAAAACAAGCACTGGGCTTCCAAGCAACCTCAACACTAACTGATCTTATTCAGCAACAGCAACACTACCTATTTACAATTCACAATCCCGCTGCCCTTAATCACTAAAACAAGCACTGGGCTTCCAAGCAACCTCAACACTAACTGATCTTATTCAGCAACAGCAACACTACCTATTTACAATTCACAATCCCGCTGCCCTTAATCACTAAAACAAGCACTGGGCTTCCAAGCAACCTCAACACTAACTGATCTTATTCAGTAACAGCAACACTACCTATTTACAATTCACAATCCCACTGCACTTAATCACTAAAACAAGCACTGGGCTTCCAAGCAACCTCAGCACTAACTGATCTTATTCAGTAACAGCAACACTACCTATTTGCAATTCACAATCCCACTGCCCTTAATCACTAAAATAAGCACTGGGCTTCCAAGCAACCTCAACACTAACTGATCTTATTCAGTAACAGCAACACTACCTATTTACAATTCACAATCCCACTGCCCTTAATCACTAAAACAAGCACTGGGCTTCCAACCAACCTCAACACTAACTGATCTTATTCAGTAACAGCAACACTACCTATTTGCAATTCACAATCCCACTGCCCTTAATCACTAAAACAAGCACTGGGCTTCCAAGCAACCTCAACACTAACTGATCTTATTCAGTAACAGCAACACTACCTATTTACAATTCACAATCTCGCTGCCCTCAATCACCTAGCAAGCACTGGGCTTCCAATCAACTTCAACACTAACTGATCTTGTGTCTTAGTTTGAATTCCGACGTTCTAAGCTAGCATGTGGATTGGAAACGGTCATAAACTAATAGCTAATCCATAACTAATAAACCAATCGATAATGCTCTGAGGCCAATATAAATTTATGACTAAATATGAATAAATCAATGTTGAATGTAACTTATAGACTGAGATTGTAGTCTAAGAACACAACGGACCTGGAAATTTGGATGGCTGGCTAAGGATGCAGTTTTTAGCATATTTTCATTTATGAAAACAAAAAATAGGCTTACGATATCACCTTTTGTCCACGCGTGTGTGTGTTTCCCCCTAATAAAATCTAAACGGCTGGAGTGATTTCAATGAAACTCGGTAAGGTATTCATACTATTTTGTCCAACCTCGACCGTGACCTTAAAATTTTATTATGTCTTACCAATCCAACATGGCGGCTGTGCGAAATATTTCACCGTCATTCAATATCTCCGAAACTATTACTGATATCACCCTGAAAGTGTGTACGGTAATAAAGAGCACTGCTATGAGTTAACCTATGTGACTTTCAAAAACCTGTTAAGTAGAAAACGAACATGGCGGCCAAGCGAAGTTGAAACATTCAAATAGATCTTTCTCGCGATTTAACCATCCGAGTGCAGTGAAACATGGTACAGCAAATGTTTGTACACATTGTAATGCACCGACATCTAATTTAGTTCGATTGTTCACATAACCTCAAGATGGTGGCTGTGCGAACTTTTAAAATTGAGCTTTCATTTCTTGTGTCCTTATCACGCGATCGAAGTCAACCTACACAATAATCGTCATCTAATAGTACATAACTCTATGGCCTACATATATAAAATCCAATATGGCGACCATCCGAAATATTTAGACGGTTCTCAATATCTACTAATCTATGACAGCAATCAAACTGACATTTTGTATGTTGATAAACGACATGAACATAAGTTTACCTATGGGACTTTTAATAACCTGGTGAACACAAATCCAACTTGGCGGCGACGCGAAATTTAAATATTGTAATGAAAGTTTCTCGCGATTTAACTATCCGAGCGCAGTGAAACTTGGTACGGTAAACACTTCTACAAATTTTAATCCACTGACATCTAATTAATTTCAATCGTTTTCATAACCACAAGATGGTGGTTGTGCGAAATTTTAAAATCTCGTTTTTTATTTCTTGTGTCCTAATCATGCGATTGAAGTTTGAATAATACACCTACGCAATAATCTTCATATAATAGTACATAGCTCTATGGCCTACATTTATAAAAATCCACCATGGCGACCATCCGAAATATTTAGATGGTTCCCAATATCTACGAATCTTAATCGAACTGAAATTTTGTAATTTATGTTTATAGAGGCAATTAGCATGAGTAGGATATATGAAAATAGGCTATTTAGTTCTTCTCGGAACTACTCGTTATAAAATGAATTAACTCACTAGCACTTCAGAACTGGCCTACCAACCGTCTGCTGTCAAGATGATGATGATAATTGTTGTTTTAAGGGACCTAACCTTAAGGTGATCGGCCCCTGTCAATGAAGACAGTGCTGGTAACCAGCCCACTGGGCCTCTCGCACGTTTTAGTCTTAAATGTTTTATGGCAATGCCGAGAATCAAACCGGATCACTCGGGACGCTACCATTACTCTACTGCGGTGATGTCAGTTATATCACGCTGTTAAAATATATACTGTAAACACCATGCTCCATAATCAAGAAACTGTCAAGCGTAAATTAAATTTTATTTCTGTCATGAGAACTGCGTCCACTATGCAAGAGAATGATAGAGAAACAACTGTTTAATATTAGGCCTACTCTCTCATTTGCAATACTACACTGGTTTAAGCAACGGCCCTATGTTAGCAGTATTGGATTATAGACAGGAATTCCTGATAACACGGCAGGCTGTTGACAGGCCGTTCTCTTCCCGCCTGCCACTTCACCTCAATCTGCGAGTTCTTACAGCTTAGACCCGAGCGGTACACACACACGCGGATAATAGGTGGTCTCATAAGCTTTTTTCTTTTCATAAATGAAAATAGGCTAAAAATGAGCGTAAAATTCATTGTACTGTAGAAAAGTATATTTACATGTAGGCTAGTAATAATAATAATATCGTATGGCCTCGGATGCCGGGTTCAAGCTTTGCAATTAGACACCCAGAGGGTAGCTTGCATGTCAAATTTCGTTGTTCCTTGAATCACTATGAAAGTCAAGGACGATAGATATCTAAGCTCCTTGAACACTATAGCGCTTCCTAGTAGATAAATGAGGAACTTTGTGTTGGCGGAAACTCCCGAGATTAATTTTGCCATTATGAACACGGCCTACTGAATTCAAATGCGTTCTTTGACATGCCAACATCGTATGACATGCGTGTCGTATTTTTGCCGCCTTTCAAAAATCACTTAGGCTAGTTATGTACCCATACAGGACATTTCAGGTTCAATTTCCTTTAGTATATCACACCGGTTGGCCCTAAAGGAATTTAGAGTGAATTGTTCCGTTGGAAGGCACATCTCCACACGGCTGGGAGGTAAAGAATGGAAAAGAAGAGCATTGTCAGATACGCGGTATTGCAAGTTCAGCGACGGTATGTAAAAAAAAGGTCTTGAATAGGCATGGCACGGTGGAAATAAAAGATTGAATTTCGTAGTTTGCCTTCAAAACAGCTGCACATACTCTGGGCATTTGAGACACATGTTTGTGATTGCAATTTGACACCCAGAGGGTGAAGTGTCTTGGGAGATATTTTATTCCTACACACTTGTAAATAGTCACATAGTTGTTCATGATTAGTAGGCTTCATTTTTCTGATCTCCCTGTCAAGTTCATTCCATTAGAATTCAATGGGAATTACATCGAGAGACTGACTTGGCCAGACCATATTTTTTGTTCCCCGTACCTCTCTATTTGATTTACAAGCCCCCTGCGTAATTTAGAAGGATGTTTAGAATCATGGTTCTACTGGAGGACAAACCCTCGAATAATAAGTCACTGTCAGATAAAATTGTATGATTAATCAGTGTCCTGTGATATCCGTCCTTCCGTAATATTCTGTTTATTGTAACTAGATCACAAAATTTACCACCGACAAATCATCCCTATACCATGACTGAACTTTCAACATACTTCACAGACGGCGTCGCACGCTGGTTTTGCATGCATTCTCCAGAAGTCGACGAGCAACCTGAACCCTACGATTGCCTCCAAATTGTTCAAGCGGAGATTCATCAGTAAACAACACGTTTGACCATTGCTCCACACTCCAATTCTTTGGTGCTTGGTTGTTTGCTAGCCAATACATGTGAGATTTACGAAAGAAATGCCACGCCCTGTGGTTCGGAATCTACGTAAAAAGGAGGTCTCGTGGCTCATGATCGCGAGATTAACGGCCAGATAAAACTACAGGATTTATATGGTGTTTAAGCCCATTGCAATCTTCTAAACTTGTTTTGCTTGCGTAACAATGGTTCCTTGCTACTACGCATCCCCGCAGGCCCCATTCACGAAGAGGGCATTGCACTGTTAACATAGGGATGGTAACTACTCACATACTGTTGAGTTGATGGAATTTGCCTGATAACCTATGTTATTGTGGTGTCAGTTGTAGTGCTTAGGCCTATATTTGTGATCCGGGTGAGTATTGAGAAGAAGCGTCCGTGGCCATAAGTTAGGAACCATCCTGGCATTTGCCTAGATTAGAAGTAGGGAACCACAGAAAACTAAATTCAGGATGGCTAAGGTGGGAATCGAACCAGCCTCCTCTCAGTTTTGTCGCACGAGGCTGAATAAGGTACCCCGTTCCTGCCCTCAGGCCAGAATTAAATTTCTTGGCAGAGCCAAGAATCTAACCCGGACCTCCAGGGCAACAGGGTGACAGCTTCGAATGCTAGCCGCTACACCAACACATGGTAGTCGCATACTGTTGACTTTGTCGCGAATGGTGGCTGCAGTACAGGATCTCTGACGTTACTCTGCACACAAATGAACTGATGTTACTCGTTGATTTCAAGATTGAGTTCGGCTTGCATGGGCACCAATTCCCTTAAGGGATTCCGGAATGTCCTATATTGCCCATGTTAATTTCCTGGTGCGCAAACATTACTTGTGGTGTGCACGAATGCTAACGGGCTACTACATAAAATACACTGCTGAAGGACTGAGGCCGAGTCGAACTAAATCCGTTTAGGCCGGTATTACACTATCAAAGAAATTTGTCGAAGATCTTTGATAAAAGATCTTTTATAAAAGATATATTATTATTATATATAATATTTGCAAATGGGGGTAATTCCCCGTTGGCAAATTGTACAAATACAGAAAATTACCAACAATAACATCAAACACAACATACACAATTCGCAATTTAGGAACTACAGTATTTACATCGTAGTATTTACACAATATTTCAATCTTCTCTTAAACATATCAATATGTTTGGGAAAAGGCTCTAAGACTGAGGCAGGTAATGAGTTCCAATTATCAATACCACGGTTATTGAAATAATATTTCCCATAATTTGTGCGCTGTGGTCGAACCTTGACTTTATGTAGATGATCTGCCCAGCTCAGATAGGTGGGATTTCCCAGACGTATGCTTAGTTCTTCCCAGTCTGACCGATTAGTGTAAGTGTTAAACATAGCGTATAGTCCGGATTTCATCTTTCTATCTTCCAGAGATTCCAAACCTAGTTTTTCTATCATTCGAGTTAAACTACTTCTAGGATTAAACTCGTTGAGCACAAACCTAGCAGCCTTTCTTTGCACCATCTCCAGGTCATTGATGAGCCCTACCTGATATGGTTCCCAAACCGCTGAGCCGTATTCCAAGATTGGTCTCATCAGGGTCAAATATCCTAATTCTTTTGCGGTAGAGCTACTGCCTTTTAATACCCGCATTACAAAAGGAAGTGATATTTTGCACGCTTTGGAGACGACACAACCCACATGACTACTCCGATTCATATAATTCCTTACATGGATGCCCAAGTATTTGCACGAGTCTTCTTCTATAAGTATTTCCGAACCGATATTGTATTGAAAATCATGCCTTCGCCCCCTCCCTATTCTCATGAGACTACATTTACTCGTATTTATTTTCAATTTGTTGTCAACCGCCCATTTATGAACCAGGTTGAAGTCAGTTTGTAACTGAGCGTTGTCTTGTGCTGTTTGAATTTTTCAGTATATTACACAATCATCCGCAAACGATCGGCAGTCACTTCGAATCCCATTCGGTAGGTCGTTAATAAGTGCTCGAAATAACAGAGGCCCAATCACACTACCCTGAGGGACACCTGACGTTATCAAAACGTTCTCCGAGAATACGTTACCCATTTTAACCTTCTGCGAGCGACCAGTCAAGTACTCTTGAATCCATAAAAATACACATTTATCAATCTTCGTTACCGCTAATTTACGGAGTAGTATGTTATGTGGGACGACATCAAATGCCTTTGCAAAAACTATAATTACAGCGTCAACTTGCACCCCCCCGTCTAGCGAGTCATTAATATCCTGAACGAGGGATAACATTTGGCTCTCACATGAGTACCCTTGTCTAAATCCGTGTTGCCTCCCATTAAGCCATTAAGCCATGATATCTTTCCCCACTGTCCCCTTAAGTAATCAGAAATAAGGTGCTCCATCAGTTTACATATGAAGGATGTGAGGCTAGCAGGCCTATAGACCTCGTGTGAATGGCGATATTTTAGTTTCTGGCGCTCCTATCGGCAAATCGCTCACTGATTCCTTAGGAGTAGTGTGTGTGATGGCTCGTCCTGGAGAACCGAGTAGGACAGTAAAATAAGTTATTTAATGATGAAGTGTCGTCATCCATGGAAATTTATCAGGGTTCGGGAATATTCGGAGGGATACGTCGTATTTCACAGCCTCTCAGCTTAAGAAAGGCGGGAAGCTCATTGTGAAATAAAAGTTGGGAGAAAACATAATTATACAGTTTGTGTTTACGAGAAACTAGTATTAATCAACCATCTCATGCTGTTACATTTGAGTTGCAGTGCCTTACTTTTTGCACTGTTAAACATATATATATTAATTTAGAATAGTATTATCAACGTACAACTTTAATTTTCTCTTTCCCATTTTTAAAATATTTATTTAACAGATTAATTGCAATAGGAAATCTCAATCCCCTGAGAGTGGATATAAACCATGTCTTTCAAAATTTAATTCTTTGTAGGTTTCAAAGTGTTTTAAACACATTACGAGAGAGATTATTTGCAGTCTTCCTTCCTGCAACAATGGGAAAAACCTAAGAACATTGCCGTGGAATATTGTAAACGAGAGGGTCTGAGGGTTAGAACACGGTACACTCAGACTTGTGAGGCTACATGTATAGTCGTTTGACTGCAATCAAAATATAAAAAATAAAGCTGAGAGGAGGATGGTTTAATTCCCAGGTTAAGTATCCTATAGGCCAAGTTGTTTGTCTTGGTTTCCCCAGGAAAATGCCAGGACGACTCCTAGTAACATAGGCTTTTAAACAATTTCTACACACACGCAAGTACATGGACACAAATAATGAGCTGGGAACTTCAGGAGTTGTTTATTGCACGAATACTGCGTAGGGGAGCTGGATTTCTAAAAGAACAACCTTGATGCCACTGCAACTCGGACAGAATATTGCCAGGTCAGGACTGTCTCACTCTTATGGAGATTGGGTGCCCTTATTCATGTTGTGATTGATGACAACACGTGCAACATTAGCTGTGGTAGTGACATCAAGATCACCTGTCTTATGGTCATGATATTTGTCGATATACTCGCGTTACATAATAATCCATATTTAAACACACTTCCTTCCCACCCTGGTGTGTTCCTTGGAATACACGTTTAGTTAGAGTTAGCACACGCTGCTCTTTGTTTTTTTCTTTTACATTAGTTCTTTTATTTCCCTTTTTCTCAGACACCAACAGCGACCTTTCTGTATTCCGGTTACTTTGAATATGTGTTGATTTTATGTTTAAGTCTGTTTCAGTTGTGTATTCCCAGCAACTTATGAACGGCGCTCCACGCGGTAACCTGTCGAAGCTTTTGAATTCAGCAACTTCAAGAATGGTTTCAACCCACGCAAGCAGATGACGTCCTTGTCATAATCTGCGATCTCCATGAAGACTTATACTATGTATAGAATATGTATTGTGTCGAGTTTTTCGTTTTTCCCATGTTTCCTACAATGTATAGCTTCTTTTGTTTTCCCCTCCCTTCTCCTCCTCACGCTGGCTAACGGAGTGCCTGCAACCCTCGCTCACTACTCGTCTGGACGCTTAAGTGAAAAGTTTAGTCCTCTCTCAAGAGGCTCACCTCCTTCACACATGAGGTGATTTCAAATCGACGCCATGTCTTAAAGTTGTGTCAAACGGCTGCAGGAAACATCATACCACAATGGAAAGATAAGTAACCGCTTCAAGTGATTTTAATCCATGTTTTAAAGGGTTTAAATCTAATCAAGAAACTTTAATGAATTTTATAGGCAGTATTTGAATTTCGCAATATTGTGCAATCTTTCTATAACTGACCTTCGCGGGATTTTCTGTCATGTTCAAACTAATTGAGCTTGCTACTAAAGTCATGAAAACTAGTACTTCCTGTGCTAAGTAAGGGGATACCTGCCCTGAATCGAGGGATTTATGCCAAATTCATAGCTGTCTAAAACACAACTTTTCTGCCTACGAGGGATCCCTGCTTGCCCCTTTAAACTGTAACTACAGTTCTGGAATTTTTCATTCGCAATAGGGTATGAGTGCCAGGTTCTACACGAAGGCAAATTAACAGAAAAGATAAAGGTCAGTTCCGGAGTGAGACAGGGGTGTGTCCTTTCCCGCACTCTGTTTCTGTTGGTCCTGGATAGTGTGATGAAGAAGGTAATGGGAGGACGGAAGAGGGGGTATTCAATGGGGTATAAATGACAGGCTTGAAGATCTGGATTTCGCGGACGACATTTGTCTTATGGCACAACGGTACCGAGACATAGAAGATAAGCTGGGGAGGTTGCAGAGAGAAGCAGAACGTGCAGGACTGATGATTAACACCAACAAGACCAAAGAGATGAGGATAAATTCTGACGTCACGACTAGCTTGACAGTCAACGGAAAGGAAATTGAGCGAGTTGAGTCCATCCTCTACCTTGGGAGTATAGTCACAAATGATGGGGGAGCAGAGGAAGATGTTCGAAGCCGTATCAGGAAGGCAAATGGTGCCTTTGTCCAGCTCTACCCCATCTGGAGAAATAGAAACATTTCCAGGAAGACCAAGCTCCGCCTTTTCAATAGCAACGTAAAGTCGATTCTTCTCTATGGCTGTGAAACATGGAAAGTCACAAAACCGATCAACAACCAGCTACAGGTGTTCATTAACAGATGTCTGCGTCGCATCATGAATGTGAGGTGGCCGGACATAATCTCAAATGAAGATCTTTGGACCATCACCAATCAACAACCGATTAGCATCCAGATCAAGGAGAGGAAATGGCGCTGGATCGGTCACACACTAAGGAAGCCGGACGGAGCTGTTGAGAGGGCGGCGCTAGACTGGAATCCTCAAGGTGCCAGGAAGCGAGGTCGACCTAAGAAGACCTGGAAGAGGACGATCGAAAATGAAATTGCAGAGGTGGACAAGAACTGGAGTCAAGTGAAGAGAATAGCCAGGAACCGTACTGCGTGGAGAAATTTCGCCAAGGCCCTATGCTCCGGAAGGAGCGGCAGGAATTAAGATAAGATAAGAAGAATAGACTCTAAACTGTGAAGAACTATCCTCAACAACGTCAAAATTACTGCCAACTCTAAGTCAAATTGAACTATTAACTGCAACATTAAACCTATATAACGCCAGAAACCTATTAAAGTTCAGCTCAGTGCATCTTCATAAACTGCAATAAGCGGCAATTATCTCATGTTCTAAAAACTTTCAGTGCTTCAAAAGTGAATGTGTGACTACCTTCCGCGTCGCGATTCGCTCGAACTAGTAAAATCAGCCAAGACTCTGATTCCCCGTTTCCTATACTCCCAATTTCATTTACTAACAATTTAGGGTATATTTAAACTATTTTCCTGTACCTCAACGAGGCTTAGCCTAAATAGGTTACCTCCCATTTTTTCTGGTTTCTCATCTTGTAATTACTGTTTAAATAATCTATGTGGTTATAAACCCACACTTTAATACGTATTTTTTCCTGCTTCGTCCAGGAAGTTATAATTTCCCAATATTGTTAAATGTTTATATCTAATTTTGTGTAATCCAGGCTCCGTTAATGCGACCTGCCCCATTTGAATTTAGCATCTCTTAAAGTCTGTATAAATATCCTAGTGGTTATAAATCCACTTCTTATTCTCTTTTTTCTTCTCCTGCTACACCCAGGAGTTTAAAAATACGTATTTATAGCCTCTTTGCCCACTACAAAGGCATTCATGAAGTATTGGAATTTTGCCTTGCCAATCTAAAACAAAATATTTACGTATTATTAAAGGAAATATTTAAGCCATTTGTAAAAACTTTTTATTATTATAGGTCTGAAACCTATTAATTGTTCGCTTTGTTCGAAAACCTTTGTAAGGGTCTTAAGTGTTATTGTTATTGGTCTAAGACCTTCAAATTGTTTAACAAACACTTCTTAATTGTAACCCAGTTCAAACCTATTATTGTGGAAGCAATTAAAATTGCAATAATTTGGAGTTGCATTATCTTGCTCGAAGAGCTGTTAGGTACGTCCATTCCTTTCCTATCTTTTCTTTCGAATAACTTTATATTCAAAGAAATAAACAAAAGCGCTGAATGCTAAGATGGTTACAAACTCAATCACTTGTTGCGTTTAGAGTGAAACTTCTGCTAACATCCCTCAAAAGGCTTAGTTTAGCTATTTCTAGTAAGTCATTAAAGGCAAGTATAGCTCGCTCAGCAAGCTTCCTACTTGAAGCGATTCCCGCTTTGTCCTGTGATTTACTGTTTAAAATTTTGGTTTTGTTCAAGTTAGGTTGGGTTTCTAGCCCGTTCTAAACTTTTAGTCAGCACTCCGCTGGGAAAGAGTTTAGCCTTCTTTAAACGCAACGATTGGTTCTTTTCAACAATTTCTAATAATAATAATAATCTTACTGAAAGCTCTGAAAGCGCTTTATCTCAGTCCACTCTGGGGGCATTTTGTTCTTTCTCAGGGATCCGACCGTGGTGGGGAATAAAATTGTTCCTATTCTTATCAATATCTTCAGAATATCAGTATTCGCTCAAAAACATTTCCTTTCAAAAAGGAAAGGGTACAGTTTAAAATTCCATTTTTGTTCTTCCTCGCAAGCGAGCAGTGTACCTACATCCTACATGGTAGCATATTTTACGCTCGGAAGGGATGGGGCACTCAGCGCCCGCCTGCCGGTTACCTCAGCTCACGCTGCTCTCTCCGTTATTCTCGCTTAGGCACCCGCTTGTTCACCTTTCTTCCACAAGCTTTAAGCAACATAACTTTTATTTTCTCACTATCTAATTATTTATTTTGTCTTGGATTCTTTTCCTTCCTGTCTAAGATCGTTTCCTCTCCTAAATCTTTTTCCTTTTCTTTTCAAATCATCTTCCCTCAGGTAGTGTCTGAGTTCAGGCTTAACCTACCAAATCACACATTTTCATGAAACAGTGAATCTTCCCCAGCGGCTCACAAATAGTAGGACGTGGGTTGGTGACCACGAGAGTACAGCTCAGCGTGGCATAACTTCCACTTATGCTGGGCTAATCTCTGTCATCTTTCATTTCAACCGCTCTTCGCGCATTTAATCTGCTATCCTCCCCTCGTTCACGCTGATATGATTAGTTTGGCTTCATATAAGACAATGCCTGGGTCTGTCAGGACCTCTTTTCGGTGTTCTATTTATAAAAATGTCGACTACAAATACCCAATTAAGTAGGCGTTCCTTCTACAAATGTACTGTTTTTGTTTTGTTTCTGAATACGAAGAATTACGTTCCAGGTGGATATTTCTGTATGTGTAGTTACTTTTGCTCTACTCTCTGTAGAACTTTTAACATCTTGAACTTCAAATCTTTCCGCAACATGATCTAATCACGTTGCTCCACTCACATACAGAAGTCCTACAGAATAATTGAGCGGCTTGCCGCCAGAGCGCAGCAACGTTCATTCGCACGAGGTCTATAGTATCCCATTACCAATCTGTTCCCTCCCTTGCATATTGGAACTATTGTAGCCCTTTTCCAGTCTTCGGAGATTTTGTGTGTTATTAATTGATACATTAAATAGCACCCCCAAGTATCGTCCAATGGCTGTACATCCCAGTTTTAGCACATCTCCACAAATATGGTCTGGGCCTTTCGATATATTTCTACGTAGGTTTTTAATTCTTGTTAGAATCAACGATTGGTTTATTCGGAAAGTTGGGCTATCAGAATCATAGTTAAGGTCCAACACACAGCTATTAGATTCTTTAACCACACTACCATGCCATATATTTAATTAATTTGCAATTGCCTATTTCTCAGTCATTATTTCACCATCTCCGGACATTATCATTGACAAATCATTGGAATTTCTCTTCCGCCTTCTAACGTAACTATACAAATTTTTCCACACATAACCCCCTCTCCCAATTAAGTTTTGCATGTAATTATCGTGAGCAGCCTTCTTTTTGAGGATTAGCTCTTCCGATAATAAATTAAACTTTAGCTCATGCTCGTAACTATCGTGTCGTTTGTTATAAGCTTTCCTTAATTTCCTTTCGAGTCCCCTGATTTCCCTTGTGTAATATTCCGGATCCGGGTTTAGCTGCAGTAATTTAAACGGCACGAATTTCTGAATAGCACGATCTAAGATATTTAGAAAATTTTCCCACAATATATCGATGGTCCACAAGAAAAGTGACACAAGTCAAAATACATACTTTTTCAGGAGAGCCATTTAAAGATTTATCATTCTTTTGAGAGCGAGTTTCTTTTTCTCTTTCGTAAAATTGGTTATTCCTATGATCGAGAAAGACTTAATATAATATAAGGTTTAGGAAACCATGGATAGTTGAACGTCAGTGTTATTCAACCCTTGTATATATCAATAAAATATACCCTTCTTCGACATATGACACTTTTCTGGAAAATATTACTAAGACTATATGATAATTTTATCTTGATACATTAGTAATGAAGTAATAATAATAATAATGAAGTGCATAAATAATTACTTTCCTGATATTTTGGAATTTTAATGTGCAATTTACATCAAAAGTTTACAATAAATACTAAAATAAGATCTAAATTGGTAATCTAGGAACACAACATAATACTGTAATAATGTTAATACAGACTGACGTCAGCTGTCGTTTCGTACGTAAATCATTATAGAGGAACTATAACAGCGTAATTGCATAGGTACATAATTGCGGCAATCACCAAATCTTTAACTACAAACAATTATACGAATAAGATTTAGGAATTACATTTTTCGACATTAATTTTAATAAGCCCTGTTTTTTAGTTTCTTTGATGATCAGTTTGTTATTATACACTGCCTTCAGATGGATGTTTCCAGTAGAACCTGATCGTGTCTTCCTTACTGCAATAGCACAAAACTCCGTATCTGCGTAAGACGTTTTGAAAAGAATTCTTTCAGGATTCTTCCCTTCAAATCGAATTGCTGAGATGCGACTAATGGTCACATGTTCAATTTTCATCTTCAGTTTTTAGAACATTTAGACCTATTTTACATGTCAAGTCCTTCAAGTCATAGAACATTTCGTGGTTCATTTCTGTGACTAGGTAAGGTTTCCCCGTCTTCTTGGCTGTACGAATTAGTGTGACATATTGCTGTGGAACATAAATGGGTCCAGATTTTAGAGATTTTGTTACCTCACGTTCAATGGTTGCATGTGCACTATCGCCTTCATTCTGGCTATGTCCTTTGACCAAAAATTTGTGTGTAATGGAGTTTATAAATGGATAGTTATTCACAGCAAACAAATACATTGAAAAGATGAAGCGATTTTTTTGCTGGCCGCAACTGTTATCTGAATAGCATATTACATCCAGTTTTTTGCTCTCTGTGTTCTTAGCTCCCTCTTCTAAACCTTCAAGATATCTCAAGACACAAGTTCCGATTTCATTAGCACCCCAGTTCCCTTCGGTCTCATCCCATACGAAACATTGAAGCTCAAATATCGTAAAATTGAAAACATTGATTTTTGAAGTGTAGTAAAAACTGGAGGCATCACCCCTGGGACACTGAAGTACTGCCTGTAAATCATATACAGCGACAATTAAATTGCTGCTCACACTTTTCTTATCATTATCATTTTCCGTGCGTGACAGGTCCCTTTCTAGTAAGTGTCTGTTGTAATTTTCCTTCTGTTTCTGTTTTCCTTCTTCCGAAGCATTTATGAACATCAGGCAGTCTTCACACATATCCTTTTTCGGTTTAAAAACGAAATATTAAAATCATTTGTAAAAATCCTGGAGTACATTAAGTAATTTGCAATTGACAGATTCTTCTTCTTGCATTGATCAACATAATCTCTGTGCAGGTCCGCTATTGTTCTCCTACCTTCAATGTATTCTCTCTTCGAATCTTTTCGACAGTAATGACTTTCTATCCTAGCTTGCCACGGTGGGTGAGTGGTTATAGTGTCGGACTACCAACCCCAAGATTGCAGGTTCGCCCCTGGCCATGGTAGGTGATTTTTTAAGGCGACAAAAATCACGATACTCATGTCATACGTTGTTGGCATGTTAAAGAACCCATTTGAATTCAGTAGGCCGTGTTCAATGGCAAAATTAATCTCGGGATTTTCCGCCAACACAAAGTTCCTCCATTCTCTACTAGAAAGCGCTGTAGTAGTGTCAAGGAGTTTAGATATCTAACCTCCTTGACTTTCATAGCGTTCAAAGGAGCGACGAAATTCGACATGCAAGCTACCCTCTGGGTGTCAATTAACAAAGCTTGCACCAGGCACCCGAGGCCATACGATATTAATTAATTAATCCTAGGAATTGAATTAATGTGGTGACGTACTCCTTCTTTTACATCATCACTCATCAACAATGTGGTGATGCTTACCGTGTTTGCCTTTGAGGTCTGAATCAAGTATTCCACCTGTTGCACAACTCTTCTTGTGTAATACTGTTCTTATTGGCCTGTCTGTTATGTCCAGTGTGCTTTTAAAATATGTTTTACAAACTCTGATCCTTTTTTCCGCAACAGTAAAATAAAATGCGTTATTATTTGAGCGATGACTACCTTCTCTGATGTATCTGTACTTAGGAGAATTACTCTCTATATTGAACAGAAGGAACTCACGTTGCCTTTGTAAGTCTCCCAAATTCCAATATTCATCAAATATCTGCTGACGGTCTTCTTCTTTAATTTTTGTACTGCATTTCAACCTGCATTTGTCCTTACAACTTCCTCCCATTAACTTCTTCTTAACGACTTTTCCACTCTTGGAACTGGATACATACTCTTTCCCAGAGTTCCTGCACTGCTTTGCTAATGTTTTCTTCCATTCCAGTGGTCTCGCCCGTCTTTTCCTTCCTTTCCTTTTTTCTACGTCAGCATTATCCTCCACAGCAGGGCCTTCTTCAGATTCCTCACCTGCGGACGAAGAGGATGAACTAGTTTGTCCCTTGTAGGTAGGATCTTGAATGTCATCATCAGATGAGAAGTCCGATTCTGATTCTGATGTGTGAGAATTAGCAAATGAGCTGCAACTACTTTGTTTGTTCACATCTGAAATAAAACAAAAGGATGTTTTCAACCATTGAAGATTATTTACGTACATTAAGATTTATTTTCTACAGATCGCAGCATGATTGATTTATCAGGAAGAATATCTAAACAAGGTAAATGTTCTAACCTTGTTCCGGTGATGGCAAAGCCACTTTGTCTTCGGATGCGACTGAAGTAGTTCCATTGGCATCTGAAACGAGGTTTAAAATCTAATCTGAAATGTTAGTCGGGAACCATGCTTTGCAATTAATCTAATTCACATTGTATATTTATAAGGAAACACCAGATAAAATAGCAATACAGATTATGAATATTTTAAACTATACACTAACCTGATTGATGAAATGCTGATGTAACTCTTAGATCTACTGATGTCAAAATTGTCCACTCACAGATCTTATCAGTTGACTCGCCATTGCCTTCCAAATGATGATATTTCATTTTTGCCAGCTTCAAGATAACTCTTGTGCGCTGGGATGCCATTGCTCATCATATCTGATGGCTTACTAAAACAAAATGAAAGAAAGCACGAGCAACTTGAAATATACATACCAACATCGCGGGATTTCATATTAAGAACTATGAGGAAATGTGTCACAAGTTCAAAGTTTCCTACGGAATTTTCCCACAGCAATGCTCTGTTTATATGGAAAAGTGACACAATTCAAAATATGTGGCAGTAGGATTTCATTATATTGGAGAAAAATGTCTTAACTAAAAATAATTTACGACGTCGAAAAAAAGATGTGTTGTGTTAGGCTTACCTTATCATGAAAAACGGCTTAACTCGAAATATGACACTTCTCTTGATAATAAACTATAATAATATTGTCACAACTTAAGATATGACTTTCTTCTCGACACAGCTGCGATGTTCCCGCTTTCGCTCCCAGACCTCAAGTAAGATGTGACGTTATTCAAGATAACAGCCAGTCGTGATTCTTCCGGCGGAAAAACGACAATACTCCCCTCTGGCGGCCAATTTTATAGATAGAGTTATGACGATTTTCTATATAAAAATATGCAGTGAGAGCAACGTTTTCCACTTCTTAACTCAAAATTTCACTTTTTTGACTTGTGTCACTTTTCTTGTGTACCATCGATATTCATATGACACCCCTACGACGCCCATCTTACAAATGACTCATTCATGTAATCCTGAAATTTGCTCTTATCTGCTCTGCCGTACTGAAATATTTTAACTGCTTCGACGGAGTCAAGTATTGGAGTGTCACTGTGTCTAATATTTAGTTCAACTCCGGAGTGGTCACTAATTACAGGTATTTTCATACAACTAATATACAGCACCACAGGTCGTACTAAATGAACATCTTAAGTAATATTCCCTCCCGTGGGGAAATCAACCACCTGGGAGAAACCCCCCTCCCTAACTAGCTTGTTTGCTGCAAGTTGAGCTTGGCTATCACTAGTTGAATCACCGTGTAATGACAGTGTAATGGGGAAATCTTTTGTAAAAGGTGGTTTTATAAAATTTCTTTTATAAAATGTATGAGCATCTTACTATCTTTGTTAAAGGATTCGAACCAAAACGGTGGATCATAACAGCGGGAATATTACCACAACAAAAATGCTCATATCAGTGTGTGAAATAAATGAAATGTTACATAATATGTTAAATAATGAATGGTACACAATATAAAACATAAATAACACATAGAAAGGGTAAGTAGGTAAATAAGCTATAATAGGCTATAAGCGCTGCACGTATGGGACGCACATTTCAGGATATAAATAGGAATTAAATAGTTAAATAGACTGAAATAAGCCGTGAATAGTAGTGTATTTTATTTTAATAATATTGTCTTTGGCCGGTTTACCCTCGGACTCAGCGAGGGATCCCACCTTTACCGCCTCCAGGGCAGTATCCTGGAGCTTGAAACACCGGCATGGAGGATACAACTGGGGAGGAGGGACAAGCACCTCGCCAAGGCGGCCTCCCCTGCAAAGCCATCAGGGGCCTTATTAGAGATGGGAAGGGATGCGAAGATTGGAAGGGATAGGCAAGGAAGAGGGAAGGAGGCGGCGTGGCCTTACGTTAGGTACTGTGCCAGTATGTTCTTCATGAAATTATAGCGATTTGGTGTGGTTATATTCACGCAGAGTTGCGATGTTTTATTGACGTGAGGATAGTTACGTAAATCTAACTCCAGCTGATTAAAGAGAGCTGAGACTATCCCGCAAGTAACCATATGTTTGAGCCAAGGTTACAGACGCATCACGCGCTGGCCGATGTCAGGCAAGGTCAGCTATCAATAGACAGCAGTAAGCGAGTTTTATCGAAATATACACGCAGAAGGTGATCTTATATAAATTACAGAGAATACAGAGGGGAGAAACTACACTAAATTTTACTGAAAATTAACACGCTTACATATTCATTCATTCATTCATTCATTCATTCGTTTATTTGCAATTGGGTGTGTGTCCCCCGGTGGCAAATTCGATATACATAACAAATAAATGTACATAACAATTCACTAACAATTAAACTGGAGTATTTACACAAATAGTCAGTTTTTTCTTAAACACACCTATATGTTTGGGAAAAGGCTCTAAGACTGTGGCAGGTAGAGAGTTCCAATTATCAATGGCACGGTTTACGAAAGAATATTTACCATAATTTGTTCGCTGTGGTCGGCCCTTAACTTTGAAAGGATGATCGCCCCTACCCATGTAAGTAGGCTTTTCCATACGATTGCTAAGCTCACCCCAAACTGGTTGATTTGTGTACGTGTTGTACATAGCGCACAGTCTAGATTTCATCCTCCTAGCCTCAAGTGATTCCCACCCAAGTTTCTTTAACATACGGCTCACACTGCTCCTGGGATTAAAGTCACTGAGCACAAATCTAGCGGCCTTTCTTTGTACCATTTCCAACTCATTTATGAGCCCTACTTGATATGGATCCCAAACCGCCGAGGCGTATTCCAGAATAGGTCTTACAAGTGACAAATATCCTAATTCTTTAGCAGAGGTACTACTTCCTTTTAATAACCTCATTACAAAGTGCAGGGATTTGTAAGCTTTAGAAACTACACATCCTATATGACTACTCCATTTCATATCATTTCTTACGTGAACGCCCAAATATTTGCAAGAATCTTCTTCTACAAGTATTTTCGAGCCAATGTTATATTGAAAATCTTGCCTTCGCACTTTCCCTATTTTTATTAGACTACATTTTCTTGTGTTTATTTTCATTTAATTTTCAATCGCCCACTAATAGACCAGGTTCAGGTCATCTTGAAGTACTGCATTGTCTTGTGAGTCATGTATCTTTCGATATATTACACAATCATCCGCAAACAATCGACAGTCACTGCGAATCCCATTTGGTAAGTCATTTATAAACGCCAAAAAATAACAAAGTTCCGATTACGCTGCCCTGAGGGATACCCGACGTTACGGTAATTTCATCCGAGAATCGGCCTTCAACTTTCACTTTCTGGGAACGACCCGTCAAAAATTCTTTGATCCATAAAATTACTCTTCTATCAATCTTCGTCGAAGCTAATTGATGGAGTAGCATATCATGCGGCACGACATCAAATGCCTTCGCAAAATCTATAACTACGGCGTCGACTGAAACTCCATCGTCTAACGATTCGCTAATATCTAGAAAAAGTGATAGCATCTGACTCTCGCATGAGTAACCTTTCCGAAATCCATGTTGCCTATCATTAAACCATGATAATGTTTCCCACTGTTCCCTCAAGTAGTCGCAAATGAGATGCTCCATCTGTTTACAAACGATGGATGTAAGACTAACCGGCCTGTAGTTGCCCAATTCAAGTCTGCTCCCTCCCTTAAATATTGGGACTACCGTAGCTCTTTTCCAGTCATCTGGGATTTGCGCATTGTTTATGGACACATTAAACATCACCTCTAAGTATCGTGCCACGGCCCTACCTCCTAGTTTGAGTACTTCACTAACAATATTATCAGGACCCTTCGATATATTGTAACGTAATTTTTGTATTAGCTTTACAATTGCTGACGGGTTTATTTGGAGAAGTGGAGCCCCTGATTCACCGTTAAGGTACAACACACTGCTATTTGATTTATTGAACACACTACCATAAAAGACATTTAATTCATTAGCAATGGCCTGCTTCTCAGTGATTAATTTACCGTCACCGGACATTATCATCGACAAATTATTTGAATTTCCCTTTCTTCTCCTAACATAACTGTAATTTTTTTTTCCACCCATCGCCTCCCGAACCAAGTAAACCTTGCATATAATTGTCATGAGCAGCCCTCTTTTTTAAGACGAGCTCTCTTGATAAGGACTTAAATTTCAACATATACTTGTCACTATCATGTCTTTTATTGTATAATTTCCTAATTTTCCGTTTAAGACTCCTGATTTCCCGTGTGTAATACTCAGGATCTGGGTTATGTTTCAGTAATTTAAATGGAACAAATTTATCAATAGCGCTTTTTAAAATTTTCAAAAAGTTAGTCCACAGGATATTAATGTGATTTCCTTCCGATGCCCATCCTACAAATAGCTCATTCAAATACCCCTGAAATTTGTCCTGATCCGCCCTGCGATACTGGAATATGATCTTATTTGCTACATCAGAGTCTAATTTTGTAATGTCACCGTATCTAATATTTAATTCAACCCCAGAATATGACGCTATTTCTATTGAGTATTTACTCCATAGAAGGCTGTGAGTTGCCTGGAATGCAGTATCATGCTCGACTGCGATTTACATCGATATATCACAGGAAGAGAGCGGGTAATCTGAGACAGCTGCAGGATTGTGACCCGGGCAGACACAACAGATTGATTCTTGTCCTCGTCTAGTCAAGTACATTTAGATGTTGCTACATTAATGAACAGTGAGATGCGTTTAGCGCAGTACAGTATCTACGCAAGGCAAAGTTACGTGAAGGAACTTAGTGTTTGAAACACTGATCGTTAATTTTCGAAATATTTATACATTTATTACAATATAATTGAGAATGTTATAGAGGAGCATAGCGACTTGTATTGAACAAAATGTGATCATGAACATGTAATTATGATAATTCGAAGTACAGAATTGATGTTTGAAATCGATTTGAATGGTATAGGAATTTACAACGTATTTATATTGAGTATTTAACGTATCAAGGTGAATCAATATGTGGTTGAATTGAATATTAGAGTGGTAATACAACATTGTCGAATGTTATGAGAAGTGGTGAAGTTTGTTTGAAGTCGTATTGAGTACAGTAGGAATGAAGATGTTACTGATGAATTGATTGAATTATAATGCGACTATATTGAAAGTTTATTACCGGTACTTAATTATGAAGTAAGATTTTTTCGTGAGTGAGCACATATATAGTATTATTGTTGAAGGATATATGAAGGAACATTTTATACCACAAGAGAGTGTTGAAATTTTAAATATGAGGTGAATGAATTTATTGTTGGAAAATGGAGCATATTGAATTCTAATTGAATCATAAGCGAAACTAAGAATGATACTCTTGATTATTATTATTAATTATTAACCACACATATATTATTTACATTTGCTTAGCTTTATTGCTCGTCAAATTAGCCATGATATGACTAAGAATTAAATATGATAAGACATGATTGATATCGAATACAACTGGAAGACGTGAATCTTAGATAAATTAAGATATAATTAAGGATGTACAGTATATGTGTATATAGTTGTACATATTCTTGGATTGATAGTTTCGTGCTTTAGGATATATCATGCGAATGTGTATAAAATAGAGTGATTTGTATAATATTACGTAATTTTGTGTGATTTACACACTGATATTTCAAACTTCAGATGCAAGTAGGCATCATGAATACAAGAATATTCGATGTTTTTTTTTAATTTTGATTTTCTGTTTTTACTTGTGTCGTCTTCGATTAATAAACTTGTGATTTATTTTAAGTGTATTTTGACGTGGTGATTTATATTAAAGAAAGGATGTGTTAGGAAGGCCAGTGTTTGATGTTTTCCCAATGTACAGTAGGTCTTCGACTTCGAGATTTATCTTTTTGATTCTCGAGTTCTCTGATTGAGCTAGCTTATTTGTGTTTCCACTGGTATTTTCTTACGGCATTCTTGATGCTGTGTGTATTCCCATTTCTGGTAGGACTTGTTGGAAGGATTTTGGGGGTTTTTCTTGCCGGGGATTTCTAGCTTCTACGATCCAGCTGTTTCATCGGATTCAACAAGTTCTGTCCTCGATAATTCGGGTACAAAAGGTAAGACATGGCGCACCATTGAATAGGCTCGAAGTCGTTGGGAATTCACGTGTTTGAATGATGCAAAATATGTGTTTACTCCATCTGTATGGTATACATATGGAATTGCTGCCATTTATTTAAATTTGATCTGTTAGGAAGAGCCTTAGTATACAAGTTGTTGGAGATTGGGGCGAGAGCAATAAAGGAAATTCACTGGAAAAGTTTATTGACTTGTCCAGTCGAGTGGAATACGTAATGGGGTTCATTTTCGAGCTTCATTCAAGTCGATCGATTTTTTGCTTGAAACCGGCTGCTGATATTTATGAAATCATCATTAAGATAGAATCATTTTATTCATTGTAAATTCAGTAGTTAATAATAATTGGAATTATTAATATATATCACTACGATCATTTAGTATTAGTACTCGAAGACTAGCTATAGTTAGGATAAGTTTATTATATGGTTTAATGCCAAACATTAAAAATCTTCAATTGGTTGAAATTGGTTACTCCATGGTATTCTACTTCTACTCTGATGTGTTATATTCCTGTTTTGTATTGTGTTATTTGATAATGTCTACGCCGACATCATTAACTGTTGATGATCTGCATAAAATGTTCCAACTCATTCAGGGTAAAATGGCACATCTCAACCAAGACCTTGAAAATATCCGTATGTTTACTAAGAGTAGTTTCGACAATATTAATGAAAATGTTGACCAGAATAAGAAATTAATTAAAGACAGTATTTCTTGAGTATAAGAGGAGAGATTGACTTAATGCAGAATTCTCAAGTGATTACAGGATAGTAACAAAAGAGTTGAAACTAAAATAGCCAACGTTGAACTTAGTGTAGATGATGTCCAAGAAGATATTAAAAAGGTGCAATTAGACGTCTATAACGTACAAGTAGATGTCCGTAATGTGAAAACCGCATGTTAATAGTGTGCAGTCTAATGTCAAAAGCATGCAGTCTGACGTCAACAGCATACAGTCTAAAGTCAATGACATGCAGGGAAAATTGGATAATGTAGAATCCAATGTTAATAGTATGGAGTCAAATGTCAACGGTATAGAGTTAGACGTAAATATCATCAGAGAAAATTGGGCAATGCACAATCCAATGTTAATAATATGCAGTCTGACGTCAACAGCATTCAGGGAAAATTGGACAATGTAGAGTCAAATGTTACTAGCATCCAGGATGATGTTAAACATATTAGATTAAAACTTGACGCTAAAAGAAGAGAGAATAGGGATAATTTGGATGCCCTAAAACTCGTTTACCTATGATTCAATAAATACTCAAGACACTTTAAATCAATTAAATGAAGATCATGCTACATTACAGAATCAGTTCAAAGGTCACACTAGTCTACTCAGAAATGACATTGAGATAGACCTCATTACTTTTGTAAATGATCAATTTGTTATGTTAAGGCAGGAAATTGTTAAAATTAACGACGAATGGGTTAAAGGTGTTAAGCAGGATTTTGAAAGGAAACTGATCAATAAAGAAATAAAGGTTAATAGGGATGTTACTAATGTAAGAGTGGATTTATGTAAAATAATCAACGCAATTTAGAATTTCAGGTCGAAAGTATGGCTGACTTGCGTATAGAATTTGATGGTAAGATCAAAGACGTAAAGGTTACAGTAGAACATTGTAGAATCGAATTGAATGCTGAGAGAGAAAAGAAAACATCAGAATTCAACGATCTTAGGGGAAGATTTGGCAATATTAATCTTAGCGATCACATTATTGCAGAAGCACTTAAGGAGGAATTCAAAAGTCAGGTCAATGTTTTGAAAGCCTCGTTAGGTGCATTCGAGCAAAGGATTAGTCAACATGAAAGAGACTCCAGTAACGTTAGGCTAGCTACGTTAGAATGAGCATCACGAGGAAATGGGGCAGGTGAAATGCGCCAAGCAGGAGGAATATAGTACGCCTGTAATCGATACCAACATTAGAGACTTTAGAATGCGTATACCTCTGGAGAGATCACAGAATGTCACTATAATCAGGAATTTCGAGGCTAAGCCACAAAATTTAATAATATCGATGGCGTGATTCCGATTGAATTCATCCGAAGTCTCAGAGATTACTTCATAGAGAATCACATCTCTAGGACTGTAGAACGTTTTTTGGCAGAAGCGCCATTGCAGTGGTATAGTGCGTTCAGATATAACTTTGACAATTTCGACGAGTTAGCTGACGCTTTCATTAAACGCTTTTGGTCCACAGAAGCACAACAGAACGTCTGGTCAGAAGTATATTCTCGTAAGTACAATAGTAGAGGACCAACTAGCTATGCCGATTATTTTACCTCCAAATTGGCAAAACTTCGTTTTCTACAACCACCTCTTACGTAGTAGAGGCGAGGCGATACATCATCTCATCAGGAGTCTCTGATTTGGCGACTATGGACGATCTTCTTCGCAGACTAGATCATACGAGCAGTACTCCTAACATCGTGAGAAACACTAAGCAAGAACAATTAACGCTGTAGTCATGGACCGTACTCAGCAGAGAGGCCATAGAAAAGAGAGGTGAGGAGGCTACGTCCCATTAGAAACAGTTATCTACCGTACAGGGGATACGTGACTCGTTATAGAAGAGATCAGTATAGGCCATACCAACAGAGGTATACCTATACTGGAGATAGAAATAACTATAGGGAGAACTATCACCCTAGAAATAGTTATAGAGGAATTTACAGAGAAAATTACAGAGAGAATCACAGAGAGAATCAGTACAGACAGAACAATAGGCCTCAACAAGGATATGTTAGGTATAAAAATTATAGAGATGATGGGTCTCAAAAACAACGTGAAAATGAAAGGCTCACGAAATGAGCAAGATAAAGGACGTAATCAGAATCGTATGGAACAAAATGATGGTAGAGGTAACTCCATTGTACACCAAGAACCGAGTACTAGTCAGCAAGGGAGAAAGAAAGAAAGGGTTCCAGAAGAAGAAAAAACGCCGATTTTAACTCGACATTAAACATGATTGATTCATCGTGTCCGTTTCATATCTCTATCAATGAAGTATTCGAAGAAACGTGAAGTTTGTCCACTGATGGAAACATGTTTAAATTTTACATTTCACGAAAGCTTAACAGACATTCCAATGCTAGTTCACCTTAATATGAAGCCAGAGAGACCGAGGGTTGCGATTACAGAGTTTGTTCCGAAGGATACTGAACCACCACGGCAGGAAAGGGAGGATAATGCCCGAGAAAGCCTGATGAACGCAGCATAAAAGAGACAGAAGAGAGCCCAAGGAAAGCATGACAGCTTGCCTTTGAAAATGGACGATCTTGTACTCATTCGGATGCCCATTATAGCTGATGTCGCTAGGGAGGTGTATACAAAATTCGCATATTTATTCTACGGACCTTAAAAAATAGACAAGGTTTATGGAAACAACTGCAAAAAATACAGGACATTGATAGTAATGAAGAAATTGGACACTACAACGCTAAAACCTAAGAAGATACTTTGAAAAAAGTAGGTTAGATGACAGAAATATACTAGACATTATGAAGTGAATGTCTGGAATGATGAGAATAAAAGTATTGGTCACACTTTTATTTAGAAGTGAACAGGAAAATGTGCCAGTATTTTCCTGATGAAATTACAGCGATTTGGTTCGGTTATATTCACGCAGAGTTGCGATGTTTTATTGACGTGAAGATAGTCACGTAAATCTAACTCCAGCTGATTAAGGAGAGCTGAGACTATCCCGCAAGACACCATATGTTTGAGCCAAGGTTACAGACGCGTCACGCGCTGGCTGATGTCAGCCAAGGTCAACATTCTATAGACAGCAGTAAGCGAGTTTTATCGAAATATACACACAGAAAGCGATCTTATAAACAGTACCGAGAATACAGATTGGAGAAACTACATTGAATTGTACTGGAAATTAACACGCTTTCATATGAAGCTTTTCTATTCAGTTTTTACGCCATAGAGGGCTGTGAGTTGCCTGGAATGCAGTTTCATGCTCGACTGCGATTTATATCGATATATCACCGGAAGAGAGGTGGTAATCTGAGACAGTCGCAGGTTTGTGACCCGAGCAGACACAGCGGATTGATTCTTGTCCTCGTCCTTTTAAGTACATTTAGATGGTGCTACATTAATGAACAGTGAGATGCGTTCAGCGCAGTATAGTGTCCACGCAAGGCAAATTTACGTGAAGGAACTTAGAGTTTGAAACTCTAGAAATGCATAGTATACAGGAGAGCTTCGTTCTATCATTGTGACAATTGCAACTACTAATATCTTCAGTGGAACTTCATAAATATTACATCGCAGTGATAAGCATTTTGATACAGACATTATTCTACGTTTATGCAACATGTTATCAAGACTGACGTCAGGAGGAATAACCAAGTAGTTACATAAATCCGCCATTATGAATTGCTAAATTATTAAAGGAATGTAACACACAGACTGTAAAGGAATATAATGACCATGAGTAACTAGCTATGTGAACATGTATGCGAATTATACATTCCAATACGACGAAGTAAGCGAAGGCAAATCTATTGATATCACTCTGAGATGAAATGTTGTTGCACATTGAAAGATCTTCATAGAAGAGAGCAGGAGTCTACAATCATTACGAACGAGATTCGGGGTTGCCCATGAGAGATGCTGTTGATTATCCTAGGAAGGACAAGCGGGGAGGAGTTCGTGTTCCCCAGTTCGATACCAGGAGAGTCGATGGTATTTTGGAACCTATGTGCCGATTGGAGCAGGTATAGTTGTGCGTATTCCAATATGCACGTTCTTCGAGAAACCATCATAAGGTAGCTGGGAAGACTTTCATTATGTAGACAGTAGATTAAGAGGTATCTATAGAGTAACCTTTTCACCATATTTCCTTATATGTTGAAGTGGACGGTAGTTTTAGATATGATGTTCTTTCATATTGAGCTACTTGTTCTACTGAGATTTTGATTCGATTACGAATGCATCTTTTGCTTTTCTTTTGGTATTTTTGGTATTTTTGAATTTAATATTTTAGGATTTCGACATTTTAGATTTGGTAATACGATATGAAGATTTATAATGTTAAGAAGAATTGCGATAGGAAGAAGAATTGCGTATATAAGAAGAACATGTTTATGAATTGAATTTGATGAACATTCTACATGCAATATTTGTGAATAATTTTGAATATTTGTACAGTACAAGCTACGATGAACTTGAAGAATTAATGATATATGAAATATTACGTCGATTTGAATTTAGATTTGAACTTGATGAGACTATGAATTTTGATCTAATATTTTCACTATTTTCTTTTTGAGATGTCTTCAAACTTTTTGAATGGCGATTGCAGTCATGATTTCATGGTTTAGGATCATAAAAGTTTTACTGATTTTATTTAGCCAGGATCATTGCCAGTCCTTTCCTGAACAGATCTTTTCTAATGGTTTTTATTTGATTCAATTAATATTTGATATAATCCCCATGGTGTAGGATTGATCGAATTCTATTCAAGACTGGTATATTTTGAATAGAGAATTTAAATTGATTGAATCTTATCAATACTCACAGTTTCTGATCGATAATTTTCTAAATGTTGATACATTTATTACAATGTAATTGAGCATGTTATAGAGGAGCACAGCGACTTGTAATGAACAAAATATGATCATGAACATGTAATTAATGATAATTGAAAGTACAGAATTGATGTTTGAAATCGATTTCAATGGTATAAGAATTTACAACGTATATATAGTGAGTATTTAACGTATCAAGGTGAATCAATATGTGGTTGAATTGAATATTAGAGTGGTAATACAACCTTGTCGAATGTTATGAGAAGTGGTGAAGTGTTTTGAAGTCGTATTGAGTACAGTAGGGATGAAGATGTTACTGATGAATTTATTGAATTATAATGCGACTACATTGAAAGTTTATTAATTCATTATGAAGTAAGAATTTTTTCGCGAGCGAGCACATATACAGTATTATTGTTGAAGGAAATATGTAGGAATATTTTTATACCACAAGAGGGTGTTGAAATTTGAAATTTGAAGTGTATGAATTTATTGTTGGAAAATGGAGCATATTGAATTCTAATTGAATCATAAGTGAAGCTAAGAATGATACTCCTGACTATTATTATTAATTATTAACCATAAATATTGTCCCCTTGAGGAAGCGTACACGAGACTTTATTCGGGGGTGTACAGTTCATCGTCGTGAAGTTGGATATTTTGTACTTTGCTTCCATAATTTCAAGGTGACATAAGGAGAATATAATTATCAAAGATGACTCACTTCAAACAAAACAAATATTTTAATATCCCGATAAGAATGACACAACAATGACACAAAATCCCTTATGACACCCATATTTATCAACTCAACATCAAACAATCAAAAAATAAGTTACTCTGAATCAACATTACAGCAGCAAATAAACCAAATCATGGACCTCGTCCTTACTCCTCTTATTGTTGCGTGTATTGTGTTTGACGGTTTTTACTGGCAAGACTACTGTTAGAATGAGTACATATTTCCATGAGATATGCTTCCATAGAACCAGATCGCAGGACACATATCCATGAACATTTTTCACCACGCCTTGGCATCGGGATCCACGCTTAATGGCTAACACAAAATGACATGACAATCGACCACACTACCCTTTACTAAAAATACACATTACTTCCGCGAGAAGTATTCATATCAGTGCCAAAAGCACACAAAATCAAGCTGCCTAAACAGGTCTTACAGAAACAGGGTGAAAATACAATCGTGGTCATCCGTAACAACTCATGGATAAACCGATCGTTTCCCGAACACACCAAAGTTACAGGGGCGCATAAAAAATGCGATAAAATATTTACAATAATTACGAGACAGTAGGCAACAAATTACAAATCAGCATAATCATGAACTGCATTTCCGATGTGAAGAACTTGCATCAAAATTAATCTAATTCGCTTCCAATTATCCAGGCTTTTAACTGATCGTTATCACGGGAGCACGCACCTCGGCCCAAATGGCCCCTCTGTCCTTATCTGAGATCTGAGCCTTTGCAGTCTGGAATATGCAGCTCTCGTCATTGAGTCAACACCAGGCAGGTCTCACATTGTCTCTCAGCCACACGCTAGAGATCCGAAGAAAAAAAATTAACAATCACACTCTGGAATAAAACACATATCAACTCGTAGATCTGTCCTCAAAACTGCACCATGCAATTTGGGATCTGTAGAATACTTAACAGTGACATCATCCTCAATTTGCTCCAGATCGCAGATAAACCTAAAAAAAAAAAAAAAAAAAAAAAATATATAGTGCTCCAACGCACAACAAGTTACTATGTGCTCAAGTACAAAAGAATGATTACCAGAGAAGCTGAATGCTTCTCGCTAAGAAAATATGCAATATCGCATACAATTTTACAGCCTGTGTAACCCGAAGTTTCTCACACAAAATCACATTTTCCCCCCTACACTGTAATTGCGTTACCTAACCAAAGCTTCACTTATCATCAGCGATACAGTCCGCTCATTTGCTGTATCTGTCATAAAAACACACTCAGTGCACACAAGTACAATTTAATCGACTGTCCCGCACAAATTTTAATGAAATAAAAAAGAATAACCACGATGCTCTTCACAAATCAAAATAGTGGTCGGTCAACAAAACACTCTAATCACACAAAAGAAAACAAAACAACTACACAATATATACAAGGATTCCCCGATTACCAAAACTAGGCTACATAATGAAATAAATCATTCTGTACTCATCCTTTTCAGCCATCGTTGACGTTTCCTGGGCATGACCCCAACCATGTGCGCTTAGCACCCAATCATTCCCGTGTTCGATTTCAGTAGCACCATTCTTCCTTCAGCTGCTGATACCACGGTCTCCATTTCTGGCTGGCTGCTTCAAAATAGAATGTCAGTTCGTTTTAAAATAGTGCCTCACACAATATCCCTAATAGATTGCTAGCGTGGATTGCTGTATCCACCCACAAGTCATGATAGCAATATTTAGCGATGACTGTCCCTCCCTTATAGCAAAAAGCTATCTAGAACGTTTCACACGCAGAACACATTAATTTATACACTTGAGATGCGGTAGAATTTCATCTCCTAAGAGCAATGATTTTATCAAAGTTTAAGTTCCTCTCTTTTACTGGCTCGAAACTTGCTAAGTCCAGCGACTTGCATATTAACAGACATTGTCACTTCCCAAAATAGTAATGTAGAACGAGCGTAGTCAGCCTTCACAATCTGTCAACGAATGAAATAATAATGTTTTTCAGTGAACACTCCACTCAGTATTTATACATTTTAGTCCGAAAAGTGGGGGCGGGACTGAATAAAATATGTAATTATTCAACCAGTAGTCCTACATACACACAACACATATCAGGGAGCTTGTCTTGATGTGAATCGAACACCTATGGCATGCGGGTTTTATTTTGATCGAGCAATTAATCGTAATCAATTTCCCTCCTTAATTTCTTCTGATGCCGTATCTTCGAAATAGCGCGAAAGGCCCCGCGTCCTCATTTCTCATTGGTTGGGGTGCTGTTTCTGAACTCGCGGTAAAATGCGGACCCCGCCCACGTAGGCGTCGACGCGCAGTCGTTTCCCTTGTCTCACAAAGAACAGACGCTTAAGGGTGACTCATTTTGTCCAACGCGCCAACTAGGTTCTTGAACTCCAGCTAACGGGTTGTGTCCCTTTCTTCAGTCCGGGTTGCATTCCAAACTCTCCCCAGCCCATTGTTTGAACAGGATGTCAGGCGCCCTTCTTCTTGCCAGGTAGCTTCTAAAATTTCCAACATACTAGCAAGCCTCCATCAAATCTCATCTTTCGTCCTCACACAGACCAGAAATATGAAACATTAATATGTGGCAATCATGTTAAGGTTTCAATATATAATTTGCATTTGCTTAGCTTCATTTCTCGTCAAATTAGCCATGATATGACTAAGACTTAACTATGATAAGACATGATTGATATCGAATACAACTGGAAGACGTGAATCTTTGATGAATTAAGATATAAATAAGGATGTATATGTGCATATAGTTGTACATATTTTTGGATTGATAGTTTCGCGATTCAGGATATATTATGCAAATGTGTATAAAATAGGGTGATTTGTATAATATTACGTAATTTTGTGTGATTTGCACACTGATATTTCAAACTTCAGATGCAAGTAGGCATCAAAAATACAGTGATATTCGACGTGTTCTATATTTTTGAATTTTGATTTTCTTTTTTACTTGTGTCGTCTTCGATTAATAAACTTGTGATGTATTTTAAGCATATTTTGACGTGGTGATTTATATTAATGAAATGACGTGTAGGTCTTCGACTTCGCGATTTTTCTTTCTGATTCTCGAGTTCTCTGATTGAGCTAGCTTATTTGTGTTTCTATTGGTCTTTCCTTAACGCATTCTTGATCCTGAGTGTATTCCCATTTCTGTTAGGACTTGTTGGTAGGATTTTGGTTTCATTTCTAGCCGGGGATTTCCAGGTTCTACGATCCAGCTGTTTCATCGGATTCAACAAGTTCTGTCCACGATAATACGGGTACAGTGCCATCTCGGCATTTGCCTGGAGACGAAGTGGGAACCACGGAAAACCACTTCGAGAATGGCTGAGGTGGGAATCGAACCCCCTCGACTTATTTGGACCACTCGAGGCTGAGTAGACCCCGTTCCAGTCCTCATACCACTTTTCAAATTTCGTGGTAGAGCCGGGAATCGAACCTTGGACCTCCAGGATGGCAGCTAAGGTCGCTGACCACTACAAGACGGAGGCGACATGTTATAATATTTGTATTATAATTCGTCAATTTTACTTATGGCATTACAAGGGAGTGTAAATAGGCACTTTATCTTTACCGGTAGGTAATAGGCTACATGTAACCAATTGCTTCCAGCAACTGTCTAGCTGGCAGAAACAGTGGAGCGCTTGACTCCGGTACGAGAGAACCGGGGATCGAATCCCACCTACTGCGTACTTTACTTCGTATGTTTCATTTTTTTGTTGCTCGGGCAGTGGTTGTTTCGAACGCCACCATCATTCATTTCATCATAATTATTAATAAATAAATAGTGTTGTAATTTTTCAAGTCCTCAAACTGCAGCTCGTTCACGGTAACTTATTGCTACTACAGAATTTCAACTACCGTAATACAGTAAAGTGAACTAGGAACTATGATAAAATACTGTATTTGATGTAGTGTAATGGTGTCGTTATTGCTTTGTATAACTTTTGTAAAAGTTTAGTTGTATGAAATATTTTATAAAATTTCTTTGACAAATTTCTTTGATAGTGTAACACCGGCCTTAGGTAAAGGAGGTTCATTTTACATCCCACAATTATTCTACAACACAGATGTGTCGTATGGCCTGGTTGATACATATGTATTGTCAAACAGGTGAAATGACCCTAAGGTACTGTAATCTCCCAGGCTACAACGGGTCGAACCTTTAAATCTGGACTTTGTAAATACATTTTAGTCAGGTGTCATATAATTTTATTTAACAGTGGGCATATCATTTCATTATGTCATCATGTGTATTATAACGCCATCTCTTCATTTATTGAATTATAATTTGTAATATATCGCAAAGTTTCTGTCTGATAGGAAAATTAGTTTAATATTATGCGTGGCTTTGTGAGTCAGAAAACCAGCTCGTCATATATTGTGGAATTATGGGATAAGGTCTCCAAATTTAGAGCATGGAAGTCTGAACTCAGTAATTCTGAGAAGAGCCGAGACCGGTGGGATAGCAATGACCTAGGCACAAGGACACTTTCAAACAGAACATTGCAACTTGGCATCATTAGATTTAAATGTGATTGGCTTACAAGAGAGTAAGGGTTATGCTATCACGTGGGTGGACTAACTATTGTCTTCTAAGATGAATTCTGCGGCTTCGAGCATTTTGTCAGTCAGTATCACGAGTGTGCTAGTTGGTAATCCACATTGTAATTACAAGTAGCCACAAGTTAAAGGTATTCCGTTTATGAGTTGTACGAGTTTGGGCACGCTTCCAGGTACAAAGTACCAATACGCTAAGCCATTAATTGAGAGCGGACGAATATGGTTGTAAAAGAGATATCAACGTGTAAAATCATTAAGAGTAGATGTACCGAACGTTTCGCAGGATATAGTAGGAAGAACTCTCCAAAAATCCTAGATTAGGACAGGTAACAACACGACTCCAAGGAAGGTGACCACCATCTCTGTAAGTCCAGCCACATATCCCATCACCTAAAAATACACATTGCACAGTTCACGCTACTGTCTTAGTTGTGATAGGAAAAATTTCAACTAGTAGAGGCACAAATCCAACCTCATGTTTGTTAATAGTAGAATACAAAACAATTTTACTAGATGTAACTCTTTGTAATTTGATCAGGGATTCTTCACCTTATAGTTAAATGGTATTGATCATTTATGGAGTGTTGGTTCTCATGTGTGTAAAACACCCCATCACCTTGTATTGTTATGTGTATAAGATTAGGAGTACTGTACATGCAGGGAGCTTCTTACCCATCATACCATACCACTACTTCAATATGCACGAATTGCTTGCATCATGAAATGATAAATGACATTCACTTCTTCAGCTCAACTGTGTCCGTTTAATAGTTTATCGAAAACTTTTGACCGATAGTGTATGTTGGGGAGGGGTGTGGTAGAGGGTTTCTTCAGAAAGTGCACAGTTAATAGAAATCTCTATGCTACCGTAAAGCTATGTAGAGTTCTGTAAAATATCACCCCGAGATTTAAAGTCTACTGAAATTAGAAGTTTCGCATAGCCATTGGATATAACCTGTGATTTTGATATGCTAAGGGTAAGATTATGATTTAGGTCCCATTCACAAAGCCTGTTGATGTCATTGAAGAGATTTGCATGATAGCATGCAGTATTGGGTGTTAGGGGGAAATAAGCCTGGAGGTCAATAGAGTATATCCGAAAGGAAATGTTTCTGAATTCATTAGAGACGTCATTTATGTAAAAATCGAGAAGCATAGTGGCATAGGACAGATCCCTGACTCACTCCACTATCAACCTGTTTCCAGTCTGAGGAAGAGACATCTGAGAGGATCACTCTTGGTGATTGATTTAGACTTAGACTGAGGTGGAGTTGGAGAATGGATGATGTGAAAGAAGTCGATATACAATGTGATTCTTGATTAGATGACTGTGCAAGTGATTGTGAATACGTGTTGGTACATATTTGTTGCTCATAAGTAGACCTGAGATTTTAGGCTCTAAAAAAATTAGTTTTAGGCGCCTAAAATAGGCTTTTAAAACAAGTAAATAGGCTTTTAAAAGAGAAATTAGGCACTTAAAATATGTTTTCAAAATGTGTGGATAGGCAGGAAATAGACTTTAAAATATTACAATATACACTAAAACTGTAACGTGTTACTTTATTTCTTTAACAAACGTGGTATCCCTATTCTTAACCGAAACAACTGCAAAATTGAGACAGAATAAAAAAGACATTTATGAAAAACAATATAAAAAGTAATGTGTCAAAAAATGTTTTGGATTATATGATATATCATTATCAGTACTGATCTAAAACCTTAATACTAAAATCACTGTACACAATTACAGCACTGTAGGCATCCAATAACGGTGGAAACGCGAATGGAGTATGTGTTTATTTATTTGTGAGGAACATTCCTACAGTACTTTCATTCGTAGTTTGCTTTACAGTACATAACAATAATCTTCTCCAAATTTTCCACAGTCAGGCTGTGTCTTTTGTATGTTAAAATCATTTTGAAAGCAGAAAAAGAGCGCTCCACACTCACAGATGTTAGAGGGGCATAGGAACATTTACCTACATTTTTCAATTCAATTTCACTTGGTAAGTCTACCTTTTCCCCATCCATTACCTGATGTACCCTTTTCAGCATTGAATAACCTGGGTTCTTCAGCAGTACACTAGACCACTTGTCTCTTATTTTATCTCCTACCTTGCCCCTAGCACTTTGTATGTTATTCTCACCTTCTTCAATTACAGAAAATTGCTGTTTGAGACTGTTTCCTTTTTCCTCCATTTTTGTAATGGTGACTGGAAGAAATGAAAAATTTGCCTGAATATACGCAATGTCTCTCTGAACACTGGAACAATCATTTAACAGTTCTTTGACAGACGACACACATGCAGAGTTGTCCGTTAAAGGCACATTGTCTATGACAGTCATGATTTCCTCAAGATGTTCTGCATAATACAGGGCAGCTTCCATCCAGGAACCCCTACGGGTGATGATTGGCTGTGGTGGAAGGGGAATAGAGGGGAGTTTCTCTCGAAAGATGGCTATTCTTGATGGAGCCTTACAGAACACTTTCTTCGTTGTTGAAATGAGAGTATTTACTGCAGGAAACTCGGCCCTAACTGTTTCTGCGAGTCTATGCAAGGCATGGGCCATGCAAGTAACATGAATTAAAGAAGGATAGAAAGTTTTGAGGAGAGGTGCAGTGGCAATCATGTAGGAAGCAGCATCGGAGACAAGGAGAAGGACTTTAGAATCATCAACACCCCCAGGATACAACAATTGCAACCCCTTGTTGATGAAGTATGCAATGCTTCGACTATTGACTTTCTCAAGCTGTTTAGAGCAAAGAAGGTGAGCGGTAGATGCCTGATTGGGTTCCAGTTTTCCTTCTATAAGGTTAGCAATGTACCTGCCCACAGAGTCGGTGGTTTCGTCCACACACAACCATATTCAAGACTCCCCAATATCCTCCCTGATTGACGAAATGACCTCATTGTAACAAATATCTAAGTAGTTTTTGTTTAATGTAGATGCTGATGGGATGTGCTGCTTGGTGTATTTCTGTAAGAAATCTCTGAAAACCGGATTATGCACAGCATTCCAGGGGATATTTGCTGCAACTAGGGCTCTACACATATCAGCATAGAAACCATTATGAGTTGTAGGAGATATAGTTTGTGTGAGCAGAGTCTGTCTAATGTTACTTTTCATGGCTGCTTTCGCTTTGTGACTGGCACTATCTGCATGCTGCTGAAGGTAGCATTTTTTCTCATGTGAAATCTAAAACACAATAAAGTGATGTCAATTAGAGACTAAGATGAGGAATAGAAAAGGTGAGCTATTGAATAAAATTTGTAATTTTGAACTATTTAAATTAAGCCATTATTACTCTAAAGTTAATTAAGAACAAGAACACTACAGTCCCCGAAGGGCCTTGGCTTTCAATAACGGTTGCTGCCCAGCTCATGGCCTGCAGATATTGGGTGGCGTGTGGTCAGCACGATACATCCCTCAGCCGTATTGCCTTGCCTCCGTGACCCCTGCCCACCGTAGTTTCTCAGTTGTCCTCACGATGCTGGGTCAACACCCTTCCAGACCTCATAGATTTCTAAATTACTGCCGGTACTGGAAATCGAACCCAGGTCGCCTGGACTACTGTCGGCGCAGAAAGTATCTGCAGTCGAGTTTAAACGCTAATAAAATTTGAACCAGTCCACCAATCTAAAATGCAATCACTACATCGTAAAGCTTGTTTTATTCTGCATTCTTTGCTGGTACATGCATATTTTTATTATGTTTCCTGTGAAAGTTATGTTAGGTGGAATGCAAAAAGTACTTATTTTCTTGCCCGTTTCTTGTAAACAACAACTTTGTAGTACCGTTACATGAAAACGTACTGTTCGACTTTCATGAAATTTAGGTGGATTATGGAATGCACTATTATAAATATATTTATGAAGTTTAATTACTCTACACACGTTGGAAAAAAGTTATTGTTTTTGTAAAAGACTGTCCGTTTGATACTGGGTGGTCTTCCGAAATCGAGACTGAGTTCATCAAAGGTCTGAAGGTTTTTGTTTCATATCGTTGTATACCGAAGACTTACAATGATTTCTGTATTTTATACCGATTTTTATTTGAAATCGAGCGACAGGCTCTCCGTTTTCATGTAATTAAACTACAAAGTTGTTGTTTACAAAAAACGGACAAGAAAATAGGTATTTTTTTGCATTCCGCCTAATATATCTTTCACCAGAAACACAATAGAAATATGCATGTAACAGGAGATAACGCAGAATAAAACACGCTTTACGATGGTGTATTTATATTTTAGATTGGTGGACTGGTTCAAATTGTATTAGCGTTTAAACTCGACTGCACATACTTTCTGCGCCGACAGTAGGTCTCTACAATTAATTAGAGAAGCCAATATAAAAACCTTAATTTTAGATTAATATGAAATTTAAGATATAGGCACATACCTGTTTATTGCAGTACTGGCAGAAAATAATCTTGCCATCAAAAGTCATCCCTGGAAATTGTACAAGCCATTGTTGTATAAGCGCACTCTTAGATGATTTCGTTTTAGGCATGATGAACTATATTCACTTAAAGAGATGTTCTTTCACTGGCGACTTGACACAGTATGTCGCTTCTTACTACCTGCTCCTTGTTCTTCCTAGATAATCCTCCCCCTCACCCCGTCACACGACACAGTACGTCCTTGACTACCTGCTCGTTGTTCTTCTGAGCTAATCCTCCACATCCACCCTTCACTCAGCATTCCTTTGGTGACAGTTGTCTGGGAAGAGCACATTTCTGTGAAAAACCCACCCTCTGCTGTTCTGCTCGTTCCAGGGATGTCCATTGTGTGATTGTAAAAATTACAGAAGTTGAATTTTATTTTAAATGTAGAAAATAGGCATTTTTAGGCACTAAAATAGTAAAATAGGCTCTAAAGGTCCAAATAGGCATTTTAGGGCACTATAAAACTCTATTAATGTAAGGGATTTATCATGAAACGTCAAGATATTTTAAAAAAGTCATGTTATTTCGTAAGGAACGAAATAGGCATTTGCCTTAAATTCCCAGGTCTACTCATAAGATAAGGAGTACTGTACATGCATAGAGCTGATGACCAGTATGTTTTTCACCCATCATAACAAACTACCGTACTTCTTCAATATACGCGAAGTGCTTGTATCGTGAAGATGAATGACATACATAATTTTATTGTAAAGCGTGGCCTCCAGAGTGCCCTGGTGCAGTTCATTCGAGCTGACGCCCATGGCTGACCTACGCATGATGATGACCCGACCGAAAATCAAACCGGGGCACTTTGGACCAAAGTCTGGTGTGTCACGAAACCTTATGTCTTGTAGTGTAGTGCTTAGTGTAACTGACTGTCACCTCGGAGACCCGGATTCGATTCTTGGCTCTGGCCCAGAAATTTAATTCTGGTTTGAGGTACTTCTTCAAACTACTGGAACTGTATTATTGTCATGCAGGTCAACCTATCGGTATTAAATCGCACCAGACGAGTGGAGTATAGACAATAAGTTTACGTATAAATGGCTATGGATCGTAGGTTCAGAAACATTACAGCAAACTTACAGCGGTGTATTCAGCGCCAAGGAACGCCTTTTCCATGCCATGGAACACTATCATTGGGAGAATCAGCATCTGATAGGGATGACCGAGCAGTTTGATTGTCACAGCAAGCAGGGCAACTCCCGATGCTTGCGTCTGGTGTTCTTCCTTGATGTATTTTTGTAAACTAGAAAATAGAGTACATGACAATTATTAAAAAAATATACGTTATTAGAACATGGATCATGGGTTAGAAATCATTTCATTCAGCCAAGTGGCTGTTGTGCACAGGAATGTTGTGTTGGAATTGGTTTCGCCAGTGAAAGGGCAAAGTAGTTCATAATTTGGTTAAGGTATTTGCCTAGCTTCCATGTTGGTTGAATTGAACTTAAGATACAATTACGAAGTATGCCCATGGGCATCAGTGGTAGATCCTGTATTACTTCAGGGAAGGGTACATAAAACATAATGAAATCCAAAATTAAACAACGTTAAAATTCACACCGCGATTCCTTACCATTGTAACATTCGAACTACAGTAGTAGACATTACAAGGATGGGCCAATAGATCATAATTCTGGGCGCCACCTATATTTACATCTATAGGAGATGATCTACTGTATTTGCCGGGCTTAACTGCGGTAGAACACATGACTCTACTCCAGGGGCGTATATAGAGTTCTATTTAGGGGGATGCCCAACCGGGGGTTAGGGGGCTTGCAATAGGCCCCAAAGAAAACGGGGTCCGTGGTTCCTCCCCGGAAAACGTTTCTATAAATTGTTGAAAAATGATGAGTTTTAAGCCTATCTGGCAACCAATTTGTTGTGATGTTTTATGTTTGGTTAATGTCAAACACAACTAAGACCATTTTAAGTTACTTTTTATTAATACAGTCAGTTTGCTCAATTGATAGTGTTTACAAGGAAAGAATTATCATTACTGTTTTGATTTACAACTTACACTATAATACAAAGTCATGGTTTTTTGAAGCATTACCAAATCGGTTTATACTTTCATCGTCAGTGATGTATGCCTCTGTGAATAGATAACAATACTAGACCACTGAGTCTGTTTTCAGAAGTAGAATTTCTTAAGTACGTTTTCAACAAACTCACACTCCAACTCCGTTCGGTGGTACTGGTAGCTAGCCACAGAGAGAGGCAAATTTGCCATAAGTTTGATAAGGGTATAAAAATTAGGAAAGAAACTTTTGTCACACGCTTCAAGGGCTTGTGTTGCTGTTCTTGGTAGGTTCATAAGAGCGAAGGCACTGGAGAGTAATAAGAGTTTATGTTGTTACACATAAGATCAGAGCAAACTCATTCTCACACTGTTTACATAGCTCTACCTTCGCCTTGCTTTGCAATGTTGCCATACGTCACATAGTAACAAAAGTACTGTACCCTTATGGGCGTGACTGACTGTATTAGAATCAGGAATCATCGAAATAATGCACATTTAAACAGCATAGAGGGGATGTGAATCCTGGCATACTTAGGGATGAACTAAGACCTGCGGCACATAAATAATTATGCGGATAAAGGAGACACAGCATTAAATGATAATAGACCAGCTGAGAAGCAATAATAAGGAGGAATTGAGCAAGAACAGTGCATATTCAGTGTGAAGAAGCCAAGTTACATGCTGAAGGCACACGAGATACAGCGACTTGACAGTTTGCTAATGATCCTAGCTCAGGAGGCATGTCCAGACGTCTGTAAAAGACATTAATGTCACTCAAAGGGAATATTTCGGCCGCAAGGAATTCACCGCTGTGACGCTGGAGTTAGAATTGAAACAAAGGGACTCTAAAGTGGGGGTAGCTCCCATATGCATATGTCAAGTTTGAACAATCAGAAAATTAAATTAAATACACAATTACGAAGGGAAAATTAGAGTGCTATTTAATCCGAGATGAAAGAGCCTAATCCATGCATAGTTAAGGAGAAGCGTGGAAGAACACTAATGTAGTGAGTCTGTGGAAGTCTATCAGGGATTTCCCGTAAGAAGGCGTTCGCACGCTATGATTTAAATATCCATTATAAAAATACTGACCGATCGAATCGACGTCCAAAGCACATATTAGGGATCCACATGAAATTCTACGTGGGAAAATGATACCAGAAGGAAATCAATGTCATTTCTGAAGTAAATGATTTCCTGAGGGACACAGCGGACTAGGTTTCATCCCAGAAACTATATAAGCCAGCCGATAGAAGAAACAGTCACACAAGGGGGGGGGGGGAGCTGCAACATTTTGCGCTCCGTAGAGCATGCTTCAAACAACGCAAAGTATAACACACAGTGAAAAAGTATACTGAACAGTCACAAATGTTAATTAAAATATTATATGCGAACGAGTTACCAAAGTTCGGTGAGGAAAATGTATACCGCGATTGAGAGTAACACGAGAACGAAGCGTCGACTGAACGCGCAGAACGCTAAAAATAATAACGAGTGAGCAGTACTCACGTTATCAGTCGTGGGAGGCTATAGTTGCGATACTATAGTTGCGTGTGAGCAGGTATCACAGAAGCAAGCATAGTGCATATGCAATTAGTACGGACAGAGCTAAGCACTTAATTAAGATAATTCATGTCCGGCAAGGTAGACATTCAGATGACGGAGTTCGAATATGTATTGTGAACGTGGTAAATATAAGTGTAACAACAATAGTAGAAATGAACTTAATTGCAGTCATCGAGAAGGTTGAGGCACTCGCGATGGGACGATTATATACCTAACCAGGTATCCCCGAGCAAAATTGTACGATATAGCATCGCAAGGGTACGGTTATATCAGATGAACTTTCAGATTCATGGGATAGCTGCATATCATTGAAGCAGGTTAGAGAAGGAGTTGTTCGGGATAGGGATAAAGATAGACTTTCACTGGGGGAGAACGAGTCTCTCCAGGGATATTCGCATAGTAGCGAATATACGATTCCATCGCCGACGAAAAATTAACCTGGAAATCGTGAGATCAGGCAGAAGTATGCAGATGTTTGTAAAATGTGTTTTTTAAGTATTAATACTGGAATATTCATGTGTCGTGTAACGATGAAATATTGTGTTCAAGTGTAATCATAAAGTGTAATAAGTAAATGTCAGAAGGCTTCCAATATGTATAATCAAGAAGCCAAGTGTATTGAAATCATAAATGGAAATAATTCAAATGTAATAAGGATGAGAAGCTAAGCAGCGTAATGATGGGTGAAATTCGGTACCACTGGGTTCATCCGCCGGAAGAGTGAATGGATTATCGTAAGTACTACAAATTTTCATTATGTAATGTTGAAGTCGCGCCATGCATCAGTTTATAAACAAAAAATGTTACGTGATTGTGAGGGGAACCCGGAGGAAGGTATGTGTACACCCAGAAATTGTCAAAAAGTCGTTTTTTTTTTCAAATTTGAATTTTACATTGCCTGGATTCGTTATTTTATTAGGTTTAATTTGGCGTAAATTATATAACACTACCTTCACTACCTTTTAAGATATTAGCATTTATGTGAAATGCTGCACACTGAGACACGACCCCTTTACTGGACACGATGCAATTTCTTTGTCTTCTGGTCATGCTGATCATCTGTGGCTGTTGTTTTCTTTCTAATTACTCATGTACAATAATAACCCTGTGCTGCTATCTATGAGAATTGTTTTTAATTATTTGAATCAGCAGCTGTGAATGTTTTGATGTTTTGAGCACCCTTGCATTTTGTAGGCCTACGATTTAAATTGATATACATTTAGAAAGTTTTTGAGCAATTGTAATTTGTTTATCTTGAATATTGTTGTGCATTGTTGTTATAACCATGGGTAACAGAAGAACTAAAAGGAGGCCTGTAAAGACGTTCCATGGAAACCAGTTTACACTCATGGAGAATGTTGATAGATTAGAGCAGGACAATGCAATTGTGAGTAGTGATCTGAGAACAACTAGTCTACCAGAATATGTCACTACTGGAAGGTATGTTATTTCTAAGGAGAGCTATGATTACAGCAGTTTTTTCTTTCCAATTACTCATGTACAATAATAACCCTGTGCTGCTATCTATGAGAATTGTTTTTAATTATTTGAATCAGCAGCTGTGAATGTTTTGATGTTTTTAGCACGAACATGGCGCCCAAGAAGGGTTTAGTTTATTTGACTGGCAGTGTGTAAATAATATGTTATGTATGGTGGCTTGTACTCAATGCTTTTCTGTTAGTGCCATGTCAGTGCAGTTGTCTCCATGGCAAAACACAAAACCAAAATGAAAGTTTTAATGGAATGATATGGAGAAGATGCCCTAAAGATAGTTATGTAGGACTGAAAACAATGAATTTCTGTGTTATGAATGCTATTTGACATTATAATTGTAGCCCAGATGTAGAATTGGAAATTCTAAAGCGGGTGGGTGTTACTATTGGTAAACATACTCGAGCCGTTGTGGAGTTGGCTAAAGCTCTAAAACAGAAAAAGTATCACCTACAAAACACCCCAGAGCAGAAAACCAGGAGGAGGTACCTGAGAGGAAGAAGGAAGACGAACATGGCGCCCAAGAATAGTAATGTTATATGTACCTCCTGTAAAGTTTCGCTGAAGGAGAATGAACATTTCGTACAATGTGACGGAAAGTGTGGTGAAATGTTTCATCTAAACTGTGCTCGTGTGACGAACGCCGTTTTTAAAGCGATGCTTGCAAATCCGGGCGAAATGTAGTGGCATTGTAAACAATGCAAACATAACCCTAATTCAGTCAAAACAGCTACATCTAGTTTTCAGCCGACTAAGGTCAAACCGGACACCGCAAGCTTATGTGAAGCGGTTATCAATATGCAACAAGTACTAAAAGATGTTTGTAGCTCTCTGGAGTATCAATCAAAAAAATTGATGAACTCTTGGAGCAAAATATCACACTAAAAACTTGCATTGACCAACTCACTCTAGAGGTAAACAACACTAAAGTTGAGAATGGATTGCTTAAAGAACAAAATGGGCATCTTAAAAGGCAAGTTAATGACTTGGAGCAATACTCTAAGAATTACAACCTTGAAATCGCTGGGATACCAGTCTCCGAACAGGAGAATGTGTATAATATTGTGGCTCAAGTGGCAGGAGCAGCTGGTGTTGAAATCGAAACTGATAGGGACATTGAATATTGCCACCGACTTCCAGCCTTTACAGTTAAGGATGGCAAGAAGAAAACGCCCCTCATAGTAGCAACATTTTATTCCCGCCAAACTAAAGACATGATCATGAGCAAGAAACGAAAACATGGGAAACTTCTTTGCACAGATGTCAAGATCAAGGGAGACTCGTGGGTAGATTATTAGCTTGGGAATAACCTGACCCCCAGGGGAAGATGATGAAGAAAAAGAAGTGGGTTTCGGACTGGAGAAAAAGGATGGAAAAATAGGACGAGAGTCCAACAGAAGTTATAATTTTAACTTTAAGTATACTCAAAGGCAGCTGCCACTGCAAATCCGCTCTCCGATACCTAAAGTGGGTAGGGACCTGGGCGAAGCTAACAGGAAACGCAGCTGGAACTTGGGCTGTTCGCAAGAAAGTTGCTGTAGCGTGTTCTGGCAAGACAAAGAGGAACAGATTTATTGTGTATCTGTTCAAAGGAGTTTGTTTCTAAACAAGTAATTTGAAGAGTACAAATAATTTGAATCAGCTTTGATATTTTAGTTTTTGAAATTGTAGAATTTCTAAAGAGCGACCAAATGCTTCCAAGAAGGATAGGGATAAAGCAATTATACCATTGGGAATAATTTTGGTAAGTGTACCAATAGTTGCATTTAGAAATGACTAAGCTTTTACCCAGCGAGGCGCCAATTAAAAGTTTAGACGATGAGAAACACTTAAATTTTGAAAAACCAACCATAAGTGTTAGAGAGAATCTCCACAAGCAGAAAGCTGGCGTAGCGAGCTATGCTTGCCTTACTGGCCAGTTAGAATTATCTATTAAAGCTAAGAGAGACTTTACTAAGTTATTAACTAAGAGTTCTTGCTCAAATGCAACAAGTGGTGAAAACCCTATCAATAGATTTATTTTTATTAAAGAGGGCATAAACCTAGGAAGAGTCAAAGAAGACAGGATCTTGCCTAACCGTTATGTTAGAGAAATGATAAAGCAAAGAACAAATCTTAATTTATTTAACAATGTAAAAGGAAGTAGTTTATGTAACAAATATATAATTTTGATTTTTATAGACAATTGGGGTCGCAGACCTCCGAAAACATCTAAAGCTTGCGCCAGGCAATTGACAATTCCTTTGGTTTTAAACCTTTTATATGCTTTAAAATCTTCGTAAGATTTGGAAATGTTGCTAAGATGAATAAATGGAAAACTTAAAGATAATTGACGTAATTAAAGTTAAAAAGGAAGATTGTAGTTTTACGTGACCGTGAATCTTGTTATTATGAGCCACGGGACCTCCTTTTTACGTGGAATCCGAACCACAGGACATGGCATTTCACTTCGAAAAATAATTCAAGTTAAACAATAAATCAAGTACAAGGTGTGTACTTTAAGGATTTCTAGATAGGTATCCTAGAAATATGACCAAATAACAACTTCGAAAGTAACAAAAACAACCAAAAAAACAGGAATAATGAAATAGAAGTTTCTATAACTTCTTGTATTAATGCAGAACTACGCTTAATGATTATACATAGGAGATTATACAAATAGAGCAGGTCACTTATTGTGAAACCTGAATAGAAAAATTGAAAGGAAGTTTCTAGAACTCCTATGTTTAAGTAGGGATCACGAGAAAAATGGGGCAAGTTTCCCTTTCGTGAAACCTAGAGATAACTCACTTTTGAGTTGAAAGAATTGGATTCCCTCATTAGAAGGGAGAAACAATATAATTTAAGGCGTGTACTAGACACGAAGTTTTACAGTCATTAATTCGTTATACGAGGAGCAAATAAGGGAGGGCACTTATGTAGAGTGACACCTCATTGAAAAAAGACCTAAAGTAACAATTTTATTATTTTAGTTTGTTAGTAAAGGGTTTGGGAAATATCAAATGGGATTGTGGAAAAGTGTTCATGGCCGTATTTATTGTACTCGGACGAGCGCGACGCGGATGAAAAGTTGAACAGGCACTGTTTTCACTATAGTCTGTTGATATAGTTGAAGAGTTCACTGTAGTAGCACAAAACGTTGATGGCAAAGAAAGTTATTGCAATGGTGGAAAATAACTAGTTACACTAGATTTACGAGAGTCTATTGCTTGAAAAACTTGTAGGTTATAATTGAATGCACCAGAAAAATCCCAACGGAGGAAGAAAAATTAGATATTGATTAGCAGTTCATAAGGAAGATTCCTTAGGTTGAAAAAGTATTCCCATATGTGAGTGGAAAGTACATGACAGTATAACTGTTAGATAGAGTGTAGGTTCTGGAAGGTTCCAGAGCAATGATAAGTTGTTTAAATTGGGTAGAGAATCCCTCGGCGGAAAACTAGATTATATAGACAGTGGGTATTTTAGAAATATCCCTTGATGTGAGATAGCATCTCAGAAAATCTTTCATTTTGAAAGTTAGACTTGATAGTTTGAGTTTCATCAAGAAGATCTCTTGAAAGCAGTTATTATCACATAGCAACTTTCACTGTCTATAAAATCCAAATAAAATCATTGAGCCTTTTAAAAGCGATGAAAATGTGGTTAAAACATGAAGTCGGTACTTATCTTTGCTTCATGAAGAAGGCGATGTTGCTGTTGACGGTTTTTTCAATTTTTATTTTTTGCTAGGTGTGGGGTTGATGTGCCCAATTCTAGGAATGGGTATTCCAAGATTCAGGCACCTAGGTATCAAGGGAAAGGCTACAGCCACTTTTGAAAGTTGAGATATTTGAATATCGCGCTCCTTTCCTTCTAGATTGAAATGGAAACTTTATGCAGCCAAGAAGATGTTAAGTGACGTGGCAAATAGTAGCAGAGGTCGAGACTATTTGGTGATTAAATACTTAGCCATGGAGTAGAGACTTGATACTTGGATCAGATTACTGGCACGGCCAAATGAAAGAGGATGCACTTAGTCTCAAGTGAATCAGACCAGAGACACCGGAGATATGAGGATTTACAGATTTCAGCGTGATCCAGCGTGGAGCCGACCGTTTTGTATAAAAGCCGCTCGGCCCAAGCATAAGCAGCTCACTTCAAACTAAGCTCTTGTAGGACAAGGTGCTGCTGCTACGTCGAGCCAAGGCACATGGTTGCCGAATCTACGCAGAAGATATCTTTGAATTGTGATAGTCACAAAAGTGCTACGATACGTGGGGAACGTAGTAAGTTTCCGGTAGAGGGAATCACTAAGGCAGCGGTTCCCAAACTTTTTCTTTCCGTGACCCATTTTAGCCCATACGTTTTGGCCGCGACCCCCGTTTTAGCGCAGGTGTCTGTGAGGGGGGGGGGGGACAAAGTGGAGGGATAAAATTACTTTGGAATTTAACTTAAGTGACCGGTAGGTTATTCGTTTAAATGTTTATTTATTTACTTTGTTCAGATTTTAAAATTTTAATCTTATTCTGATGTTACTGACCTGTTTGATGTTTACTGAGAAACTTAAATGTAAAATATTATGACACAAAAAATAATATTTGGCGGTTCAATAGTATAATGATATTTAAATAAATGGTAGTTATTCTTTTTAGACTACCAGGGTATTATTTTAAAAACGAAAAGTAGTAGTGCCTATAACCTGCTATTAACTTTTATAAATGCTTTTAAATAGTCACAAAGGAACCTAGTAGCTCGACTGTCTTGACTTGACTGTAGTTGTGACGTTAGTGACGTCTGGATGGAGAAGGGCTCGTATGCGCATTCGTCAACCGCGCTTCAAGCTGCCTGGCTTGTACTGTACGTCTCTTGTGTTTTGTTCGCTCGCGTATTGTTTGATTTTGTTCTAACTATGGATAAGTTTGTTAAGCGTGCAGGGCCCTAGACTTCTCATGATGATCATGAACAGAAGAGGGTAAAGGTAAGAAAGTATAGTGACAGTTATATTAAGTATGGATTTACGGTGCTCGGAAATCGGCCACAGTGTGTTATTTGCAGCGAGTTGTTATCGGCCGAGAGTATGAAACCTTCCAAGATGATTCGCCATTTAGAAAGTAAACATCCCTGTTTTAAAGATAAGCCGGCAGATTTTTTTGAACGTAAGTTAACTGCTTTAGATTACCAGAAAAATGCAGTAGTTCAGTTAAGTGGAAATAATATGAGCAAAAGTGCTTTGCTAGCATCGTATCAAGTGGCTTTACGAATAGCAAAGAAAGGTAAACCACACACGATTGCTGAAGAGCTCATTCTACCTGCTGCTCAGGATATGGTTTCAACTATGATCAGCCCAGATGCAGCTAAGAAGCTTTCCACCATTCCTCTGTCGAACAACCAGGTGGGGAGGCGCATTACCGAGATGGTTCAAGACATAAAGGATCAGTTGAAAACTAAGTTGCAGAAAAGTGAGTACTTTTCCATTCAAGTTGACGAGTCTACGGACGTGTCGAGTTTGGCGCAGTTTATGTGCTTTGTTCGTTTTGAGGGTGACGGTAGTGTGGAAGAAGACAATTTATTTTGCAAACCTTTGCCTGACCACGCAACAGGTGAGGAAATGTTTAAAATGTTCATGTCTGCAACCGATTCGCTTCAAATTGACTTTCAAAAGTGTATTTCAATCTGCAGTGATGGTGCCAAAACAATGACTGGGAAAGACAGCGGTTTCGTGAGACGGATGAAAAATGTCATGCCTAATGCCGCTTGGGTTCATTGTTTTCTGCATCGCCAGGCATTAGCTACCAAGGTCATGCCAACTGAGCTAAAAACAGTGTTGAACGAAACTGTTAAGTTGGTTAATTTTGTAAAAAGCCGGCCATTACAGTGTCGACTGTTATCACAGTTATGCGAAGAAATGGAGGCACAGTACAAATGCCTCTTGCTTCACACAGAGGCAAGGTGGCTGTCATGAGGGAAGGTGTTTTCTCGAGTGTTCGCTTTGCGCTCTGAGCTTAAGACATTTTTTCAAGTAGCAAACAAAGACCTTGCCGGTTTTTTGAGTGACAATGAATGGCTGTTAAAACTTGCTTATTTAGCGGACATATTTCATCATCTGAACGATCTCAACGTTTCCTTGCAGGGAAGAGACAAAACCATACTTTTTGCACAAGACAAAGTCAATTCGTTTTTTAAAGAAATTAGCCACTTGGTCAACCAGGGTTGAAAAGAATACATTTGAAAACTTTGAACTAACAAATGAGCTTATCACATCCCTTGATCGAAGCGATGAATATTATCCCGACATTGACAACCTGTCCAAACTGGTTACTACTCACTTGCAAGGTCTACAAGAGCAGATCCTTAGCTACATTCCCAACGATCAACACACCGATTGGAACTGGGTGCTTAACCCCTTCAACGAGCAGGCTGTGAACGAGGCAGACTGAAACCCACTGATTCATGACAAACTCGTCGAGCTATCCTGTGACATGACTTTGCAACTGTCCTTCAGCACCCAAAATGTTGACAAGTTCTGGCTACAAAGAAGAGCTGAGTATCCAAGCTTAACATCAGTGGCTCTGAGAATCATCATGCCCTTTGCAACATCCTACCTCTGCGAACTCGGATTTTCTACATTGGTCAACATTAAAACCAAGGCAAGAAATCGACTGGACGTAGAAGACAGGCCCATGTTTCTCACTAAAGAAGTCTTTTTTACTTAGAAATGTATTAACAATTACATATCAAAATTATTAAATGTTTCTGTTTTGTTTTGACAAAATCTGTAAAATATATTGATATTTTGTAAATGTACAAAGTTATTTAATTTAAAACTCCCGATGGCCATCTAAGTTTAAGTACATAGTTCACCATTATTTGTATACATCTCGCGACCCCTTTCCGAACGGCCCGCGACCCCCCTGGGGGTCGCGACCCCCAGTTTGGGAACCGCTGCACTAAGGTGATTGTTATTTTCTACGGACATTGGTGAAACGCTTTGTTTCTATATGGACATATGCTAGACTTTGTCTAGATATTATTCTGTCACAGTCCAGTAACAATAATTCAATACTTGGATATTTTAATCCAACTTGTCAGTTTCACAAATTGTAACTAAATAACCACTCAGATCTTTCAGTATATTGAAGACCAGTCTATCACGGTGTTGTTCATTAGCCGACAAAGGGAAAATATATGTTGCTTCGCGCATGATAGATGGTGTGAAGCCATGCCCAGGGAACGATCTTCAGAACAACCGTTGATTGTTTTAGACTATCAGTGTTTTCCTGTACTGAAAAGATTACCGTGAGTTATGTTACAACTGACGCTTTTGAGAAGAGATCATTTGGATCAGACCCCATTTAAGCGAACTGCTATGGATTTAATTGAAGTCAATATTAAAATGGATCAGCAGTTACTTCAAACTTCAAGAAATATTTCCACTACGTCGTGCTAGACAGATTGTGGGTATATAATGGCGGCCGATACAAAGATTAGACGTGCGTGCCCAATAGGGCATGTATCTGGATAAATCTGGTACAGACCAGGTTCACTACGCTTCAAGACCAACGAGAAATGTAAGCCACATTTGACTTTCATATTATGCCTAGCTAATTGGAACAAACTCATTTTCTGCAGATGACCAACACATTTATTTTTCTTCGTATTTAAATCTTGCATTGATTTACGCAAGACACATTAGGGTTATTCTGAGTATTTTCAGCACTCAGAACAGTTTAGGATCGATGACCGAGCATACCGAGCATTTATTTGAATGTTCATTTTGTTTGAGAATCACGGTAATCAGCCGATATAACTGTAGAAGTTAATATTTATTTTTGTTGAGGAATGGATATTTTGACCATATTCGAAGAGTCGAACATGTGGTTTTTTCACATAAGAAAATAATAATTAAACATATTTAAGGAAATAATAACAATAATAATCCAATAATAATAATAGTAATTTTCATAATTTTTCTAAATAATTCTTGGATTTTACATTTTCTAATAATCACATTCATTGAGAGAGAGCTTAAGGATTAGTTTAATCATTCCTAGTTTAGAACAGGTGATTTTCCGAAAGCTAGTGGATAGCGCAAGCCCGTATTCCACCAACATTATAGTTCTGGTTGAACAGTTAATATTTGCATTGAGCAAAGTATATTTTTCAGATAACACGGAAAGGCATGAAACAGGAAGCCAATGATATTTGTATCAATTAGGATTTTTTTGTGTTTATATAAAATCATGACGTAGGCACACATTCGAAAGTGAAATAGAGAATATCACAAGTGTGGTAACTTCACGGTTTGAACTGAATGGTAAAATAAAATAAACTTGTAAGTTTATAGATCTTCCAGTTTTGATAACAAGCAGAGGCTTGATTTATTGTATAAATTTTGGGAAGAAAATTTATGTGTGTGGAGTAGTTGAAATGCCATTCCCAGGTGCGCATGTTTAAGTCGCAGGAATGAGGAGTTTTTTTTGAGCATCAATCAAATAGCAGGTTCGATGGCTCAGGTTTATAGGAGGAGTATTGGAACCACACATTTCGTCGAATGAATGACCAAACCATCAGTAATTATTTCAAACTTGTTTACGTATTCCATTAATACGTTGGATTTGCTAGAACCCGGTTTTGTCATGATAAAAATTTATTCTTCTTCAGAGAAAGACCTTTGCCGTTGTTGTTGGGATATTGTGTTCTTACACAAATAATTGAATGGGCCACTGCCAATTAAAAATAATTCTGTATCCACGAATTACTTAAAGGATGTTTTCAATCCTATTGTCATGAACTAAATGAATTTATTATAAAGCTACAATTCTTATTTCCGCATTCTGTTCAAGAATTGCAAGTTGTGAAAGTTACTAAAATAGCAACAAATATAAATATTTTTCTTAATAATAATTCCAAGTGAAAAATCGAATAGTTGAATGGTTCAACGATTTTTTTTGATCCAGTTGATGATTCAGAAATCATATTTCTTTGGAATTTGAAGTTCATAATCGAGTCACTTCTCGAAATGTTTAATTTTGGAAGAACAATAAATTTTGTTGAGCTTCGCACAGTTCTTCGATGCTATGCTCAAGGGTCAAATACTTTTCAGATGTTGTTATTAATATGTGTACATAATTAGTGTTGGGTCAAAGATAATATTTTTGACAATATTTTTGAAACTGGAAAAATAAGTGGAAGTTAAAAATTCTATCAACAATTATAAACAGTGAGAATTTCTACGAGTGTTAATATCATGTTAGAAATTCAACCAGTGAACTACAATGTTTCCAGTAAAGACAATTTAATTTGAACTGGATTTAATCGTAAATAATTGATATTATTTTGGAACACTGTCTACAGGACTGATAATCAGACTTGTGTCTCCAAAGACAATTGTTCAATGTGTTGGAAAATTTCTGTACATTGTGTAAATAGTAGTGTGTGCGGTCGCACTGGAATGATGTTACCTTGAGCATCATTTTGCAGTCAATTTTAAAATTTAGAATAAAATGAGATAATTTTACATGTTGTGTTATGCCCAGTTGAATCTCCTTCTATCCTTATTGTTGCATTGAGCCAAAAATCAGTAAAGCATTTTTTTAATTTGATGTCGTTTTTTGCGATTAGCTTTAACCCATCAGGCGCCCCGGGATATTTTGACTCTCGTGCTGACTGATTCTTGGTAAAATGCATATGTGATCGTGCGGACTCCGGTCTAAACGGGCTCAATACCATGTTGCAAATAAATTAAGAAATTGTGTTCATGAAGCCCACGCACACGTTTATCTTATGTGGGATTCACCCTGTATTTTTGATACAACATCTGTATATTGAACCCTTCAGAAAAGCAGTGTTTAATGTAAGAAATCTTAATCAAGGGGTCGCGCTCAGTTCCTATGTGATGTTTACGTTCGCCACACAACATGCTCTACTGAGCTAAGGGTCATAGGATATAAACTATAAATTAGAAAGAAAGGTGACAAGATGTAAAATAATAACATGATTTAATGACTAATAGTGCATAAAAAGAAATAAACAACAATAATAAAATATAAAAATATCCTCCCTGAATTTCCCATGACAGGAATAATCTATCAATTCTGAGGAGTCAGACGGATCTCCCCTTTATTTAAAATGTGGATCCTGGTTCCACTACCTTGCAATTTGGGTTTTATGTGCGCATAATGACTAACTACGAGGAATGAGTACTTTGGATGACTGTTCGTTTACAACGGGTTAACAGCCACGATGCTTACGAACAATCATCTCGTAAATCAACGTTTACGGATATGGAACATGACATTAATAAAACCCTTAAAGTAATGCTGACACACGCACTAAATCTACTATTTACAGGAATCTCTCGCGGGACCCTCATTAGCGCGAAGACGCACTTGACTTTGAGCTGCCAACACTGGCCAAATTGCTCAACACAAACAAGGAAATACAGCATAGCACATGACTCACGGGTCACTGAATGGAATATAAACATGGAATAAACCAACAACAACAAAAGCCTGACTGGCTGACATTACTTTATATGAACAAAACTGCATGTTAAGCTAACGCTTCGGAGATTATCGTGATTCGTAGGCAACTCCCATTTATTAAACAATTTTTTATCATTGATCAGTTCTTAATTCTGTATAACAAGTTATTACTGAGCCACGCAGGCACTCTCCCTAATGACCTGGCTGGCAACCTTCAGTCGTCTTGTGAAACATCTCCCCTCTTCCTCAATTACCTGTCATCGTCCCACTCCAGTGTGTATAAATATAACTGACCAGCTGTGCCGTTATCTCAAGGAATCAACAGCAACAAACTCAACCACTATGGTCAGACATTAATCAAAATATCCAGAATTGCCCTCGCGAGGTCACAATATGGATTTGTCATCAAGCTGCCAGAAATCAGTCTACGCTGAAATTCCCGCTTGTAATGACATAAATACACACACTCACATACACACATCTGGGAATGACAATACGTTTTTTCACACAGATCGGCTGAATGGATGCTCGCCCAATCAATTAAAAAAAATATTAACACCTACGATAGAGCTGACTGCTCTTCGTCACAAATCACATTGCTCCAAAGGCAATAATTTCACTGAATCTGATCAATAATAAAACAAAAGAAATTAATTACCCTCCAATCTACTGTATAATTATATTATTTCAGTCCTACTTCTGAAACACAACATATCTCCGAGAGACGTTTTTAATCGCATTGCGTAGCGTATGCAAACACGGTCGTCCACATAGCTACGTTAGTTAAAACAACAAACAAGCAAAGAACCTTCTACTAATAATATATGCGAGCTGTTTCCATGCAAAAAGGTGTGTCAGACCAAAACTAAATCGACTACGTTAATCACACAAGCAAATTATTTACAAAACAAAATATGTCCCATACACCATAAGTTAATTTATCAGATAATAAGAAATATTATTCAGTACTCATCCTCAGTCAGCCACCCGTCAAAGAACATCCGCAGCCATCTCCCAACTGGATCTTTCTTATCTCACCTCAACCATCTTGATGGAGTCTTGATATTTCCAGGCTTCCTCCATGGTCAATGATGTCATCTCTCGTGCTGATTCAAAAATTAAATTATTATACACTTGATGTCTGACTACTAAATTCGCCGTTCGGGTACTTCTTTCCCCAAAACAGTCTGTTGGCGAATTATCGAAGATACTGCCCCTACAAATATAGTACTGTGACTATCTAACACTGAATTTAACACTTTTAATAATAATTTCTGTGTCCTTCATGACACGCAAAGTATAAAAGCCTGTGTCCACTGACACACAAAGTAACAGCCTCCGTCCTCAGACGAACCAAAGTAAAATATGCAACCTGTGTCCACGACACACAAAATAATAAGCCTACGTCCGTAGACGCACAAAGTAATAGTCTGCCTCCCGTCCTCAGACGAAAAGTAATAGTCCTGTGTCCACGACACACAAAATAATAAGCCTACGTCCGTAGACGCACAAAGTAATAGTCCTGTGTCCACGACACACAAAATAATAAGCCTACGTCCGTAGACGCACAAAGTAATAGTCTGTGCCCTCGACACACACAATAATAATAAGCCTACGTCCGTAGACGCACAAAGTAATAATCCTGTGTCCATGACACACAAAATAATAAGCCTACGTCCGTAGACGCACAAAGTAATAGTCAATGTCTTGGCTCTTCACACCACTTATAAATGAACCAGCCCTAGGTGTAGATAGAGGGGGAAATTAGATAAAAATTTTACAAAGTAATAGTGATACAGGAATGAAATAAATATCACTAAACTCGAAAAACATCGCAGGTCAAGAATATGCCCATTAATCCTAGAATCGATCGTAGAGATGTTGTCTAGGCGATCTCCCGCGTGAATGCTAGCCGAGCGTGCCCACGCTAGACCTGCCGCGCTAAATAGGCATTCTTCTCCCATTGGTTCCCACATTTTCTGTATCTTGGCGGTTTTTATCAGTCCTTGGCTTAGTAGGAGTGTCCAGCATGTATATCAGCCACTCACGTTACTGCATCATATTTCTTCTAGGCGCGAATATTACAATGAACATACCAGAACCATGTCTCACTGCGCGTCGCTTATATTTTTGAGGTGGCCAACACCTGTCCTTCTGACACATCGCTAGGCTATTTCCTTTCACAGCTAAAGTATTTAGCCTTTTGTCAAACAGCTTCAGGTATGTACCCGCTGTCTCCAACAAATGCTTGAAATTTCCTCATCTCCGTCTGGCTACTTTCATGATGCTGGTGGAAATATTTATTAATTGAAGAAATAAAACATAGAATCATTTATCCAACAGAGGATAAAGGGTTCACAACTCTCCCACTCACAAAATTTCGAACTTAGGAATAAAGTCGACAATTTTTAAAGACTTCCGCAGGCCAATTCGTTTTATTTCGGAATCACCCCTTTTCTATTACTTGGTCTAGCCGCTCTTGTCTTGAATGGCATTTACTCGTTTTCATTTCTTGCTTGTATCTCCCCTCTCAGTCTGCTTGCATGACCCGCTGATGCCTGAGGCAACACTCTGCTCGTCTCGTTAATGTTTGTCAACATCAACTCTACTTCCTCCTTCACGTGCCGTACTCAACTGCTCCCCGTCAACTTTGTTGATAGTAGGATGTCCATATATTCAAACTGCATCGTTATTTCGGCGCTCTCATGGATCGCTTCTTCGATACTTTTTTTAAGTTGGCTGCGTTGTAAACTGACATTGTTCCTGTGCTTAACTCTTTCACTCTGTAAGCATTATTTCCAAGGTTTCTTACGATAGAATAGGGTCCTATGAACTTTTCGCAGAATTTACTGAAGATCTTCTTCTCTGGGTCCGATGTAGCGGGTCGTTTCACCAAAACAAGCTGGTTGATTTCAAGATCACTGTGAAACCTCTTATTTCTTACTCGCCGTAATCTGCGGTCTGCTTGTTTTCTCATGTAGGCTCTCGTCCTCTCAATTCGCAAGTCAGGTGCTATCATGGGATCTTGTGGACAGTTAATGATGCTTTTCCACCTTCTCACTGGATACTCGTTCTTGTGTAGGACCATAGGGATCTGTCCTGTTGACTCGTGCCTGGTAGAATTCATGCATGTCTCTACATCCTTGATTTTGTCCACCCATCTGTGATGTTCATTTGGAATGAAGATTCTCAAATATGATGTTACACATTTAATTGCTCTCTCACTTGGATTTGCTTGAGCATGTCGGATACTGCTTAAAATGTGTTTTATACCCATGTCCTCCATACCTTTCTTGAATTCGGCGCTTGTGAAATAGCTGCCATGATCTGATAATATAAATTCTGGTTTTCCAAGTATTGGAATAACTCTATTTCGAATACGACTGAGTACCTGTTTTGAAGTAGTTTTCTGAATGGGGCATAATACGACAAACTTAGAAAACACATCAATGCATCCTAGTAAGTGTCGGCAACCTCGCCTTCCCTTCGGGATTGGACCGAAACAGTCGAGTGCCTGTAGCTCGCATGGTTTCTGAGGTAGCAATGGTCTAGGATACTGCCTCATTAAATAATTATTTGGCTTTGTCCTCTGACAAGGATCACAAGTCGTAATGACGTCACATATAGTTGTTCTCATACGTGGCCATGTAAATGTCTCTCCTATTGTTGCTTCGCACTTATCTACGCCCACGTGACCGTAACTTTCGTGCGTATGCCATGTCATTCCTCGTTGTAAAGAAGCAGGTACTAATATGCGTAACTTGGTGTGGTCATTATCTACCCATTTGTGCAGCAAATTGTTGACATAAACATATCTTCCTTCTTTGGCTTTCGCTTCTCGAAATGCAGGTGTTCCTGTAGGTAGTTGCTTTCTGAAGTATTGAATTAATAGCATCATCCATGGTTCCGCTTCTTGTTCTCGCTGTATCTCACGTAACTCCTCCAAGAATTCCCGGTCCTTCGGTGTTAACTCCAAGTGTTGTACCATCGCTGTTTCTTCATTATCAGGCTCAGGGTTCCTGCTGAGTGCATCCGGAATCACGTTCATCTTCCCTGGGCAATGTTCAATTTCAATGCTAAACTGCTGAATATATATAGACCAACGTGTCACACGTTCACTTGCCATCGACGTCTTAAACAAGAATGTTAATGCCTTGTGATCAGTCCTGACAACAATGGGGTAACCATAGATTATTCGTTTCCATTGTTGAAGCGCATGAAGTATGGCCAACAATTCTAGCTCCGTTACAGTATAATTGCGCTCGTGCTTACGCAATTTTCGGCTGACAAATGCCAAATATGTTTTATGCTGCAGGTTAGCTGGATCCTCTTGGTAGAGCATAGCACCTATACCCACCAGTGAAGCATCCGCTTGGATTATAAATTTGTGCTTGAAATCTGGATATCCTAATTTAATGCAGTTTTCCAATAGCTGTTTTGTTGCTTGGAATGCCTTCTCACACTCCGCATTCCATAACCATTTATTATTCTTCTTTAGCATTTCCTGCATAGGGGCTACAGTCTCCGTATAACCTGGACAGTTTTCCTTAAAGAATCCCGTTACGCCTAAGAAAGCCCGAATGTGCTTGACTCTCGTTGGTGTAGGGAAATTCTTTATCGCTTCGATCTTAGCTGGATTTGGCTTCACTCCCTCCTTGTCAATGATGTGACCCAAATATAAGATCTCGCTCTTGAAGAAATGCGATTTCTTCAGGTTTACTTTGAAATTTGATGCATTCAGGTTGCCTAATACTTTATCTAAATTTTCCATGTGAGTTTCAATGTTGTCGGATGCCAGCAAAATGTCATCAATGTAGCGTACCGTCATCTCCTTAACTTCCTCGGTTAGATTCCGGTCCAGGGCTCGGATTAAAGCACATCCCGCTGTTTTGACTCCAAAGGGCATTCGAACGAAGCAAAATGTTTGGTTATCGAATAAGAAGCCAGTTAGAAGCTGTGACTTCTCATCCAATTCAATATGGTGGAACGAGCTCGTCAGATCAACTGATGAATGAATGATTTTGTTTTTAATGCCTTTTAATACGTCTCTGATAATTGGCGCTCTGTCATACTCAGGAAAAATGAGTCTCGTGTTAAGATTTCTGGCATCTAAACAAAGTCTAATAGATCCATTTGGTTTTGTGACTGCCAAAATCGCATTTAGATAAGGTGTCGGTGTCTTCCTTATCACTCCAGCTTGTAACATCTCATCTATAATGACCTTGACTTGACAACGATATTTTTCAGGAATTGGATACAACCTACTTTTTAAAGGTGACCAATCCTCGACTTGCATTGAATATTTGAAATTTAGTATTTTCCCAGGTACTGTATCAAATACTGTTTTGTGCTTCCTTAAAATCTCTTCCAATTGCTTTCTGTGTTCACCCCCAAGTTGAATGTCATTGAGCCGCTCCTGTAGTAACTCTTCAAATTGTGCCTCACTGTCGTCTCCTTCCGTTAATAAAGACCATATCTCCTGGGGTTCACTCTCCTCGTCTAGTTCCACAACAGCTCCTTCTATGATGTTATCTTCTGCCTTTCGTACCTCCTCTTCCGTCTCTTCCGATATTGCTTCCAATGCCCAAGAATTTACATCTCTTCCGGTGGTGATTTCATCCATATGCAATCCCACGTTCTTCAGCTGATCATACTCTCTAAAACTGACAGTATTCTTGTGCAAATCTATCACTGCTTGATAGTCACAAATAAAATTTGCACCAAGAATTATATTGAAATTCATCTTTGCCATGATAATGAATGTTTGCCCAAAAGTGTGTTCCAATATGTTCAGCTCTAAGTATGCCTGACGTTTACAAGTGACGGTGCGTTCAGGAATAACACCCCTCACTTTGAGCTGTGGTACGGGAATTACAGGAATGTTTTGACTCCGTCCCAACTCTCGAACCAAGGCCTCCGATACCAGACTGATCTGTGACCCCGTATCCAATAAACATCCTATATTAATTCCACCAATCCTTGCGTAAATAATGGGTAGCTGCCTAATTTCATCGTTCCGTGGTTTCACCGTCTCCTCCAGGCAGTCTTCTGGCAAAGCAATCCATTCTTGTATGTTCGCTACTATCCATCCCTCTTCAACTTCCGACTGTTGCGTTTGTAGGCTGTCTTCTTTATCCAAATTTAGCGCATTTTTTAGCTCCAGTGAGACCCCCATCATCCGTTTGTCGCCGATGCCCTTGATATTCCTCTTGTCTCAGTAGACTTCCAGCTTCCTCAGTATGTGTATCAGGATTCTTCATGTTCCCAATGGCTTTTTCCCATATTCCTAGCTCTCCACCTTGACTAGCGTGTAATTCCTCAAGGTAATTTTGTGGTTGAGCGTGCCTATCATCCCAGTCATTTCGATAATTTCGTGGCTCTCCTTGATTTTGGTCTCTTCTTCCTTTCCCTCTTTGATTAGCATTGTAATCACCGTATCTTCCATAAGGCCTGTCATTTCTTCGATTTTCACGCCAATGTTGATATCCTCTCTGTTGATACATATTGTTGCCTTGATATGACCTATTATTGTAGTTATTTTCGTTACGCTGGTATGGTCTGTTTTCTCCTTCCTGCTGGTTTCGCCTAGGTGTGGATGTGCTTGTATTAGTACCCTGCGTTTTGGTGTTTGCCTGTTTCGGTTTTATGACCTCTGTGGTATTGACTAATTCCAGCTGTCTTCCTCCTCTATAATGACTATGAGATGTAGTCTCATCGATCTGACGTAATATCTGCTCTGCATGTAGGGCCGTACTAACGTTCGCTGCGACTAGTACTTGTTGCACGTTGACTGGCAATTGCCTCGCTATAGTCATCACCAGATCTGCTTCATTTAAAGGGTAATCAAGGTCGCAAAATTTTAGCATTTGCATGTTAAAGAAATCTGAGGATTTCGTTTGCTGGGTAGTTTGGTATTTTCTAGAGTAAAGCTCCATCCTTAGACTCTGTTGTATTGCTGGCGACCAGTACTTGCGCAGAAACGCTAATCTAAAATCTGACATGGTTCCAAATGTATATTTGAAGCTTAAAAACCATGTAAGGACATTTCCTGATAAAAATCTCTCCATCATCCTCAATCTACGTGCCTCAGGTACCCCAGTGTCATTGAAATGGTCTTCAATCTCTTTGATAAAAGCTTTAGGCGTCACCCCCGAATTTTCCGTGTACTTCTGTGGTTTATAATCACTTGAGCGAATTACTTTGATAAGTTGTGTAGGTTGATGACCGTCTTGTGGTGTTGAGCTCCTATCGATATTCTTGCGAAACCCTTCCGTGTTTGTTGTTAATGGGCTCTCCGCCTGAGTCTGACTTCCTGCTGTGCTTGCCTCCGGGCTATTTGAGTCATCCTGCTTGTCTTTCAATGTTCCCGTTCTAAATATCGATGATTGCTCTAATGACCTGAGTTCGGCTTTAATGATCCTGTCCGTCTGTTCTTTAAGATTGCTCTTCATTTCTTGCTCTAATGCTTGAATACGAGTGTGATTTTCGCCTACTGTTTTAAGAATGGTGGATCTTTCCTCTTTAGAATCGATATTCATTCTTTTCCAATCTTTTCTTATCTGCTCTTTAATCGTGCTTACTTTCTCTTCAATCTGGCTTTTAGTGTCGTCTACGGTACTCTTTAATTGCTCCTGATCCGCTTCTAGGCTTTTCCACTGCTCTGCTGATTTTATTTCGAGACGGTCCATATCTTTAATTATGCCGGATATATTCTCATCTACCGCTGATAATTGTTGTTGAATTACTTTGCCGCTCTTTTCCATCTCCATAAATCGTCCTTCTAACTTCTCCTGAGCTATCTTGACCTCGCTTGTATTCATAGTGCACGCTATTTCAATTTGCTCTAATTTAGCTAACACCGTTTCATCCAAAATGCTAAGTTTTTGATCAAAAATACTTTCCATTTTCTTAATCTGGTCTAATTGCTTTTCATTATTTTTACTAACATCTAGGGCCAGTAATACCATCTGTTGATTAGTGTGATCTTTCATCTCTGCGGTTAACGAAGCTAATTGGTTCGTGTTTTTAATGTTCTGCGCTTCTAATTGTGAATTGATAGTGTCATTAATTTCACTTTTTAATAATCTAGCTTGTTCCGCTTGATATTCCTTTTGTTCAATTCTACTGTTATTTAATTGTGTCCGCAATGATTCACTTTGTTCGGATAGTTTGTTTATCGACTCACTTTGTTCTAACATAGTATTGTTTATTGCTTCACTTTGTTCTGATAGTTTAGTTTTTATTTGTTCAGATAATTTTGTGTTTAGTGCTTCACTTTGTTCTAACATACTAGTATTTAATGATTGACTCTGTTCTGATAATTTAGCGTTTAATGCTTCACTTTGTCCTAACATACTATTGTTTAATGATTGACTCTGTTCCGCCAATTTAGTGTCCAACAATGCCTGTGTTCTCCTAGCTGCACTCTCAATGGTTTCTTGAATCTGTTCAACCGTTGCCATATTACACACTTTATATGAGACATTAGGGAAATAGCATAAAGCAATGCCCTTTGACACACACATAAAATCCAATGCACATTTAATTTCTTTACCCTACTCAGTTCATTTATTTTTACATTTAATCCCACTAGTCGATTGCATCTCTGAGTAGTTCTTATTTTACTCAACTTAATTTAAACCCAAACACATATTCAGTCATTAAATTGTTATCCTGATCTGATATTAACACTGACTAATTAACAAAGTATTAATTGTCATTTTAGGCTACAGCCTCCAAATATTTTCATGAGTTTGACTTTCTAAACAAATCTAATTTTAACTTTAATCATTGGACGCCCGGTATCACTTTAATTCAATAGACAAAAACGTGAACCGTATTTTATATTGCAAACTCCTGATTTTACTTTATATTTCACACATTTGGCGGTATCCTCTTCGCCTCACTTACTTTTAATAAAATATCACTTCCCGGTGATTAAAATACTGCCATATCTGCCTGCACTTGCGGCATGTCAGTTTTACTCAAATACGCCACTTAAAATGTGTTCCAGCAGCGAACCAGCAACAAAATTACACCTTCATTGTTGCGTCAGTTTGAAAACCCAACTACGCTTACATTGACATGTGCAAAATCTTTGCCGTTACACCACAGTGAACCGCCCCACGCTTGGCCGCGCCAGTTTACTCCTATGAACCCTTCAGAAAAGCAGTGTTTAATGTAAGAAATCTTAATCAAGGGGTCGCGCTCAGTTCCTATGTGATGTTTACGTTCGCCACACAACATGCTCTATTGAGCTAAGGGTCATAGGATATAAACTATAAATTAGAAAGAAAGGTGACAAGATGTAAAATAATAACATGATTTAATGACTAATAGTGCATAAAAAGAAATAAACAACAATAATAAAATATAAAAATATCCTCCCTGAATTTCCCATGACAGGAATAATCTATCAATTCTGAGGAGTCAGACGGATCTCCCCTTTATTTAAAATGTGGATCCTGGTTCCACTACCTTGCAATTTGGGTTTTATGTGCGCGTAATGACTAACTACGAGGAATGAGTACTTTGGATGACTGTTCGTTTACAACGGGTTAACAGCCACGATGCTTACGAACAATCATCTCGTAAATCAACGTTTACGGATATGGAACATGACATTAATAAAAACCCTTAAAGTAATGCTGACACACGCACTAAATCTACTATTTACAGGAACCTCTCTCGGGACCCTCATTAGCGCGAAGACGCACTTGACTTTGAGCTGCCAACACTGGCCAAATTGCTCAACACAAACAAGGAAATACAGCATAGCACATGACTCACGGGTCACTGAATGGAATATAAACATGGAATAAACCAACAACAACAAAAGCCTGACTGGCTGACATTACTTTATATGAACAAAACTGCATGTTAAGCTAACGCTTCGGAGATTATCGTGATTCGTAGGCAACTCCCATTTATTAAACAATTTTTTATCATTGATCAGTTCTTAATTCTGTATAACAAGTTATTACTGAGCCACGCAGGCACTCTCCCTAATGACCTGGCTGGCAACCTTCAGTCGTCTTGTGAAACATCTCCCCTCTTCCTCAATTACCTGTCATCGTCCCACTCCAGTGTGTATAAATATAACTGACCAGCTGTGCCGTTATCTCAAGGAATCAACAGCAACAAACTCAACCACTATGGTCAGACATTAATCAAAATATCCAGAATTGCCCTCGCGAGGTCACAATATGGATTTGACATCAAGCTGCCAGAAATCAGTCTACGCTGAAATTCCCGCTTGTAATGACATAAATACACACACTCACATACACACATCTGGGAATGACAATACGTTTTTTCACACAGATCGGCTGAATGGATGCTCGCCCAATCAATTAAAAAAATATTAACACCTACGATAGAGCTGACTGCTCTTCGTCACAAATCACATTGCTCCAAAGGCAATAATTTCACTGAATCTGATCAATAATAAAACAAAAGAAATTAATTACCCTCCAATCTACTGTATAATTATATTATTTCAGTCCTACTTCTGAAACACAACATATCTCCGAGAGACGTTTTTAACCGCATTGCGTAGCGTATGCAAACACGGTCGTCCACATAGCTACGTTAGTTAAAACAACAAACAAGCAAAGAACCTTCTACTAATAATATATGCGAGCTGTTTCCATGCAAAAAGGTGTGTCAGACCAAAACTAAATCGACTACGTTAATCACTCAAGCAAATTATTTACAAAACAAAATATGTCCCATACACCATAAGTTAATTTATCAGATAATAATAAATATTATTCAGTACTCATCCTCAGTCAGCCACCCGTCAAAGAACATCCGCAGCCATCTCCCAACTGGATCCTTCTTATCTCATCTCAACCATCTTGATGGAGTCTTGATATTTCCAGGCTTCCTCCATGGTCAATGATGTCATCTCTCGTGCTGATTCAAAAATTAAATTATTATACACTTGATGTCTGACTACTAAATTCGCCGTTCGGGTACTTCTTTCCCCAAAACAGTCTGTTGGCGAATTATCGAAGATACTGCCCCTACAAATATAGTACTGTGACTATCTAACACTGAATTTAACACTTTTAATAATAATTTCTGTGTCCTTCATGACACGCAAAGTATAAAAGCCTGTGTCCACTGACACACAAAGTAACAGCCTCCGTCCTCAGACGAACCAAAGTAAAATATGCAACCTGTGTCCACGGCACACAAAATAATAAGCCTACGTCCGTAGACACACAAAGTAATAGTCTGCCTCCCGCCCTCAGACGAAAAGTAATAGTCCTGTGTCCACGACACACAAAATAATAAGCCTACGTCCGTAGACGCACAAAGTAATAGTCCTGTGTCCACGACACACAAAATAATAAGCCTACGTCCGTAGACGCACAAAGTAATAGTCTGTGCCCTCGACACACACAATAATAATAAGCCTACGTCCGTAGACGCACAAAGTAATAGTCCTGTGTCCACGACACACAAAATAATAAGCCTACGTCCGTAGACGCACAAAGTAATAGTCAATGTCTTGGCTCTTCACACCACTTATAAATGAACCAGCCCTAGGTGTAGATAGAGGGGGAAATTAGATAAAAATTTTACAAAATAATAGTGATACAGGAATGAAATAAATATAACTAAACTCGAAAAATATCGCAGGTCAAGAATATGCCCATTAATCCTAGAATCGATCGTAGAGATGTTGTCTAGGCGATCTCCCGCGTGAATGCTAGCCGAGCGTGCCCACGCTAGACCTGCCGCGTTAAATAGGCATTCTTCTCCCATTGGTTCCCACATTTTCTGTATCTTGGCGGTTTTTATCAGTCCTTGGCTTAGTAGGAGTGTCCAGCATGTATATCAGCCACTCACGTTACTGCATCATATTTCTTCTAGGCGCGAATATTACAATGAACATACCAGAACCATGTCTCACTGCGCGTCGCTTATATTTTTGAGGTGGCCAACACCTGTCCTTCTGACACATCGCTAGGCTATTTCCTTTCACAGCTAAAGTATTTAGCCTTTTGTCAAACAGCTTCAGGTATGTACCCGCTGTCTCCATTAAATGCTTGAAATTTCCTCATCTCCGTCTGGCTACTTTCATGATGCTGGTGGAAATATTTATTAATTGAAGAAATAAAACATAGAATCATTTATCCAACAGAGGATAAAGGGTTCAATATGTACATGTTTTCTGTCAGTGAATAAAAATGTGTGCTCGTAAAAAAAGGAAGACCAGAATACTGCATTAGAAGGGACATCATATGAGGCAGGAGGTTTCTGAAACAGTTGTAAAACTTTGAGATGGATTTCCCTGAATAATAATTTTTAATAACCCCATTATTTCCAAAAATCATATCATTAGACCTAATTATCCTATTTCACTGATATTTTTTTTAAATGAAAGCCAAAAGCCTACTCCAGTGCACTAACCTCTGATATGTAACTAATGTTGTAAAATATAATTATTTATGTGGTTTGTTTATGAACACTCAGAAAAAAAATTGTATCCACTAAAGTAATAGGACACCAGCAAGCACAATTTCATTCTAGTCTCATGTATTTTAGGTTTATGCACTACCTAAAAGTGTTGTGAAAAAAATGCAAAAATCAGATTTGAGGAATGTCAATTAATTTGGGAGCTATGATGTTTAAAATAATATAATACATTTTTAAACAAAATAATTTGTTATTAACAAATAATGCAACATTTTTAGTTCATATACATAGGGATTTTTCTACATTTTTTGCTCTTTCTAGTAACCTAAATTCTAAACAGAGAACTTTGTATTAAAAAAAAGAAAATTCTGGGTGTACACACCTTTACATAAATGTTGTAACCAGGTAATTTAAGTCAGAATAGGGACGGGGCCGACAAAAATAATTCAGAGTACCAGGTCAATTAAAGAATGTGTTAGAATGGGCCAGTTGAAAGTAATTGTGATGTTTAAGATTTTATGTTAACAAGTGACCAAAGGCTGTGTAAAGGAGACCATGATTAATGAAAGGTTTTAGTATAAGTTAATGATTGCCGCTGTGATAAAGCGATGTAAATGTAAATGCCAGATTTGAGAGCATTAAATACGAGGGATTGTTCATAGCGTGGATATTCAGGAAGAAGTTAAAATGAGCCACGACGTCGGCGAATATGTTGTCTACGGATGGAAATAGTCTCATACTGCAAAGGCAGGTGATGGATGGAGATGCCAGGGAGCATCCTATTGTGGTAAGTACCAGTACGCATCAGGTGACGTTATGTAAATCGCCAGTGAGCGTAATAGAAGCTTCTGAACAGCTGGAGGTGAGCTGTGAGTCCCGTTCCAGATCTGTTAATTATTATGTATCACCTCTTATGTGAGTTGTTGTAGCGAGGGAATGTATCCGTCACCCTACCGCTAGTTAATTCGGCCATTAGCCTTCCTAAGGCAATAATCCACAGCTATAAGAATCTAATTCCTCAAGTGTGTCAAGTAATAGACCGTAGATTAGGCCAGCGAGACAAACTAATTAAGTCAGGAATAAATATGTGAAAACCTTTCGGATAATCCATATACTTATACAAATGTTAGAGGGAGCATTGTCCTCACAGGTTGGTCACGCATTTAAAGTAAGAGAGTTGGTCTTGAAAAGGGACAGAAATTGTATGAAGCGAGAGAAAAGATAAGTACTCTATTCAAGAATGGCGGCCATTTGCAAAAGGGGAGGAGCTAGACGCTCGTAAGTTGTTCTGGCTCACCGAAGGATCGCTGAAGACGAAGGACTGACCGCGAGCGAACCTATTAAAAGGTACTTGCAATTAATGTTACAATTTCATGAAGCATTGTATAAATTGATATAATTTTTAGATTTTTGGCAATCAGTTGGATGTTGATCAGGGACCATAAATCACGAACCATATTTTTTGAATATGTTAAAATTAGCCATTGCCGGCTAATAATAATAATAATAATAATAATAATAAATTGTACACAAAACGTCAGCTGTCGGTGTGTACGTCGGTTCTAGTCTAAAATATGCGATACGAGTAGCCCTAACACTATAGTCAATTTATAACGGGGGAGAAATTAATGATTCGAAGCATGGCGGGCTCGATTAGTACTTATTCTTGTGATTGGTGGAGGAGAGAAGATGGTTCTGGACCCCAGAGTGAGAGAGAATAAAATGAATTAAGGTGAGAGAATAAATCGAATTAAAGTTAAAGGTATAAGATAAAGTAATTGGGTTTAATGAATTAAATCGTGAAGTAGGATGGACTAATTAAATGAATAAGGATGGATTTTATTAATAAATTGTAGGAAATTCAAATGGATAAATGGAATACCGGTAACTATCGAAGGATTTTAATTGTGAGAAGCTAAATAATTATTGATGAACTTAAGCGATTTGATGATAATGATTTAATTTGAGTTAATATGAGAGTGAAGTTTCAATATCGAACTATAGTTGTGAAGAGTTCTATTGTTTAATACAGTAATTTATGTTGAAGTAAGTCTCGTAAGATAGGGATTGATTTTATTTTAATAATAAGCGTCGATCTTAATACGGTATGTTGATTTGTGTTGTACAGTAAATGTAATTTCTATTAGTGCCATGTTTATCAAGTAAATAATTCAGTTTAGTAGAGTTGTGATAGTTTTTATTGTAGATTGTCAAACCTATACGCTCATATACTGGATATAAGCTATGTGTTGTACAGTGAGATTGGACACACTACGCCCCGAACCGTCGAGCTAGCCATGTACAGCCATGTATTCTCCATCTTTCGAATGGGTACTGTACATGATAAGTATATTGGTTTTTAATATTTTCATTAATAAACAAATATTATATGTGACACAAATTTCAGGGTGGCGGGCTCCCGGGCACCCCCCTTATCAACGACCCTGCTCTACTCTACAGGGGTAGGGTGATATTTCACTTCTCTGAATGCTGTATTTTTAAATAATTTATGCAATATTTTTCTTAACATTTCTTCTTTAATATTTAATATGAACATAAAGACATAAATTACCCTCCTATGAGTATTGCCTAAGACATTAGTTTGCTGTTGAGTGTTGAGTTAAATTTGGAGTAGCGATGGTTATCGCTGATTGAACTTGCTCGCTGTGTCCTTCCGTTCAGGGGATAACCCTGCCCCCTTCCATACTCCTTTGAGTGTAATGTCCTCAGTGTTTGTCAACAAATCTCTCACCGTTACGTCGTCTATATAGAAGTCTCGTAGTGGACTGAATCACAGCTAGCAAATTCCATGTTGAGACCCGACAGGTCGCAGATATTAACAATCTGCATATAACATACCGGTACGTATTTGCAGTTACGTTACCTAATGAACATCCTGCTTGATACACATGACGACTCTCTGATTGCCATCGAATGACAGAATAACAATACTCTGAACGACCGAATAAACTCGAATCACAGGATGAAACAGAATGACGACTCGAAAAGATCAAATTGGAGGGACTGCCGATCGCATCTCTCCAATTATATACAGTTCATCCCCGCCAGCATCCCCAGCGATATTTCGCGGGGTTAGATTGGCGCCTAGAAACCAGCCAACCACTAGCAAGTGTCACTTACTTCGGACGGGCCGAACGTTCACGACACAACCCGTGACCCCGCCAAATCTTGGCGACAGTTCCCGATTCAACCTCATGTTCTGCCGCGCAGTACACGAAGATCCACGGAGTAGCCACTTGAAGATAGATGTTTCCTCGAACTGAGGGGTCAAGGGCCTGGTAGCTTGGTTTCGTTTGAAAATACCTTCTGATGAAATGTAGAATCCCTTTTCCTGTTACACCACTACCCTCTGTCTTGGCTGCCATACAGTACGTGATTGTGATGTGAGACTTTGTAACGGACGAAAGAATCGTTACAAATCGTCCCTCCATGATTCGATCATGAATGAAAGGAATGAATGAATCAAGAACTATGGAATATATATAAAACCCTTGACAACAATACAATCTTTACATACAGGACATTTGAATATAAAACCCAGACATAGAAATATCCTTGAAAATTACAATGGTTGTATAAATAATAAAACAACAGTATCTGTAAGCACTTTTCTTGCATTGTTACGAATGTCCCGTGCTTTACAGTATATATTTGCCTCTTAGGCATGACCAGACGCACCATTCTTCATTCGTTAGTTATTTAAGATTTTCACTTCACTCTTACGTCACAGAATATATTGCTTCAGGTTTCTCCGCCTCCTAGTCATTAGGAAATATGACTCACACGCACGTTTCTCTAAGTGGTGTTCAATGTGCATTCCACCCGACAACCAATTCTCAAACCCTGGAACACCATACTCATAAAGTGCATAATAATGTAAATACCACAGTGGGGTCTGACCGACCCCGTCTAGTTGTAGTCATTTATATCCTTTCTGACGAATTTCATCACTTTTTAATATTCTAGCTGTCTTCTTTATAGTTAGAGGATACCGGAAAATGGTGTAGTTTGATGTATTTTGCTTACATATTTTAATTAATAAAATTATGAACACAATGAAAGCAATTAGAGCCTGAATATTGCAGAGGTACATTAATTAATATTTTTTGTTACCACTGTGAACAAAATTTCTCAAGTTTTGGGGTAAATTTACAGTAAACATACAAAATAGTTATAAAACAATCACTTGGAACAAATAGCACTGACAGTTTCCCTTGGTGAGGGGTTACAATATCCTTCACTCCCCCAGGGGCTCACATCTAGTGGGACGTGGGTTGGCGACCACGGGACCCCAGCTGAGTCCAGCATTGCTTCCACTTACTTGTGCCGGGCTCCTCTCCGTCTTCTTTCCTGTCGATCTCCCCTGGTCAACTCTTGTTCTTTTCCGACCCCGATGGTATTAAGGTATCCGAGGCCTAGGGAATCTTTCACTTTCCCGCCTTAATTGGCCCTTGTCTCAACTTCCCTGATCCCTCCTTCATCGAGGGGTCAGACCTCTTGTTTTCTTTTCATTATATTTTCTTTTCTCTCTTAAGATTCCCGCACTGTTTTTGTTAATTGGCTCCCCGTGTATCTAAATTCCCTTTAGCGATTTTTTTTGCATCTACACTACATTTTGTAGGTATTTTTAATCTACGTTGCATTTTGTAAATTTTTCCGATCTAAATTGCAGTTTGCGAGTGTTTTCGACCTCAATTGCACTTGGTAAAGATTGTCAATCTAAATTGCTTTTTAGTAAGTCATTCAGTGTAGGAGCAGGACATTTTAGTGAGTATTTTGAATTTCAATTGTATTTTGTAATTATTTTCAACCTAAACTGCATTTCGCAAGAATTTTAAATCTAAATTGCATTTTGTATGGTGGGCATTTTGGAAGTATTTTGATTCTCAATTGCATTTTGTGGGTATTTTGAATCTAAATTACATTTTGTAAGTATTTTCAATCTAAATTGCCTTTTGTAAGTATTGTCAATCCAAATGAGTAGTTTGAATCTACCGTACATTTTGTAAGCATTTTCAATTTCAATTGCATTTTGTAAGTATTTTGAATTTCAATTGCACTTTGTGAGTATTTTGAATCTGAACCGGCCTTTTTCAATGCAAATTGCATAGTGTATTTTCAATTTCAATTGCATTTTGTAAGTATTTTGAACCTCAATTTCATTTTGTACGTATTTTTGATCTCATTTGCATTCTGTAAGTATTTTGAATTTCAATTGCATTTTGTAAGTATTTCGACTCTACATTGCATTTTGTACGTATTTTGAACCTAGCCTACTTTTTGTGCGTATTTTTCAATCTATTCCTTTTGTGAGTATTTTCGTTCTAAATTTCCTTTTGTAAGTATTACCGCTCTCCATTTTGTGAGTAGTTTCAATCTGAGTTCCTCTTTGTAAGTATTTTCTATCTCACTTAATTTTCGTTCTGGTTTAAATTTCATTGTAATTTTCGCTATCACCCAGACAATTAGGGGCCGATAACCTAGACGTTAGGCCCCTTAAAACAAAAATTATCATCATCATCAATATCCCTCACATGATATGCAAACGCACGCCATGCTCGGTGACTCGGACGGAATTGCGACTTGAACCCGGGACTTCGATTTCAACTTCGGTGTCGCTTTCATATTCTGCAATAAATTCACATTCGTGTTCACTATCCACAAAAACATTGTCAGATTCGAAATCTGAGTCACCACCGATATCCTGCTCTGTCACTATTTTCTGACAATAATTCTCTGATATTGCAATCAGACAGTCCTTTCTTTTAATTAGCCATTTCACACACTGTTTCTAACACTAAGGAAGTTCATCTCACCTCGTCATTACCTATCAAGAACTGCAGGAGAAGCAGGGTGATATGACACACCAGGAAAAGACAAGGGTGAATACCACAATGGGGTCTCTATGACCCTGACCTATACTTATTCCTGTCTCAAGAATGTTCTTGTACACTGACAGATCTGAATGTCGTTATCGTAATTTACAAACATGTCTTAGTAGCGTACTGTTTCACATACAAAGATTATTCAATAGTTTGTTTTTCACAGGGTCGCTCAGACCCCAGTGTGATGTTCCAGGGTTACATATTTCTTAAGGTTATGAATGTTAAACGCACCAATTACTTTATAGGTTCGATCTTTTAAAGAATAAGCGTTAGAACAAGGTATATGACCCAATTAAATAACAAACATTCTCTTCCCCCTCCACAGCATGAGACGGACAATGCGTGCATAGTAAACGTGATTGCCAACTTCCAGTATAATCCTAAATCAGTACCAAGGTCTACAAAATCTTCCACCAGAAACATAACATTAAACTTAACTACAGCTGAATTCCTGTGTGCGTGTGCGTCAGGGTACCGTGGTCTAATAAAAGCGCTATCATCCGTAACCTTAAAACTGTTCAAAGATGTGTGTCTTCCTAATTTTGAACGAAATAATACCTCGTACTCCTCGAGTACTAATGAATCTTATCATCACTCAACTTACATTTTGCCGTTGCCTCATTAACTCTCACGCCTGGAGCAGATTCCATGGACACCCGACATACACAATATTGCACTCATTTGCCATTTCCTTGTTTTCCCATCCTCACTTCAGGGAAATGAAATTTACTCATATCGTTCTGTTCTTCCTCACTAAGACACACATTACTCTTGGACACTTTGTCAGCTACCTGGTATTTAATCTGAACCCTTATCTGCTGTTACACCCCACAACACATACACAATCTAACTCAACTCCATGTTCTGAAAACCAGTCCACCTCATCCTACCTTCCTGAATTACACTACATTGGACTGTATCTAGAGAACTTTACACCTGACCTCAGTCAATCCTGTTCATGTTTAAAGTACTGGACCCTGGTCTAGTGTCCTGGGCTCCAGCCTCCGGTGTGGTACTAACTCCTTCCTGTCGCTGATTCCTGTTCTACAACTCTCCTGCACGCCCCCCATTCCTGATTGTATCCTGATTTTGCTGACGGCCAATTCTCTGCTCATACCAATTCCTGTCTGATTTTTATTTCTCAGATTATTGTACAAATTACCATACTATCTCTTTCTACATGTCTCCTTTCTGGTCGTGTTTCGCTACGGCTAGTCTCAAACGCGTAAAATTTTTCTAACAGGCACTCCATTTGCTTTATTGAGCTACGTTTTGCATACAAAATGCAGGAAAATGTCTTACCAATAATTTAAGAATTTGGTGATGTCAAACCTTCCAGATTCTTGCATATGAGGACGTGTGACAAGAAATATTCGGTGTTTGATACACCCACTTGTTTACGATATTGAGCAAAAATAATCGTCTGCCTTGCTCTAGTCTGGATATTTTCATGCCAGAATTTAGCTAAGAATTTATCTCTAAATTCTTCTAAACACGTCATGCTCTCACGATATACCGAGAACCAAGATCTAGTATCTCCCACAAATGCATTCGATTCAATTCCCAGCACCGATTCCCATTCAATTACTTAATCTTTCAGATGACGGCCAAATATCTTTTCTACAAATTTTAGAAAATTAAGTGGATATACTGTTTACCGGCAAACGTAGGCAAATCGATTTCCCTGTTCAGTGCCTCATAAAAGTTATTGATATCCATCACCCCTTTCTCTTTACGTACTCTTTCATCTTTTCTTAATAACTCTTCTTGCACCCCTTGCAGTTCATTGATTGTAGTAAGTTTTCCTTCAATCCCCCTATTTTCTTCAAACATTCACCTTTTTGTTCCTTTACAGTAATGGAAATTCTTTCTATCTGCTTATCACATTCATTTCTCACATTCTTGTAATTAATTTCTAGTTTGCCAATTTTGTCTATGGTTTTCTCACATTTATTATCTATGGTTTTCACTTGACTTTGGAGCTTGCTATCATTCATCTCAATCTCTCCCCTGATATTACTAAAATTCGCTATCGAATTTATTTTCAACCCTAATAAGTTGGTTTGACACATCCTTTATCCATTGGTCTATCTTATCGTTAAGATCCTGATTCAATATTTCAAGTTTAGCATCAACATTTTTGTTCATTTTCTCTAATTCTACATCTACAGAGTTACTTAGATTATCCATCTTTTTACTAATTGCCTTGAATTGTTCAGCTAGTGCTTTACTCTGATTACTAATCATATCACTCATTTTCTCCAACAACATTTGCAAACCTGCTAGTTGGCAAAGTCACTTGCTTGCACGTGGATTCTTCCTTACCGTCACTTTTCACATTCTCCGCCATGCGGGCCGATAACCTAGATGTTAGGCCCCTTAAAACAACAATTATCATTATTATTATTATCTCCGCCATGCGGCTATTACTACCCTGATCACCTAAAATTTCCTCAGTCATAGTACCGTCCTCTTTCTCGGTCCGCGTGGGACTATTTTCTTTGTCCATTTCTTAATTTATGTCCCCCTGAATCCCCTTTAAACATCTATTTTTAAACAAATCAAACTCGAAAATCAAACTTACGTAACGAACCTCCTTACACAGATCGCAGTTCCCTACAAATTTACTTCGCATATTCTTATAAAAGATTGGCTTTATGTGGCAAGTCAGATAATTTACTCATAACTGATGATAAAATAAACATGAAGTTACACACTATTGAAACCATAATATATATCACGTAATTGCACATTAATTACAGCACCTATATCTGACATATTCTTAGTGCCGCGTTGGGCTGACAATTGTAATGCCTCTAATAATAGTGCCCCTAGTTGGGCGACCAATTGTAACATTCCTACTAGTAGACATTAAAAGGATGGGCCAATAGATCAGAATGCTGGGCGCCACCTATATTTATATCTATAGGAGATGATCTACTGCATTTGCCGGGCTTAATTGTGGTAGAACACATGACTCTACTCTACAGGGGTGAGGTAATAGTTCACTTGTCAGACTGCTGTATGTTTAAATAATTTATGAATATTTTTCTTAACATTCATTCTTTAATATCTATCATGAACATAAAAACATAAATTACCCTCCTATGAGAATTGGCTAAGATATTAGTTTGCTATTGTGTGTTGCGTTAAATTTGGAGTAACGATGGTTATTGCTGATCGAACTTGCTCGCTGTGTCCTTCCATTCAGGGGATAACCCTGCCCCTTTCCATACTCCCTTGAGTGTAATGTCCTCAGTGTTTGTCAACAAATCACTCACCGTTACGTCGTCTAGAAGTCTCGCAGTGCACTGAATCACAGCTGGCCATTTCCATGTTGAGACCCAACAGGTCGCAGGCATTGACAATCTGCATATAACAGACGTACTTGCAGTTATGTTACCTAATGGACATCCTGCTTGATATACTTGACGACTCACTGATTGCCATGAAATGACACAATCACAATAACTGTCAGAATAAACTCGAATCACAGGATGAAACAGAATGACGACTCGAAAAAATCGAATTGGGGTGACTGCCGATCGCACCTCTCCAATTACAGTATATACAGTTCATCCCCGCCAGCATCCCCAGCGATATTTCGCGGGGTTAGATTGGCGCCTAGATACCAGCCAACCACTAGCAAGCGTCACTTACTTCGGGCTGGCCGAACGTTCACGACACAACTCTCGAGCCCGTCAAATCTTGGCGACAGTCCCCGATTCAACCTCATGTTTTGCCACGCAGAACACGAAGATCCACGGAGTAGCCACTTGAAGATGGATTTTTCCTCGAACTCAGGGGTCAAGGGCCTGGTAGCTTGGCTTCGTTTGAAAATACTTCCTGATGAAATGTATAATCACTTTTCCTGTTGCACCACTACCCTCTGTCTTGGCTGCCATATAGGCTAGTACAGTGATATATTTTATACAGTAAAATGAAATCCATCGCCAATTCTCGTCTAACTATACATTCTGACCTACAATACTTACTATTTTACCCTGATGAATAAATGGGATGAGATGTAATGAAGTGGCCCGAGCGATTAATAATAATAATAATAATAATAAAATATGAATTAAAGAGAATACATTAATTGACAAACTAAACAAATTTGAAGGTAAAAATAATAATAATCATGACAATGGAATATAAACAAATGACATGATTGTAATGAGAGACTTTGTAACGGACGAATGAATCGTTACACCATGAGGTGAGAGGCATATGTTCACAGAATGACATATCTTACCTCTATACTACTACCTCAGTTCTACTAAACTGCCCCGAAGGCTATATGCTTTCTTTGTAGATTAGGATATTCTTCCTAGTTATTTAAGAGTTTGATCTATGGTGTGCACTATCACCCATACACGCACAGGTCATTCTGCATGCATAACTGCCTGAACATTCTCTCTTCTAGAGACCGAGGTGTCAGCGAGGGTTCGGCCAATGCAGAGTGACAGATTGAATTGCTCTTCGCCTGCTATCGGCAAACCTCGCGTTAGTTCGCCCCCCCCCCCCCCCCATTGTCAGCTAAACAAGTGCTACTTTTCCATGTAACATGCTGCTAGTGGAATCCAATAAATGTGAAGTTCTTTCAAGTTATCCGTGCTACATTACTGCTTATTATTAGTATTAGTATTATTTTCCATGTCATTACAGAACGTTTTGCATGTAGGTATAATGTACACATGAAATACAGTGCACTAAACCTACAACAAAAGACGACGCAGACCAAACTCCGTGGCCAGACTTGAACTCGAACTCTAACCGCCACTAGGCTCAATGCAAAGTTCCTCTGACTGCTGTTGATCTGCACGCTGAGCGCCGCGAGTGCATTCTGTCACTGTTGGTAGCATGAGCTGTGGTCATAGAAGGCGGTAAACGGCTTGCACAGGCTGAAGCTTCGCTGACAGCGCATTCAATTGACATTTGAGAGTGCCTAATAATGTGTCAATAGATTTACTGATACTGTTACGGCTGTGAGTTTGTGTCATCACTCGCCGCATGAGTCACAACAGCCCCAGGGCTGGGCTGTGTCCTGCCTCCTGTATTGCGCGCGCCTTATGCAACAGGGCTACTAAGACAAAGGGATAGTCCAGAATATTCGTGACTGGACCAGCGATGGAAACCTCGAGAAGCCGTGAACCCTGGATGGATCTAGAAGCATTTATTGAGTCACCGGCCTGCTATATAAGTGCGACCTGTCTAGCAGTTGTTGTTGTTGTGTTTTACGAGCTAGTGCGAGCGATTATCTTGTGCGACAGAAGTGTGGTGACGAAGTGCTGTGGGAGTTACGAAATCCAGTGACATTGTTTCTCCAGCTTGTGGACAGCGAAATAGCCTGCAGCAAGTGATCGTAAGTAATTGTGATCGGTGAACATAAAGGAGAGGAGCAGGTAGTTTCTGTCAAGGCCACCGTACTCATTAGGACGGATTAACTTCTGTGATCTGTTGACAAGTGGAAGGGCCAAGAGCGCTCAAGGAAGAGACTTGAGGAAACTGGAATAAGGCTCCTAATTGCTTGTATTTGCTGACTAGTGTAATTTTCTGGCCACAATAAAGTTAATTATTTCTTTAAGCAGTAATTGGTGTTGTGCTTTGTACCCCCACCGTAATCCAGTTAACAAAAGTGCCACTAGGGGGTGGCACGTAACAACTGGTGTAGAAGCCGGATTACGAACTCAAGCACAACACCTGACGGTCCTGGTTTCAAAACCCGAGCAGGTCAATTATTTTTAAATTTTCCTGTGAGCGCATGCCCTTTACAAGACAAACAGCTAAAATGGAAGAGCAATTCGCAGCATTGCTAGAGAAGTTAAATGGCATGGAAACCAAGATGGAAGTCGGCCAGAAGAAATTAGCCAAGGACCTGAAGGATGACCTGAAGAAGATGGAAGACGGCCAGAATAAGTTAGCAGAGGACCTAACCGCCAAATTTCTGGATGGCCAGAAAAATCTGGAAGAGTGTCTGCTGACGAAATTCGAGGAGAGCCAAAGGAAATTAGAACAGGGCCTACGTGAGGAAGTCGCAGCAGTGGAAAAGAAGTTCGACGCCTTACAAGTGGAAGTTGCCGAGCTGCGCCAACGCCCGCTGATGGGGGTGGAGGAGAAATTCAACGCCTTACAAGTGGAAGTTGCCGAGCTGCGCCAACGCCCGCTGATGGGGGAGGAGGAGAAATTCAACGCCTTGCAAGTGGAAGTTGCCGAGCTGTGCCAACGACCGCTGATGGGGGTGGAGGAGAAATTCAACGCCTTACAAGTGGAAGTTGCCGAGCTGTGCCAACGCCCGCTGATGGGGGTGGAGGAGAAATTCAACGCCTTACAAAAGGAAGTTGCCGAGCTGCGCCAACGCCCACTGACGGGGGTGGAAGAGAAATTCAACGCTCTACGAGAGGAAGTTGCCGAGCTGCGCCAACGCCCGCCCACCGTTACACCGGGAATATCAGGAACGGGACATAGCAGAGTGACGCCCCCAACCTTCGACGGAAAGGTCCCGTGGAGCACCTACTTACGTCAGTTCGAGGCGGCATGTTCCATAAATAACTGGAACAACACAGAAAAGGCTACAGCTCTCATTGTAGCGCTCAGAGGTGACGCCCTTAACGTCCTTCAGGCCATCCCGACTGGATCCCAGGACTACGCTTCACTGATCGCCGATATGGAGTCCCGATATGGAGATAGCCATCTTCAGCAGGCCTACCAGATGCAGCTCTGGACCCGGGTACAGAAGAACGCGGAAACCCTGCAGGAGTTCGAGATGGACATCGCACGCCTCGTAAGGCTCGCCTATCCAACAGCGCCGGCCGACTTCCTGGAACAGATTGCGACGCAGACCTTCACCGACGGGCTTCGGGACTCGGACACTCAACAGGCGCTGCGACTCGCGCGCAATAAGACCCTGGCAGATGCGCTGAGCCACGCACTTGAGTTCGAGACGGCAAAACAGGCATCCAGAATGCACGCGCGGGTGCGTCAAGTGGACGTCGACGAACCAGTAAAAACCAACGAGACCATGCCCCTGGCCGACGAATTAATGGAGGCGCTAAGCCGTTTCTTCGATAGTCGCGGCACCACCAGCAACGACTCAGCAGGAAGGCAACCGGTGAGGCGGCCCGGAAGAGGACTACCGACCTGCTGGACCTGCGGTAAGAAAGGAAACCTGAGCAAGGACTGCGGTGATCGCCGACGCCGAGGGTATCCGACGGGAAATCAGTCGTCTGAAAACCGCGCGACCCAGGGAAACGAGTATTAGCCAGCCTTGGGGGGCAAAGGTTGGCTTGTGACAGTCGTCAAGCCTCATCAGTCCAGGTTCGTGTGACGAAGTTACGGAGGGACAATAGCAGCCTGATGGTCGACGGAGTCGTCAACGGAGAGAGCTGGCCCAAGCTAATCGACACGGGAGCATCGAGGACCATCGTCAGTCCCTCCGTGATCCCGAAGTGGAGAGTGCAACCCACACAAAGGAACCTCCACCTAATAACCGCGACCGGAGAGACCGCACCGGTACATGGCGAAGCATCACTGGAGTTCGTCATTGGTCGACGGGCGATAAAGCATCCAGTGCTTGTGGCTGACGTATCAAATGAAGTGATCATCGGACTGGACTTCCTGGACCAGAACAACATCATCTTGGATCTGAGTACCAACACTTTGCACTTCGGAGGTGAGGAACTTGCTTTGCAACCTGCGCACGAGTCCATCACCGCACGACGAGTAAGGCTGAGAGAAGACGTCATCGTTCCCGCCAGGACGGAGGTCAGCTCTGCCGTAATTGTCGACGGAACTGCTGAGGGAGTGGCGGCTGTCATCGAGCCAAAATATGAGGACATCCAGACATAAGGATTGCTAGTTGCCAAGACTCTCATCAACACGACGTCTCGGCCGTACGTCCGCCTGTCCAACCTGAACGACTACGACATTACGGTTCACCGGGACACCAACCTAGGAGTCTGCGAGCCCGTTACCTGGATTGCCCGCATCACAGATACGACGGACGGACACCTGCAGACGGACAACCGAAGAAGACGCGCCCTGCCAGAAGAACTACAGAAGCTGTACCAAGGATCCCAGGACCATTTAGACGAAGAGCAATCACGCCAACTTCAGGACCTGCTACGCGAATTCCAGGATGTCTTCTCCGTGGGGAGCAAAGACTTCGGCAGGACAAGCTTGGTCCAGCACAGAATCGACGTTGGGGACAGCGCACCGATTAGGGCCCCATTCCGACGTGTCCCGCTCGCCAAGCAAGCAGAAGTCGACCGGATGGTAGAAGAGATGAAGGAGCAAGGGGTGATCGAGCCATCACATAGTCCTTGGAGTTCTCCGGTCGTGCTAGTGAAGAAGAAGGACGGTTCCACCAGGTTCTGCGTGGACTACAGGCGGGTGAACGACGTCACGAAGAAGGACAGCTACCCTCTCCCCGGGATCGACGACACGCTGGACACCATATCAGGGTCAAGATGGTTCTCCACCCTGGATTTGAAGAGTGGCTACTGGCAGGTGGAGGTCCACCCTAAGGACCGCGAGAAAACGGCGTTCTCTGTGGGCAGCGGGCTCTGGCAGTTCACCGTCATGCCATTCGGTCTGTGCAACGCCCCTGCAACCTTCGAAAGGCTAATGGAGTCCATTCTGAGGGGCCTGCACTGGAAGACCTGCCTGGTATACCTAGACGACGTCATCGTTCTGGGGAGGAGCTTCGAGGAGCACTACAGCAACCTGAAGGAGATCTTGTTGAAGCTACGGGCTGCCCAGCTGAAGTTGAGCCCCAAGAAGTGTCAGCTCTTCCAGAAGCGGGTCCAGTACCTTGGGCATATCGTCTCCGAGGAAGGGGTGCGCACCGACCCAGAGAAGACCGCAGCTGTGAGGGAGTGGCCAGTTCCGAAGGACAAGTCCCAACTACGAAGCTTCCTGGGACTCTGCACTTATTATCGTCGCTTCGTGAGAGGATTCGCCGACATCGCCAAACCTTTACATCGACTGACTGAGAAGGACCAACTCTTCACGTGGACAAATAATAATTGTTGTTTTAAGGGGCCTAACATCTAGGTTATCGGCCAACTTCACGTGGACAGCAGAATGCCACAGTGCCTTCGAAAAACTCAAGCAGGCTCTGTGCACCGCACCTATTCTGGCCTACCCCAGACCTGGAACAAAGTTCATCGTCGATACCGATGCCAGCGACTTTGGCATAGGGGGAATCCTGTCGCAAGTAGTGGACGGCGAGGAGAGAGTAGTGGCCTACTTCAGCAAGGCCCTGTCAAAGCCAGAAAGGAACTACTGCGTCACCAGGAAGGAGCTGCTCGCCATCGTGAAGACCATTGAACACTTCCACAAGTACCTGTACGGGCAAGAATTTCTCATCAGGACCGACCATGCATCCCTGCGGTGGCTCCTGAACTTCAAGCAGCCCGAGGGTCAACTCGCGCGGTGGTTAGAGAGGCTTCAACAGTACAACTTTGAGATTCAGCACAGGAAAGGCCAACTGCATTCTAACGCCGACGCCCTGTCACGAAGACCGTGCCCCGAAGACTGCACCTTCTGTGCCCGAAGGGAGGAGAACACCGGGATACAGTGCCGACGGACTACTGTGGAACTTCAGGGGAACTGGAGCCGCGAATCTTTCACGCGGGCACAAGCAGAAGATGATGACCTGGGACTGATAGCCGAATGGAAGAGGGCCTGTGTCCCCAGACCCGGGTGGAACATTGTGAGTGACTGCAGCCCAAAGTTTAAGTCCTACTGGGCACAGTGGGACTCGCTGATTGTAAGGGATGGCCTCATCTGCCGCGCCTGGGAGAGCACCGACGGGAAGACATCTCGGGAACAAGTCGTCGTTCCAAAGGCTATGACGGAGGAAGTCCTGAAGGAAGTTCATGGAGGATCATCTGGTGGACACCTAGGGATAAAGAAGACCCTGGAGAAGCTGAGAGAGCGGTTCTACTGGATCGGATGCCGAACAGACGTGGAGAACCACTGCGCGAGGTGCCACGATTGCGCAGCCAGCAAGGGCCCAGGACGAAGACGACGGGGTCCACTGAAGACCTACAACGTGGGCGGCCCCATGGAGAGAGTGGCCATCGATGTTGCTGGGCCATTCCCGTTAAGCGAGGCAGGGAACCGCTACATATTAGTCGTCAGCGACTACTTTACCAAATGGCCGGAGGCGTATGCGCTCCCTAACCAAGAAGCCGCGACGATTGCAGAGACCCTGGTGAAGGAATTCGTCAGCCGGTACGGAGTACCCCTGGAGCTGCACTCCGACCAAGGGAGGAACTTCGAGTCGCAGGTGTTCCAGAACCTATGCCAGCTGCTCGGAATCCGGAAGACAAGGACAACGCCGCTACACCCTCAGTCCTACGGGATGGTAGAGCGATTCAATCGCACCATCGAGAACCATCTCCGAATAGTCGTCAGCGAGCACCAGAGGGATTGGGACAAACATCTTCCACTATTTCTCCTGGCCTACCGCGCCGCCGTGCATGAAGCCACCGGGTGCACACCAGCCCGGGCCATGTTTGGGAGGGAGCTCCGTCTACCTGTCGATGTTGCCTTCGGCCGACCTGGGAATGATCCGATCCCGGTAAGCCAGTATTGTCAAGAACTGGTCGACCAACTGGAGGACGTACACGCGTTCACGAGGAGGAAACTACGGATCGAGACCGACCGAATGAAGACCCGATACGACCAGCAGACGGATGCCGGCGGATTCCACGAGGACGACCTGGTCTGGCTCTTCAACCCATTACGGAAGAAAGGCCTGTCACCCAAACTGCAGAAGTCCTGGGAGGGCCCGTACCGAGTCGTGAAACGGATCAACGATGTCGTCTACAGGATCCAGCGGAGCCCGAGGGTGAAGATGAAGATCGTGCATCGAGATCGCCTGGCAGCCTACGGAGGGACACAGACGGACCAATGATTGATCGGGACGATCAGCCTTTTTAGGAAGGGGGTGGTGTTACGGCTGTGAGTTTGTGTCATCACTCGCCGCATGAGTCACAACTGCCCCAGGGCTGGGCTGTGTCCTGCCTCCTGTATTGCGCGCGCCTTATGCAACAGGGCTACTAAGACAAAGGGATAGTCCAGAATATTCGTGACTGGACCAGCGATTGAAACCTCGAGAAGCCGTGAACCCTGGATGGATCTAGAAGCATTTATTGAGTCACCGGCCTGCTATATAAGTGCGACCTGTCTAGCAGTTGTTGTTGTTGTGTTTTACGAGCTAGTGCGAGCGATTATCTTGTGCGACAGAAGTGTGGTGACGAAGTGCTGTGGGAGTTACGAAATCCAGTGACATTGTTTCTCCAGCTTGTGGACAGCGAAATAGCCTGCAGCAAGTGATCGTAAGTAATTGTGGTCGGTGAACATAAAGGAGAGGAGCAGGTAGTTTCTGTCAAGGCCACCGTACTCATTAGGACGGATTAACTTCTGTGATCTGTTGACAAGTGGAAGGGCCAAGAGCGCTCAAGGAAAAGACTTGAGGAAACTGGAATAAGGCTCCTAATTGCTTGTATTTGCTGACTAGTGTAATTTTCTGGCCACAATAAAGTTAATTATTTCTTTAAGCAGTAATTGGTGTTGTGCTTTGTACCCCCACCGTAATCCAGTTATCAAAAGTGCCACTAGGGGGTGGCACGTAACAATACGTTCTAGATCCCCTTCAGTGCCAAATTCTGGCACCCCGACGTTTCTAAATGCCACAGTGGTTAAAAGGGGCGCAAGAAACCATAACATTATCCTTATAATATTGTTACTGTGTAAAAATGATTCCATTATGTTTATCATCGTCTACATGAAGATAGAAAGATACGATAATAGTCTCGCCAATACCGCATACAACTCATTATATTATACTGTATCTGCGATTCACTTCCACTTATCCCAACTGCGGTCATTTTCTCAAGTCTTACTCAGCAGATATATAAACCTAGTTTCTTTGCAGCCGTACACCAGTTATAACTGAATATAATCTGTGGGCTTACCTGGAGTTTAAACGGCGTCTCTAAATGCCAGAGTAGTTAAAAGGGACGTAATACCAATAACATTATTATTATTATGAAGTTTAAACAACTAGTATTCGTGCGGATGTATACGAGTGATTACTGTGTATAACCTGTGGGCTTACCTGTAGTTTAAACACCTAGTCTTAGTGGTGAAGTGTTCCAGTGATTATATTATGATATATGTTATAAAGGATATTATCTGTTGGTTTACCTTTAGATAAAATCATATAATCTTTTTTTTTAGAAATATACCAGTGATTGTATTTATTATATAATTACTGGTATGTTTCAACAATAAGTCTAATGTAGGTGTTCAACCCTTAGGTAAACCAGGAGATATAATTAACGGTAAAAATAATTAATTGGTATTCTGCCCGAATGCAGGTCCGAGCCTCTGAAGAGGCTACCCCCTGCCGGAGTTAACGTGCGGCAGGGTGGCCAGGGCCTTTTCGCTCCTACTTATGTTTGCCAACAGCACGCAGTGCCTAGAATCGGCATACCATCCAAGTTCTGACCACGCCCATTGTTGCTTAACTGCGGAGTTCTCATGAGATCAGGTGTTTCAACACGGCCAGGCCGTTGGCCAATTAACGGTACGGTGTACTAAAACAATACGAGTTATTTATTGCAAATATAATAGATTACACTTAATGTGGCTCAGATATAAACAAAAACAAAACGTTTTACGTTCAAGTATATCTGGCTAAGCACATGGTCATTTTTCTGAACTATACAACTGATTATATTTTGTATGCTGATTCACCCAATGGCGAATTGGTTAGCACGCTATGCTTTGGCCCGAAGTGTCCCGGGTTCGATTCCCGGCCGGGTCATCAGGGATTTTAATCACCTGGGGTTCATTCCCGTGGCCTGGGGACTGGGTGTATGTGACGTCCTCACCATCCCTTAATCCTCATCACGCCGCGCTGGTCGCCCACGGGCGTCAACTACAAAAACCTGCACTCGGCCTCTCAGGAGGCCACACGGCCATTATTATTTACCTGAAGGTAGATATTGTACATTGTTGAAGTTTCATGTTTAACAGTGATAGGCAAATATTGTATCTGCTGAAGGTTGAACACATACCCTTACTGCTGGAGTATACCATCAATTGTAACTTACCTGTTGGTTTACCTCAAGATATAAACACACAATCTTATTGCTGAAGTATACTAGTCATTATATTTCATATGCTGGTTTACCTGCAGGTTAAGCTCGTAGTCTTATAGTTGAAATACCGTATATCACTAATTACATATCTGCTGATTTAACTTGAGGTATAAACACCAATTATCTTTTCTCCGCAGGCATATGCACATGGTTTTATTGTATCTGCCTTTTTTAAACTAATGAAGTAAGCAACTTGCATGTGGCCTATAACAATTCAGAGTGGTTCGGTAGTTCCACAGAACCCAGTGACTGGCCAGATAATCTGTGTTAATGTGGCCTAAGTAGTAGAATATACGGTTGCTTTTTGAATTCTGTTAATCCATAAAAATGACAGGTGTAAATAACAAAATTGATTTATTGGTAAACGTTATGCACAAACATAGTTAATTTTCGACAGAGCCACTGTGATGATTGACACATTTGACATAGATGTGGTGGACAAGCTTACCAATCGAGACTATTTTTCATTCATTCATTCATTTATTTGCAATTGGGGGTGTGTCACCCGGTGGCAAATTGGGTATACATAACAAATACATAATTATACATAACAATTCAATAACAATAAAGCTGGAGTATTTACACAAATCATCAGTCTTTTCTTAAACACACCTATATGTTTGGGATAAGGCTCTAAGTCTGCGGCAGGTAGAGAGTTCCAGTTATCAATGGCACGGTTAACGAAATAATATTTACCATAATTTGTACGCTGTGGTCGTCCTTTAACTTTGAAAGGATGATCACTCCTGCTCATGTAAGTGGGCTTTCCCATACGTTTGCTAAGCTCACCCCATGCTGGTTGATTTGTATACGTGTTGTACATAGCGCAGAGTCTAGATTTCATCCTCCTAGCTTCAGTGATTCCCACCCAAGTTTCTTTAACATACGGCTCACACTGCTCCTGGGATTAAAGTCACTGAGCACAAATCTAACGGCCTTTCTTTGTACCATTTCCAACTAATTGATGAGCCCTAGTTGATATGGATCCCAAACCGCCGAGGCGTATTCCAGAATAGGTCTTACAAGTGACAAATATCCTAATTCTTTAGCAGAGGTACTAATTCCTTTTAATAACCTCATTACAAAGTGCAGGGATTTGTAAGCTTTACAAACTACACATCCTATATGACTACTCCATTTCATATCATTCCTTACTTAACGCCCAAATATTTGCAAGAATCTTCTTCTACAAGTATTTCCTAGCCAATTTTATATTGAAAATCTTGCCTTCGCCCTTTCCCTATTTTTATTAGACTACATTTTCTTGAGTTTCTTTTCATTTTATTTTCAATCGTCCACTTATAGACCAGGTTCAGGTCATCTTGAAGTACTGCGTTGTCTTGTGAGTCATGTATATTTCGATATATTACACAATCATCCGCAAACAATCGACAGTCACTGCGAATTCCTTTTGGTAAGTCATTTATAGACGCCAAAAATAACAAAGTTCCGATTACGCTGCCCTGAGGGATCCCGACGTTACGGTAATTTCATTCGAGAATAGGCCTTCGACTTTCACTTTCTGGGAACGACCCGTAAAAAATTCTTGTATCTATAAAATTACTCTTCTATCAATCTTCGTTGAAGCTAATTTATGGAGTAGCATGTCATGGGGCACGACATCAAATGCCTTCGCAAAATCTATAACTACGGCGTCGACTGAAACTCCATTGTCTAATGATTCGCTAATATCTTGAAAAAGTGATAGCATCTGACTCTCGCATGAGTAACCTTTCCGAAATCCATGTTGCTTATCATTAAACCATGATAATCCTTCCCACTGTTCCCTCAAGTAGTCGCAAATGAGATGCCCCATCTGTTTACAAACGATGGACGTATGGCTAACTGGCCTGTAGTTGACCAATTCAAGTCTGCTCCCTCCCTTAAATATTGGGACTACCTTAGCTCTTTTCCAGTCATCTGGGATTCGCGCATTGTTTATGGACACATTAAACATCACCTCCAAGTATCGTGCCACGGCCCTACCTCCTAGTTTAAGTACTTCACTATCAGGACCCTTCGATATAGTGTACCCGACTGTGAAACGTAATTTTTGTCTATTGATATGGGCCATGTCGTTGTTTTGAAGCTCGATTCTCTACCTTTCGAGCCATTTTTCAGTTCAAGGAATAAGTGGAAGTCGCTCGGTTCTTCTTCCCTGAACAGAAAATGTGGTGAGGTGGGCAGAGGTTATAGCTTCAAAATAACGTTCAGACCGATGCCAACCGCCCTCGTAGGTTGTTTACTTACCTCTGAAGCGGTTCTACACCAAAGGACACGATGACGATAGCCACTGCCACGCACACTAGATATGTCCATGTGAGGAGGAAGAACTGTGAGTCAGAGGGACGCCGCATGTTTGGGTTACTTTCGTCCGCGCCGACACCGGGACAGTAGTTCGCTCCACATACCACCTCATTCGTCGAGGACACGTTCATAGGCCCAGGTTCAAGTGTCAATACTGAAAATATAAGTAAATAGGAATACTGTATGTTGACTGTTGCTCTACCTCACACTGTAGATCAGCAATTTGTATCTAGCTCTTGAGAAATGACTAAGTGCGGTGACAGGACAATAACTGGCTCTGCACAGCAATTCACTTGGCGTGGACACATTCAGAGGCCCAGGTTCCCGTAGCAATGCCGGGATAATAAACAAATAGGTATGTAGTGACTGTTGCTCTACGTCGCAAATCAGCAACTTGCATAAAATTTTTGCAGCAGGAGTGAGGACAGCAGCTATCTCGTCGAGGATACGTTAAGAGGCTGAGAATCTAGTCAAAAGTGTGAAGACAAAACGTAGAAACACTATACATTTCCCATTTCTAGGACGGCCAAGGTGGGATTCGAAACCACGCTCCCCCAATTTCAGTGAGGCACGGGCTATCGTGTTAGCGCTCTCAGCAACTGTTGACTGTGGACCTTCCAGTACGCACAGTAAACACAGCAGAATGGTTATGTTTGTACTTATGGCGAAGGCTACACTTAAATAGGAAGCTGATATATCATACTATTGAGGGGCGTGATGGTGCAGTGGTCAAACTGCTCACCTATCACCAAGGCGACCCGAGTTCGATTCTCGATCAATGCATGTGTAATTTTCGAAACTGAAATGTCACGTCCTGAGGTTCGGATTCTCGTGGCTCGTGATGGCGAGAATAACGGCCACGTAAAACTACAAGCTTTCGTTTGTCATAATGTAAATGTTACCATGAATGCGCTGTCTAAATGATATAATATGTAAACGAAACGCCTGGAAACACGAATTGGACACTGTGACCGTATTAAATTATCACATGAGCTGTAGTCGACACCTTTTGTGCCGCGGTGCTGTGGAGGTCGTATATGCATGACGTCATGGTAGTATCGATATTACTCTGAGAGCGCGTGGAGATCATTATGTGGGTCACCTTGATTCGTTAGATGTAGCCTATTTGTTTATAATTCACAGGTTCAATTACTTAAAGCAGCTACCTGATAAAAAATGACTGTGTGTGCAATATTTGGTTGTCCTTTAGGATGTAGCTGAGATCAGGTTCGATTTTATGGTCTAGCAGGTGTCATTTCGAATATTGTCATCTCACGAAGGGTCTGTCCAAAACCGGTATATCAATATATTTTCCATGCCTTAACCTTACACATCGCAAAGGGCAACAACTTGTAACGTGTTTTTCGAGGGAATTTTACGCCACTGACGTAAGTCAGTAGGACGCCATTCAATGTTTATTTACGCGGCAAATTGTTCTGCCAAGACAAGTTTCATGTAACTTATTATTATTATTCAGGTAATTTTGGAGCGTTTTTTATAAGATTATAAGTATACAGATAGGTTTTCGATGTTATAGAAAACACTATCAAGCGAATTATTACGAACAACATTATCGCGGAAAATTATATGATTACGGAATTTTACGGATTTTTGTCAGTTAGAGTTTATTGTGAGAGAGATGAGTCACTGGGAATTCAGCTACAGGTATATTCTTGTCGAGAAGCGTGACGCAAGCCGTGGGGCAATTCCAGCTGGCTGCATCAAGAAAAGGCGAAATGGCCTGGACCGGTAATCGACATCGTCGCGCCGAGTGTATTGACCCTTATACCGGGAGTATCGCGTGGTGTCTCAGCCAATCATAGGAGAGCGGGCGAGTAGACGGCTCCGGAGAGGGGGTTCGGCGAGGGCATATATTGTTTGCGTGCCGGGAAGGGACGACGATTATCATTGTAAAACTTGACCGTTGTGGTTACTCGTGTAGTTGGTTCCGGTGTGATCGGACCATAACTTAACATTTCTTCAACAATCTCCACAACTGACGAAGAAGATGGCGACGTCCAGAAGGCTGTGGGAAGCTCTCTTCAGCATCAAGTACGAGGGAAATGCCACGGCAATTTCCAATGGTAAGCGCGAATGACTCAGAACTACATAATTTCTCGTTTCTTTGTTTCATATTCAGTATTTCAGTAACTTCTTAGCTTGGGAATAATAGCAAAATCAGTAATTCATCCGACTCCGTTTTCACGTAATTCTCTAGTGGTAATATTCAAATCGTAACGCTCCAATTTAAATTTATTATTATTACTATTAAAATGCCACTACTTGTTTTTATATAATAAATTCATTTCTTATACTATGCAATCTTTGCTTTCTGTAGGTAGCATTCGATATAGACCAAATTCCTTCTCCTGATACAATTGTTAGTTGGGTTAATGATCAAATCATACCACGATCTGAGTGTGAAGATTCTTAAAGGTGTTCTGCCAGAGAGCTAGGTGTTGTTAAATATAAATTTAGATTTCAACATAGCGTTGAGGTCTTGGCGCCCATTAATACAACGTATCTTAGTCAGAGTTAACATTACACTTGTCATCCCAACTGTGGAGCTTCTTATATATGTATTTTAAAGTGCAAGGCAGGGCTAAAGAAACCCATTACAAACTAACAAAAGAAATAAGAGTTTTCAGCAAGCATTTCGTTCTTGGCAAGTAATAACGTTTAGTTCCGGGATTAATGTTAGGCCTGGAGTTATTTTAGCGGCATAAACAGTACACAATATTTATACATTAGGAATATTTGATGTAATGAATGTGCTTGTTGCTTATTTATACCATCTACATTATTCGTGCGTTATTGTTTCAGAAACTAGCTCCAACACAAGCAATATCGGCGGTAGGAATGCAAGAACTTCATTTTCTTCCTTGTAGGTGGTCACGACGCACAGTGGTCCTTTTGCACGATCTGGGCGCTCAAAATGTAAAAAATAAATGTCGTGTATTTTCATGTTGTATGACATTTTTAGTATCAGCAATGTCAGAGGACCTCAGAACTGTACTTATATGTCTTATTTGTTCACCCCCTGGAATGTGAAAGACCGCTGAAGTAGGACGTTTCTTATTGCATCCACAGCTGGAAGCAAAGCTGATTATTTGTGTTTGAATCTTGTGCTTGTAAAGACTTGTTTGTTCAGCTATCTTCATCGTTTGCCATTGGATATGACAGACTATAATATGATCTTTCTTTATGAAATTTGCAAAATCTTATAAAAATCGCTGTGTTTATGTGATAAACGTTTGAAAATAGTGAATTTTTGTTATAAAATTATTATTCTTTTATGGGTTTTCAGACCAGGAAATTCACAATTGTCAACCATTGATAAATTTCTTTCCATTAGCCTATAGCCTACACCCTATTATGTTTTCTGTGTAAAAATTATTTGCGACTTTTTTCAACTTTGGCTTTTGCTCTCCTTTTAGTGTTGTCGGGAGGATTTTCGCGGAACGATCATTCCGATGCTTGGCACCATGCAGGTGGAAAGGCGAAAGGATTTGAACCTATCTAATAGAAAACAGCGATCTGAAATCCCTTGGACAGTCTGTTAAAATAATGTTAGAAAAAAATCGTATTAATTTTTCCGCGCAGTTAAGAAAAACGTGGGTTGCCAATCGCAGGATCTTAAGAAAGTTTGTCACGAAATAAGAATAGCCTGGAAGGGAACATGGAGAGGGAATACAGGTAATGTGGGTCGTCCTTCTCAATCATTCGTGGAGTGTAGTGAATTTTCGAAACGAAGGAAATTGCGACCTTTAATACAACAACTCAGCAGGGATGAGCTAGCGTTAGCCGGTCAAGTGAGTATACGCCTAGAAGGAAGGAGAGACACCTATTTCAGTTGAAAAATATTATTATTTTTAGTATTATTATTAGGATAATAAGAGAAGTTTAACCTCAATTCTTGTTGTTGTTGCTTATTTTAGGGGATGCGACATCGTGGTCGTATAGTTGCATGTATTTTGGGTGTGTCTGTGTAATTTGTGTGTTAACCTGTGTTATTGTGATGTCTGTAATACTATTTGTTCATTTGAGATAGGATTGGGAAGACGGCGGCCGTGACCCTAAGTTAGGAACCATCTCAGCATTTGCCTGGAGTAGAAGTGGGGGAATCCATGGAAAACCACTTCCAGGATGGTTGGGGTGGGAATCGAATCCTCCTCTTCTCAGTTTTTCCTCAGGAAGCTTAGTTTACCCCGTACCAGCCATCACACCAGAAGTAAAATTTCTTGGCAGAACCGGGAGTCGAACCCGGACCTCCGGGACCATTTCCAGGATGGTTGAGGTGGGAATCGAACCCTCCTCTTCTCAGTTTTGCCTCAGGAGGCTTAGTTTACCCCGTACCAGCCCTCACACCAGAATTAAAATTTCTTGGCAGAGTCGGGAATCGAACCTGGACCTCCGGGGCGACAGTCAAACTTAAATTCTTATAAATGAGAATAAGGAAATTGTTTTACATAGTTTTGAACAGTTATTTTAAGGTTTACAGACCATTTCTATATGCAAAGGTATTTTGCGTGGTCAGATACCCTAAAAGGACCACCGTGGACGCCTAGATGTATGCTACGTGCATATCGTCTCTTAACAAGCAATACCGCCTATCTGACAATGCTCTTCTTTCCCAATAGTTTCCTTATGATTGGTTATGCCTCCCAGCCCAGTGTGGATGTGCCGTCCAACGGAACAATTATTCACAATAAGTTCATTTTCCTGTATAAAAGCACTAAGAAAAGTGAGCTTTAAATTCATCGTACAGTAGAAAAGAATATTTCCGTGTAGTTACGCACTCCTACAGCACAGTAGTCTATATATTTAAGGTTCACTTTCGTATAGTCCTCCACACAGGTAAATGTAGCCTACTTAACGTGAAGTGTTCTGCTGGACGGCACATCCACACACGGCTGGGAGGCGTCACCAATCAAAAGGAAAATAACAGAAAAGAAGAACACTGTCAGGTACGCGATATTGCTAGTTCAGTGACATTATGTACAGTTTCAAAAACGACGTACCCAGGATGTGTTGTGCTAACCAATATCTGAGCAGCTTTGTCGCAGAGAAAATTAAAATATACTATGGACCTTTTACCGTTCGAGTAATTGACATCCAACGAGTTTTAAGGAGCCTAGTACAGTTTTGAACAATAATAAAAGTACATTTTATAGAACTAAAATAGTTCTCTCAATTCACCAGATATTAATCTACAATCTATGCCGTCCTTCGTTACTAAACTAGAGACAGCCTTTTTCTGTAGCCTACCGTGTATAGTTCCCTGACTTGGCTTGTTAACGTGCGGCTCACCTTGGTAACCTAGCTGGGCTGATATGTTCACATTCCATGTCTGCAGGGAGCCAAGGCTTTCCTAGCTCGAGACACAGTGTTGTCAACTCTCCACCGTAGCCACTGAGAGGAAGCAGCGAGACTGGAGCTTGGCAACACTGGACATCTGACACACGAGCAGGCCGCCAGGACTGGACTGTGGACTCCACGTGGAGAGATAGAGGAAGCATGCTATTGGTCAGCAGTGAACAATGGTGCGTGCTACTGCCTAACGTTTTAGCGGGAGCTCATTAACGAGAACTATATGTACGGCATGAACTTGAAAGCAGACAGTAGCACTATTACTTTCCATCGTAGTCCTAGTCACTTTGAGGGAAAAATACCAGTGTTCAGTATCGTTTGCGGGATATGCTTGCAGTGCATTAGTACCATATCGGATGCAAGCAGAGAAATATCGACCTTCCTGACAATAGCGTTAGTTGGGCTGCATAAAACAATAATATTAGGGGCAGCTGATTCACCTGGTAAGTTATAATTTGGAGGAAGGCATGTTTCACTCATGATGCGAACACCGTGAGATCCTGTTAGTTAACTCACTAATGAAATGAAAATCCACAGCCTGCTTCCAGTCTCCGACCGGGTCAGGAATGAAATGAATGAAGCCCCCATCTAGCGGCAAGGAGGCCGAGGCCTGACGCACTCCTCTGGGGCAATGATTAAATGAATGACAGATGAAATGAAATGATAGTGGAGAGTGTTGCTGGAATGAAATTTTGACAGGGAAAACCGGAGTACCCAGAGAAAAACCTGTCTGCCTCCGTTTTGTCCAGCACAGATTTCACATGGAGTGACCGGGATTTGACCCACGGATCCAGCGGTGAGAGGCCGGCGTGCTGCCGCCTAAGCCACGGAGGCTTGCAAGTTAACTCACTAATGAAATGAAAATCCACAGCCTGCTTCCAGTCTCCGACCGGGTCAGGAATGGAATGAATGAAGCCCCCATCTAGCGGCGAGGATATGAACTGTGCCGGCTGCCGAAGCCTGACGCACTCCTCTGGGGCAATGATTAAATGAATGACAGATGAAATGAAATGATAGTGGAGAGTGTTGCTGGAATGAAATTTTGACAGGGAAAACCGGAGTACCCGGAGAAAAACCTGTCTGCCTCCGTTTTGTCCAGCACAGATCTCACATGGAGTGACCGGGATCTGAACCACGGATCCAGCGGTGAGAGGCCGGCGTGCTGCCGCCTAAGCCACGGAGGCTTTAAGTTAACTCACTAATATGTTTTGTAAATATAGTCTATATAAGATAATTAATGGTTATAAGTATAACTTTATAACACGTCAGAATAGCATTTGTATTAGTTCTGGATGGTCGTTAAAATCTGTACTGCGCATGAGGAGGCGTGGAGGTGAGATTTAGTAAATTACTGATAAGCTTCCTAAAACGCACTTGTTTTAAACAGAAGGACTAAGAATGGAACACAAGGAATCTGTTATGAAATGCTGGATACAACACTTATCTTCTTTGGAAGACGTTGCAACTGCAAGTTTCTATCACACTCTTACTCATAGAATATTAACCAGTCAAGCCAGTTGGGCGTCCATGTACGTGTTGACCGACTGAAAAACATTTTACACAATAATCTAACAAGATAATATTGGAAGAATTGTGTAGGATTTTTATCACACATTCAGACAATATTGAATTTGTTCTCAATCCAGAAATTTTCGATCGAATTTCTCACAGAAGTTCAACAGACATATGACTCTTAACGATAATCTACGTGGCTGTAATTCTACTTGCATTATATTCCAACCAAAAAACTCAGCATTCACTGCCAACGTAAGGAAATGTTTGAAGTCTTGTAACTCCATGTAAAGAGCTTGAGAAGATTTTGATTTCAGATTTTGACGGCTTGATTCCTACACGGGTCGGCAACACTTCGATCACGATCTACCGGTAGATCGCAAGTGCTTATTTAGTAGATCACGTGAGTACTGAGAGTGCAGGAGAAAAATTATTGAAAAAATGGACAATTGTTTTTCGTAGCAGAGAAAATGCGTGTTCGTTCGAAACAAGCTTGTAGAACTAGTAGCAACATCTACCTTGAACCTCAAATTGTTTTTCTCGCATTAGTTCAAACAGCCGCTACTTGCGCGCCACTTGTCTCTACACTGTTTCATTTATCTTTGTGCAATGTGTTGTATTGGTTCGGTACGTATCTGGAGAAGGCGGTGTGTAATCTGAAAGAAAGCTTCTTCCAAATTAACAGGCGGTGAGTTTCGTGCCTCGTGCTGTTTATTGTGGTTACGATATTAACTTCTTTGGTGTCGTTTCTGTGAACTGCTAACTTTCGTGTTTTTATAGTGTGTGGACGAGATAGCTTGTGACTATATTCGAACGTGATCTTGTATCAAGAACATAATTGCGTACGTAGTGCAACGACACTTTACGCATAATGAGTAGCGTATAAAAAAAAGTAAACTTGATAATTTTCATTCCGAATGGGAACACAAGTTTTTCGTAGCGGAAAGAAATGGCACATGTATTTGTTTGTTGTGTCAAGCTACAATTGCATTCGTGAAAAAGACAAACATTGAGAGACACTTCAAAACTATGTACCCATGTGTGAATGCAGAGTTTCCTTTAAGCAGTGAAATGAGGAAAGAAAAAATCAAGAAACTTAAAAATCAGTTAAGTGTTCAGCAAAATATGTTCCCTAAACCAGTGTTGCTGCCACCCTTGCTTCGTATCGTGTTTCTAATGTATTCGAGAAACGGGGGAAACCCTTTGAAGACGGCGAATTCATAAAAGAAACATTTCGAAAAGCTGCTGATGAGTTGTTTAATAATTTCAAGAACAAGTCCGAAATAGTGGCTGCCATCGAATCGCTTCAACTTTCGTCAAGAACGGTCACAAGAATATGTATTTTTTGCTGTGAAACAACTCATCTTGTCGGAGAAAATACCTATCCAAAAGCTTGTAAGCATTACCACAGATGGAGCCGCAGCTTTAAGAGGTTCTATGAATGGTTTCCTTGCTCTGTGCCAAAGAGATGAAAGTTTTCCACAGTTTTTACCTTATCACTGTATTTTACACCAGCAGTCTCTGTGTGGAAAGTTTTTAAATTTAAATGAAACCGTGAAAACTGTTGTGAAGGTAGTGAACAAAATTAGGTCTCATTCTCTTCAAAGAAGACGTTTCAAAGATTTGGAAGACGAATTGGAACTGCAATGTGGAGATTTACTTCTCCATACTGAAGTACGCTGGCTCAGTAAGGGAAAAGTACTTGAACGTTTCCACAAGGTTTTACCAGATGTCAAACTGTTTCGGCAGGAAATAAAAGAGAATAGCCTGTTAGCTTATATTGAAGATCCTCTCTGGCTTATGCATTTTGCTTTTTTAGTTGACTTACTGCCCCCGTAAATTGAATTATTTAGGGACTAAATGAGAGTATTTTCCGTCCCCATGATAAAATTTAACTAGCAAATATAATTTCTGGAAGTGTGACACAAGAGTGTAGTGTTACAAGCTCGAGACTGTGGGAGAGCCCGATCACGTGATATGTTGCACAATGGACGCTTCTAGAAGGCTATATTTAGCATAGCAACAGCGAGTTTGGAAATTAATATTATAAATATTGTTATAAATTATGCTATTGGATCCCAGCCCAGAGTCAATGAGAACAGGTCTTATTGAAGACGGGATCAACTTTAATTACACAACATGAGGAAATTATGCATTTAGGCCCTTAGAAGAAGATTTTCTTATTTGGTAATGAAGAGAATATTAAGAGAAATTATGTCTGATACTTTAAAAACCACAGATCGGTTAATCTACGCAGTAATAAGCATTGGTAATCTACGCGCTAAAATTATGGTGGGAGATTGACATGGCCGCCAAAAATTCGACTTGGAGGGGGAGATCCAAGGATCGCGGTTCTTATTCCAGCAGTCTTTGAAGAGTGAGGAAGTGTTTTTACTGGGTTAACGGAGATCCCAAGGCTTTGTCCGAGTGCGACGACTGTCGACTTGTGGAGACGCGAGGATAGCTAGGTGGAGCGTTAGAGATCACCGCACTTCTATTCTACGTGAAGTTGCGAGGAACATAGTATTGATTATATCTCTTATATACGAAGGACGTCCAGAAAGTAAGCTCCGTTTGGTAATAAAATTAAATTGTGTACAGATACAGAAAAAATATTTATTGCACAACATTCTACACCTCTTAAACTACTTTTCCACATAACTGCCGAACTTTTGCAGGCATTTGTCATAGCGTGGCACAAGTGTTTGGATACCTTCTTCATAGAAGTTTGCCGCCGACCCGTAAACGAGAGTGAAGACTCCCCTTAAGATATCCTACTGTTTGGCCATCACTGTTAGGCAAATTGCGTATGTGGTCAGGAGAACTCCTAAACATACGCAGTTCTCCTGGTAAGCACGCAATTTGCCTAACAGTAGTGACCAAACAGTAGGATATCTTAAGGGGAGTCTTCACTCTCGTTTACGGGTCGGCGGCAAACTTCTATGAAGAGGTATCCAAAAACTTGTGCCACGCTATGACAAATGCCTGCAAAAGTTCGGCAGTTATGTGAAACGGTAGTTTAAGAGGTGTAGAATGTTGTGCAATAAATATTTTTTCTGTATCGGTACACAATTTAATTTAATTACCAAACGGAGCTTACTTTCTGGACGTGCCTCGTAATTGAGATCTGAAGTTAAATAAGCGAATATATATTAAGAACAGGTCGCTTACTTTATATTGTGAAAAGTCGAGCGTTTTACTATTCACCGTTTCGACAATATAAGCCTGTTAAGTTAGATTCCCAAATGTGTTGGAAATAAAGTTGAAGATCATTATAAATTGCAACGTGAAGTTGACGAACGCAGTTCAAGTGAACAGTGGCGGAGAACTTTTAATATTGGCGCAACACATAAACATTAATAGAATGACTATTATTATTCTTCAATCATTATCATTCAGCATAATTAATATTGTTGATATGATGAACTAAACAGTCATGCGCCAGAGACATATTCGATAACAGGAGTTAAGATACAACGATGGAGCTTCGTTAGACAACGTATTCTTGAATACAAACGTAGTGTACGGTCCATCTTGTGCATTTTCACCAGTCTACGAACACTAATATAACATCAATTAGCAATGGAAACATTTCATTCACTATTTATATGAATATTTCCATAATTATATTCCAATGATGAAGCTGATACATATTTACGAGGGCCGATAACCTAGATGTTAGGCCCCTTAAAACAACAATTATCATCATCATTATTATCATCATATTTACGACGGAGAATGAAGACTCTACGGAAGAGATTTGTCAAGATGCTAGGGTAGCCCAGCAACACAGAAGAATTTGCCAGAAGGATGTCGTTCGAGCCCAGGCGAATGTTGGTGAATTACAGATAGAGACGTTTCTTATCTCTGAGGTCGCAGATCCGAGGTTCGAATGCAGATCCATATCAGTGTTTTGTACTGAGAAAACATCTTAAGTATGGTGGGAATACTTACACAGATCTTCAAGATTTCGTCCAAATAAGGTATTAGTGTATCTCAATTGTTATATAGAGCTTGATTAGTAAAATTCTGAGTAAAATTCTTAATCCATATTTTCGGCGATCTTATTCCATTTTTCTATATTTTCACATTCCATGTATTTCAGTGCTTTATGTATTTTACACTTCAGATGTGTGTTGAGATTTTTATACTTCATGATTATTTAGAAGATGATTGCATTTCATCTATTTTTCAATTTTATTCTACGGATCAGTTGTGGAACTGACATTAAAAATTTTGTTTGAGGAATCATATTGCCTCATAGGAGACTAGTCGTTTCGACTCTCGAATTTTAATAATTTCATTTAAACCAAGTATTCTGACATTGTGTCATAGCTTCAAATTAAATTCTTATTAAATTTAATATGAGCACTTTAATGTAACAACATATAACTTCAATAACAGACGAAACATCGAATGATATTGTTATATCATTATTGTATATAAACTATCGACGATCTAAGAAATACTAGTCGTTTGATAAGACCGAAGTCTTTAATTCCTATGAACATTCTTTGTGTAGAGTGGAAAAACATTACGACATTGACAAACATTTCTTATTATCTGTAAAGCTAAGAGCTTTGTTCATTTAATATGTTAGAGGAAATACCTTTTGATAGAAAATTATTCAAATCTTTGGCTAGGAATTCAAAGCTAGTTTATCCCGGTCAAGTTTGAATTCTATCTGACACTATAAATAACATGTGTGTTATTTTATCCTATTTGTGTAACATCACGTCATTTGTGGACATGATATTACAACGATAGACAATTTATAGCTTGACGGGAGTATTATTTTTATTACATGTATTTGCGACAGACGAGTTAACAGTTAATTATCTTGTTGTGGAGTAAACTTTAGGAGGTTAATCACGACTGTCTAATATCGTTCATTACAATTGGAAGTTTCGTTTGAAGAACTTACGTATGTATAATTGTAGTCCAGTAGTCATGTGCAATGATACTGAGGGTCATGCCATTATTTGAGAGAAGTTCCTACATAAGATATGTTAATAACAATTAATCCCTTTTGATTATTTTTTAACATAGTAGATGATAATTGTTTATGCCATATATACTGTTATATGAGGTATTGTAGAGCTATGGAGTGCTCAGGCGAGGGAATTCCGCATTTTAAGGAAGTCAAAGTATTGTTGTTCTTTGATAAAAGGCATGTATCATGATACGAGCCGTTGTATACAAGTAATCCAGTTCTTGCGAATTAACGATTTAGCTGTGTTAACAGGAGGGTTTCAGCGGAAATACAACTTGAGAAAGATTGTCTACTCACGTCTATAATACAATTATTAAATTTTATTAAACCCGAATTTATGTAATTACGTACAGTTTACCTTAATTTGTCGACTGTATTATACCGATAATGTAATAAAACCTATATAAGACGATGTGTATGCAGTATATTAAAACTTCAGAGCGTTAGAGAAGGATGGTTATGTGAAAAAACAGTGTATTTATTTAGTTAAGAATTATATTGTAACCGAGAAGTTAGAATCTCGAAAGTGTCGCGTTAGCAACACTAGATAATGGATATTATTATAAATATATTACATGTAAATAATTTTGTGGAAATGATTTAATTAGTTAAATAATTTAGTAGGATTTATTAATCAATTGTTTTGGAACAGTGTGTGTTTATGAGCGGATGTTTTGGGAATGAATGTTTGTTCATTGTTAAGAGTAGATGTGGAACCGAATTGGTCTAGGACAATTGCGGAGTGCGAATGAAAGAGAGTATATAATTTTTTAGAATGATTGTTTAAGAAACAAAGTATTTATGTGAACTTTTGTAAGAACTAAATGTTAATTTTTACGTGTTTTATAAATGCACACACAAGCAGTCTAGGTGGACTAGCGAGAATGATTCACCGTTAGTATTGGAGAGCGATGACATAATATAACAGGTGTAGACTCACAGCCTTGTATTTATTGTATAAACCAGTTTCGAGTTCGGCGTGGTGCCGATATTTCATTGATGATACCAAGTTTCTGCACGTGCGTTCTACAACTCAGGCTTGTGAATGAAACCATGTGTCTGGAATGCCATTAAAAGAGGCTTTACTAAACGTTTTTATTTATACGCAGTGTTGGCCTAAAACCAAGCCAAGATTTATACTCATAATTTTTAATACAGCATGGTAGTAAGATGTAGAGTTGAAAGGAGGTGTGAATGATTGCGTGTTTTTAATTTTCATGTCTATTGTTAAATTCGTTTATTGTTATTTGTTTATAGTAGATTAGTTTACCTTTTTGTTAATAAATTTGTTCAGATTGTTTTCCATTGTTGTTGGAGTGTGATTCATTTTAAATATAAGGAGCTGAGTATTGTGGATGTAGTGTAGGCGAAGCTGAAGTCCCAGTCCCAGAGATAAGTAAAGGTGAGTGCCCCGTGTAGTTGGTTGTTGATCCACAATATTCTGATAACTGCTGTCTGTAAATCCCTGAAGACCATGTTGGAAGCGATTTCTAATGTAGTATTTGCCGGAGCAGTTAGAAATAGGCAATCCAGCGGGGGCAACGGATATTCCAACAGGATCCTTTCCGGATTATCGGGTACATTACCAGAAAAGCTTAACGAACTAAATTTGAAATTTCAGGGCAAGGACAAATATATTGCTGAAATGATATCTGAAGTAAATTCTTTTACTGAAAAATTGTGTTTATGGGAGTCCTGATTTAAGAGAGGTGAGTTAAGACACTTTACAACTCTGAAGGCCCAAGTAGAAGAATGTGAGATACCCTATGATAGAGAATGTTTAAACATGAACTCCACTTTGAGGGATGATTTCAAAAATCGGTTTTCAGATTTTCAAAATATTTCTGTGGTAACCCAGTTTGTATCTTTCCCTTGGGCTAACCATGAACTGTTGAATGTATCTTCTTCCATTGAAATTGTTTTTGACGTAGATGGGGCAACTCTTTAACTTGAAATCATATAATTAAAAAATGATTTGTATCTGAAAACTATTGCGGAACCTAAAAACTGTTGGTCTTTAATTCCTCAGGAGAAATATCCTGTGTTAGTTGATGCTGCACTTAAAATAATGGCCTTGTTTGCTTCTACTTACCTGTGTGAATCATTGTTTTCAAATATGAATTTTATTAAAAATAAACACAGAATAAGGTTGACTGACGAACACCTTGACTCGTGTATTCGATTAAGTGTAACAAGTTATACACCAAATATCAAAGACATTGTTAAACGAACATCTCCTCAAGTTTCACATTGAATGTAAATTTTTGTATTTTCAGCAAATAGTGAAGAAGTAATAGTTTCATTGTTAAATATAGTTGTTTCACAGTATTTAAAAATATGTAGGAATTACTATTTTTTTGAAAGAAGTAGATCACTTTGATACGGTGGTATGAAACAGTCGGTCGTGAAGGCTTTGTGGTTGCCTGCCCCTGGTATAGAACACGCACCGGAGAGGCACCAACATACGAAGCTCGTTTTTTAAGTAATACCCGTTGTGATATTATGCCAATGCAGCGCTGCGGCTGCATTCCGTGCAGGCGCGCTGTGTACCTGTATCTATTGGAAAGGCTGAGACGCCATTACGGCATCAGTCGCCCTTGTGTGGGTGTGTTGACAAGCTTTTGAAATGGCATCGCCGATCGCGAATCCCGCTGACTCGTAGACAAGAGAGAAAACTCCCCTGTAAGATATGCTGCCATTTGGGCACCACTGTAAGGCAAATTGCGTTCTTACTCAGGAGAACTCCGAAAGTTTAGGAGTTCTCCTGAGCACATACGCAATTTGCCTGACAGTGGTGGCCAAATGGCAGCATATCTTACAGGGGAGTTTTCTCTCTTGTCTACGAGTCGGCGGGATTCGCGATCGGCGATGCCATTTCAAAAGCTTGTCAGCACACCCACGCAAGGGCGACTGATGCTGTAAGGGCATCACAGCCTTTCCAATAAATGCAGGTACACAGCGCACCTGCACGGAATGCCAACCGCAGCGCTGAAATGGCGTAATATCACAACGGGTATTACTTAAAAATGAGCATCGTTATTGTAAAATAACCCGTGTATTTATGCGCTAGGAAAAGTATTATAAGCAAATTAGCGCTAAAGAGTGAAATGGATATTATGCAAGCACTTTAAAAATCCCACATACTCGTCCCAAATGGAATTGAATGAATATACAATCAAAAAATATATCAAAATAAGCAATTAGCAAAAATCAACACAGTTATTAGCTTAGTTGACATACTGTATACTTACCCATTGATGATATGAGGTTACCACTGACTTGGTTCAATTGGTACAGCATGAAGAATATTCCGTATAGTTTAGTTGTTGCAGCTTCAACCGTGAGACCCGATATGTGCGAGTAAGCATCGGCTAGGATGGACGTGTAGGTCGAGCTGGCGCACCAGATTGGTCCTGCGGCAAGACCAGCAGCAAGAGCCCCCGGGATAAGTGTGTAGAAGTCGGGACGTAACTGCGCTAAGATGTACGGCACATAAGCCAGAGCCGATACGGCTACTGTCCATTTGCAGCCCAGCCATCTGAAAATTGGAAATAGCTGTATATTTAGCCGCGATGGAAGACATTTGGCAGTACAAGCGATGTGACTCCTTCCGCTGATTACTCCAACCCTAGGTATACACCAGTACAGAAGTTTACAACAGCTCATATTTAATATCCAAGTAGGAGAAAAAGGTTGGACCTGGTATAGAGGCTATTGCGCAAGATGGCCGATGAGCGCATTGCTTCATTTCACCTCTTCTTTGTTATTTATAAAAATCATTTTCCTAATTTTGTTTTTAATTTTGTCTGTTATCTTCATGGTAGAAGTACGTGAATAGTGTACTGATAGTTGACATCACCAAAGGATTGTCATGAAAATGCTAGGACGGTAGATGGCATACTCGTGGTTGACTTCAGCATAGAATTACCCCGTTTCCGGAGTCATGAGTCAATGACGATAAATGGCCTTACATTTTTAGCCTATTTTCATTTATGAAATAATAGGCTTTTGAGATCACCTTTTGTCCGAGTGTGTGTGTCCCCTCCTAATAAAATCTAAATGACTAAAGCGATTTCAGTGAAACTCAGTAAGGACGTAGTACTATTTTATAAGACCGCGACAGTGCCCTTTAAATTTTATTACGCCTCACCATTCCAACGTGGTGGCTGTGAGAAATATTTCACCGGTAATCTATATCTCCGAAACTATTACTCATATCGTCCTGAAATTTTGTACTGTGATAAAGGGCACTACTTAAAATTCACCTATGTGACATTCAAAAAGTTATTAAGTACAAAACTAACACGGCTGCCAAGCGAAGTTCAAACATTTATATAGACTTGTCTCACAATTTAACCATCCGAGCGCATTGAAACATGGTACAGCAAATGTTTGTACAAATTGCAATGCACTAATGTCTAATTTCGTTCAATTGTTTACATAACCTCCAGATGGCGGCTGTGCGAGATATTTCACAGGTATTGTATATCTCCGAAACTATTACTGATATCACACTGAATTTTTTTACGGTGTTAAAGGGTACTACTAGAAGTTCGGCAATGGTTAAATCGCGAGAAATGTCTATTTAAACGTTTCAAATTCGCTTAGCCGCCATGCTTGTTTTGTAGTCAACAGGGGTTTGAAAGTCTCATAAGTAAACTTCTAGTAGTTCCCTTTATCACCGTACAAAATTTTAGGGTGATGTCAGTAATAGTTTCGGAGATATAGAATGCCAGTGAAATATTTCGCACAGCCGCCATCTTGAAGTTATATAAACAATTGAATTAAATTAGATGCCAGTCCATGGCAGTGTGTATAAACATTTGATTACCAAGTTTCATTGCGATTGAATGGTTAAATCGCGAGAAAAGTCTATTCATAAGTTTCAAATTTGCTTGGCCGCCATGTTCATTTTGTAGTTAACAGGTTTTTGATAGTCTCATAGGTGAACTTCCAGTAAAGCACTTTATCACCGAACAAAATTTCAGGGTAATATCAGTAATAGTTTCGGAGATACAAAATGCCGGTGTAATATTTCGCACAGCCGCCATGTTGGATTGGTGAGACGTAATAAAGTTTGAAGGGCACGCTCGGAGTCGGCCAACATATTGCTATGACCTTTCCGAGTTTCATTGAAATTGCTCCAGCCGTTTAGAAGTTATTAGGAGGACATACACACGCGGTCGCACACACACACACACACACACACGGACGAAAGGTGATCTCATAAGCCTAATTTTTCATAAATGAAAATAGGCTAAAAATTTGATATAGAATAATTTTGGAAACATTTAGATTTATACTTGAAATATCAATCAATCAATCAATCAATCAATCAATCAATGCGTCAGGTGATGATCTTTCGCATTATCCCCTGTTCCAGGTCCATCATTTTTCCTACTTATGCATGCCCTCTGTTCGCTTTTGCGAATAGTTTTGTTAGTGGTTAGTTTCCCGTTTGGTTTGTAACATTTGTTTATTTGTTCTGCCCCATTTTTCTACTTTGCCGTAATTGCAGAAAGAAAGCGGTTCTTGTACATTTATTCTTTAAGTACGGCTTATATTTTAATTGTATTCATGTTTTACAATTATTTATGTATCATTACTTACCCTGTTCTGAAGTGTGTTCTTAGACTACTTCTCTTGCGCATTGTCATCAAAGAACTAGGCTTGCAGACCGTCTGTATTTTCCCGGTCTATGCGCTGATTGGTTGCCTGCCTTCCCTCTCTGGTCGGCTATCTGCACCTTGCCATGACGTCACTACCGCTATAAAACCTCAGGTCTACGGGCCTAATGTGTCGATTCTCCATCACCAGTCACCTGCTGCTACACGGCTGCTGGGGGTTATTGCCCTCTGGGGTAACTCGGCGCTGGCAGAAGCCCTGCTCTATGACAACACGGGTTCCGGCTGCATAGGCTAACCCTTTCTCCGGCTCACAGTTGAGCAATTTTCTACATCGCTGTACCCAGTTTAAGGTCTGCTTTATGAAAAAGTAACTTCACGAACCAGTTGAGATGTTATTACCAAGAGACATCTCTCCGCTGGTCAACTCTAGTCAGCAAGACTAAAATTCGTCAAAACCTTGGCCCAGAACCCAGACCTCTGGAGTGTGTGCGCATTGACCACGATCATCAGCACTGTGCGGGCAATCCACCTGCTACTTCGTTCATCAGCCCTGTACGGGCAACCGAACCGCTACTTCGATCGTCAGCCCTGTGTGGGCAATCCACCCGCAACCTCGATCATCAGCCCTATGCGGGCAACCCAACTGCTACCTAGGTCATCAGCCCTGTGTGGGCAACCCAACTGTTTCCAGCTAAGGATTTGCTGGCCTATCTCGGATTGGTTTTGTATTTTGGTATCATACTCTAATCGACACTCAGCTTTATTATGCTTAATCGTTAATGGTTCCTTTTTTCAGCAATTTAAATTATGCTCCTTTTACTTAACAATATAAAGTTTAATCCCTCATAAGGGAATTTTGCTAACCTTTCTCGTTTCCTGGAGAAACTAGTAAATTTGTATTCTTATAGTTCTTCATATGTTCTTTAGAGATTTAATAAACATAAAGGCAGATCATAATCTTTGGTCTCTTCCATCACCATCATGTAAAATTCAATCCTTGTGTTTAAAACCCCACATCCTTTCGAAATCCCTACAAGAGGGACCCCATCCTTTTCCAACCTCTCTTTTGTCGTTGTGCTTGCGTTGGTTTTGTTGTGGTTGTTGTTGCTTTATTTGGGTGCTTAGCGGATTATGGGCGTGCAGCCCCATGTGCTTGTGTGTGCGGGGAACCTGTCTGATAACCTGTGCCATTGTGGCAGCTGTACTGGATTGTGTATGTAATGTTACTGCCCCCATATTGGGGAGACATTTGTAATGGTTCTTCTAAAAATAATATGAAATTAGTGAATTGGGCGCCAACTATAATTATTATAGGAAATTATAATTTAATGTTGTCTTGTCTTAACGCCTGATCAACACTTGACCCTAATTTGCAGGTGTGAGGTGATGCTTCACTTCTCAGACTAACTTAACTACTTTTTCACGTACGATAGACAACAAATTAGCCTTTGAAAATTGCATTTACTGTATATTTTGATAATAGCATAGACAAAAACATTGAATTTATACCCTATAAGAATTGGCTTGATTAAATATGAAATACATATGTCTAGTTGAATATTGTCTTCCTTTACAGAACAACACTTTGTATGATTTCTCCTGGGAAAACCTGTGTCTTCCTCATTCTTCTCGCGAGCAGATGTTGGTTATTGTTTGTTGACTGACTGCCATTCCCATGTGGATTCATTTCGGCAGCTATGAGGAAGGGTGTTGGTGAATTGAGCCAGCTAATCTTCCGAGTGGATCTTTCTTATCTTGTCATTCCATCGCACAGCCCTTTTACGCCCCTTGTCCAAGGCCAAGTTCTGGCTCTTTCGCTGAAATTATACTCCCTTCCTTCCCCCACTTCTACCACTGTGAAAACCCAAAAGTTAAGATAACTTATTTGTTCTTGCAGAATGACCGACTGCCTCTGGAATTTCTTGTAACCACTCTGGCAAGCAGAGCTGTACAAATTGCTTTGGGATCGCTCAATTCACTGATACAAACATTATGCCTTTATTCTTTTAAAAAGCCACATTAGCTAAAAGTTACCTTAAACCCGTTATATTATTATTATTATTATTATTATAATTTTAATTATTATTGGCCCCCGTGGTGTATGGATAGCACGCTTTTATTTCTTACCGAGGAGGCTTTGGATTGGATTCCAGCCAGAAACCTTAGATCTATATAATGTTATTGGTTTTAGGTCCCTTTTAACTATTGCGGCAGGGGTGCCGGAATTTTGTCCCGAAGGTCTTCCACGTGCCAGTAAACCTACTGACACGGCTCCATCGCATTAATGCACCCACAAATGCCAAGTGACTGCGCCAGTAGTCAATCCTGCAGCCTTGGGAACAGTAGGCAAGAACGTTACCACTGAGCAACGCAGCCAGTCATACTTAAGATCTGACTTGAGGGCTGGAACGGGGTGTCTTTTGTCGTTTATTCATTTTGAAGGCTTTGCGATCATGTAGTGCTCTGTACTTTGGTGTGTGTGGAATCTGTCTGATAATCTGTGTTATTGCAACTGCTGTAGCTTACTAATGTGTACTTGTGATTGGGCTAGGGTATGGTTAGAAGGGCGCCATGGCCTTAGTTTAGGTACAATCTAGGCATCTGCCTAGATTACAAATGGAAACCATGGAAAACCACTTCCAGCATGGCTGAGGTAGGAATCAAACCCTCCTCTTCTCAATTCTGCATCAGGAGAAGGAAAGGTGTACACTCAGCCTCGTGAGGACAATTGAGTACCTGCTTGATATGAGAAGTAGCACCCCATGACCTAAATTTTAGGTGACGTGGCCAAGGGTGTCGTCTCGCAGGCTATTCGTCCCCCACAATTTGTAGGTTATGAGCTGGGTTGCACTGGGCTTGATGTTTGGGTGCACCCAACCGCGGGTTTGTTAGACTATTATTGTAATAATTATTACTATTATTGTTATTGTTAGGTCGTCAATATACAGTGAAACCTCTCTTAACGGACACTCCTCTAAGGCGGACACCCCTTTATAACGGACGATTTTCTCGGTCCGTGACCAAACTCCTATTAAGTATATAAGTAGTTAATCTCTCTTATGTGGACACTCGACATTACGGACACGGACACGGACACCCTAGCAACATTTTAAAAAATCAACCTCTCTTGGCGGGCACTTGTTTTGAAAAGAAATCGCATTTTTGTAGGTCTATTAGTCTTGTATGAACCCTCTGTTGTATTAATGTAATTTTGGCACATCCTGTGCATCCTGGAAGCCAGTTAGCACTGACCTTCCCATCCCCTATCTTCTGCACTGCTCCAAAAATAAACCTAGGCACAAAACGGTATCGCTTTCATTGTTCTCTTGAACTTGAAATGGTCGGGATAAGGGAATTCATACTTTCTCTATCTGGTCAGTTTTACCGTGAAAATTCTTAAATCTATTGTACGACCTGTGCGTTACAGTAGCAAGTTGAGTGCATGTGAAATGGCTCCTCGTAAAAGTTTAACTTTAAAAGAGAAAGTAGACATCGTAGGTTATCACAAACGTGAGAAATGTGGTGTACGGAAACCATGTGAAATGTTTAAGAGCCGGCCGTAGTGAGAAAAGATTTCGCCTTTCATTTCAAAAGCTCGCCACTAGGTTCGCTGTTGCTGTCGACTGTAGCTAGCTCCACTGGTAGTTTCAGTGAGGGTGCCTAGAGGGCAGTGAGGGAGGTTCAAGGCTGTTCGATACAATCCTATCCTATACTCCAGTCATGACGAATGAAAATATTATTTCTATTATTCGTCATGCTCCAGTGTCTGTGTCACGCCAAAGTACAATCAGAACATTGCGACCAGAAGGTTCGAAGTGAAAGTCTGTATACAATCAACTGAACGGTCAAGGTATCCCGGGATTCAGTGAGCCAGTGGGTTCGAACCCCACTGTCGGTCGTTCTTCAAAAGGTTTTGAGTGATTTCCTATTTTCAACCCCATTATTATGCATATTATATATTACCTTCAAAGAACGATAGTTCGTAAAGTATTGTTCATAGTAGTTTTAAATGGCGACTGAGAGAAGAAATAGGGATAGCATAATAATATAAACACTACTTATAGCCACAAATTGTTTATTTATTTTAAATAGACACTGAAATAGTAATCAGATCTACATACATTTTCCTAAGCTGGTCAGCTGAATTTAGTCTAACTTATAGTCATCGACAGGCTGTGTGTACGCGGGTAAATGTAATGAAACGATATATAAAACTCATTTTGACGTTTTTGAAAGACTTAAAAACATCAATTTTCGTACTTGGAGAACCCCGAAATCATCTCCCCGGTCCAATTTAGCCGCGCCTGTTTTCCGAACCATTTCTCATGAGTAGCCTACAGTAGGGCTAGGATTTTAATGTAAATACATATTGTTTCCCTTTCCTTATACACAACTAAAAATTATAAATGTCCATGAATTAGAACCTTAGCTATCATATAATTACATGTTGTTAAATATATTTTACATATTTGATCATTTCCTTTTTTGTCGTGTGGCCTGATGAGAGGCCGAGTGCAGGTCTTTCCAGTCGACGCCCGTGAGTGACCTGCGTGTTGGAATGAGAGATGAGATGAATGGATGAAAGTGGGCATGGATGTGGAAGGAAGCGGCCATGGCCTGTAGAAGGTACCGTCCCAGCATTTGTGGAGTTGAAAATGGGAAACCAAGGAAAACCATTCAAGGACAGCCGACGGTGGGGCTCGAACCCACGTCAACCAAGTCAGCAGAGAGCTTGGCCCCACAGCCTAACGCTGCGCTTTAGCAAGCGTAGCCGTGGTGGCTATATACGTGTTGATATATTTTACCATAATGGCAGTTTTTACTTTTTATGTAAAATTACATATACTGTCTCTTACTGTGATTGAAAAAAGGTATTTTTTCGCAAGTGAATTAAACGGTAATTCAAAACAGTTAGTCCACTAGAAACTCAGGTACATGAAACGGATTTTCCAAGCTATTCATAACCTGCAGAGAAAGGGCAAGGGAAGAATTCCAAGTAAGATATTAGTGAAGATACCGGGTGAGTTAGCCGAGGTCGTTGCGGCATGACTGTTGGCAGTCACTCACATCCGGGAGGCGAGGAGGTTCGAATCCCCCCGCCGGCAACCTTGAAGATGGTCTTCTGTGGTTTCCCATCTTCCTTCCAGGCAAATGCCGGGGCTGGTCCCTACCTATAGGCCACAGCCGCTACCTTCCAACTCCTCGACCCTCCCTTCCAACTTTCCTCCCCAACGGTACTTGTAGCTCACCCATTGGGAGTCCGTCTCGAAGCAGCTACAAAACTGGCGAGCCGAACATGTCCTCGGAAACTCCCGGCGCTAAAAAAAAAAAAAAGCCATCCGCTAAAAAAAAAAAGTGAAGATAAGGGGATGGGAATTCGCATCACACATTGCCGGAGACTCATAGGCGGGACTTGGTTCATTTCAGTTGTCCAGTGAGTGCCTGAGACTCAACTTTTCAACGTGTTGTTCATAAAGGCTACTAGCCTATATTTCCTCCCACCTCGCAAACAAAAAGTGACTCTCACAATACTTATTGTTGAGTTCGAACGCATTTTCTCATACATAATCATAGAATTTATTTAAATTTGCTATAATATGAACATGCTTAATTAATTAATTAGTGTACCACCCTTTATTTTGCAAAAAGTATAATGAATAAAATGACGAATCTACAAGCAGTATCATGTGCAATGTATATGATTTATATAAAAATTAAATCAATATTACATATTTCAAATTTTTTAATATAATATTACATAGAAGAAATGGAAGGAACGCAGATGCCCCACGTGGAACCACCTGTCATCACTGCGGCAAATTGTGTGCCTCCCGCATTGGGCTGTATAGTCACCTCCGATCTCACCAATGAGACATTCCGGATTGAAAGGCCAATCTACTCGATACGAGTGTTTGCTATGATGATGATAGATATTACATTAAAATCCTAGCCTTACTCATCAGTATATTGTCAAAATGGATCCAACTATGACATTTTAATGCACGATAACCTAGAAAGTCATCTCGAAATTGACATCTTAATTATTATGAGGTAACCCGTAGTGACATTCTCACTTCGATACTTACGATGAATATATAGGACACAAGAGGGTAGCAGATCCTGGCGTTATTCTTCCATATTTGATTTAAAAAAAGATCCGGGAAAAAATAGCTTATCCTCTTGATATTACATTTAATTTATCGATCAAGTCTTTGATATTTCCAGAGAAATGGAAACTTACTAAAGTCAGTCATATTCACAAGTCGGGTAAGATCTCACTAATTTTTAACTACCGAACAGTATCGTTAGCTACTATGTTTGCCCCAAACAAACTTTACGAGCAAACACTTCATGAACACATAATTATTCAGGCATGCATGCATGCCATTTTATTCACGATTCATAACACGGATTCATCCCTCGATGATCAACAATAACCAATTTTCACGAATCAGGAGTCATCTGGTTTAGATTAAAGGATAACGAGTCGATGTAATATATACAGATTATTGGCAGAGTTAACCATGACGTAGCCTACAACTTACGAAAATGTCCTATTACGGATCATACTTACAGTATGTAAGTGGCAACACTTTGTATCATAGAGAAAAGCTCCCTTCTCCCGCTGGTGTTCCCCTGGGATCGAATCTTTTGCCTCTGTAATTTTTATCTTAATTAACCATCTCCGGGATGCCAATATAGCATTATTATTATTATTATTTGCAAATGACGTGTAATCGTTTAAATACATTTATTAGTTATGGCATTGTATGCTGCTCCAAAAGATGAAGAAAAAATAAATTGGATCAAAACAAATTGTTTAGATTTATTAGTGTCATCCGATTGCATTTACACGAAAACACACAAATGTTGGTAGAAAACACCACCATTTCCTATGTAGTTCCCATCTCAAGTCATCTAGGTTTATGGTAGGCTATACTTTGATAATAATAATAATAATAATAATAATAATATCGTATGGCCTCGGATGCAGGGTGCAAGCTTTGTTATTTGACACCCAGAGGGTAGCTTGCATGTCGAATTTCGCTGTTCCTTGACTATGAAAGTCAAGGAAGTTAGATGTTAGATAGATATCTAAGCTCCTTGAACACTATAGCGCTTTCTAGTAGAGAAATGAGGAACTTTGTGTTAGCGAAAACTCCCGAGATTAATTTTGCCATTATGAACACGGCCTACTGAATTCAAATGGGTTCTTTGACATGCCAACATCGTATGACATGCGTATCGTGTTTTTGCCGCCTTTCAAAAAAAAATCACTTACCACGGCCAGTAGCGAACCTGCAATCTTGGGGTTAGTAGACCGACATGATATCCACTCACCCACCGTGGCAAGTTATCCTTTTCCCACCGTATTGATCGAATTTTTGAGATATATTCAAAATGCTGGGATATATAAGAAGATGCACATTTTATTTTAGGAAACTGTACATTGCTAAAGATTGTATAATGCATTCGTATGAAGTAGACTTGAATTTGGCTCAATAGTTTGGAACCCAAGATGTGCGAATGCTAACGATAGAGTTGAATCGATAAAAAATAAATTCCCTATATTCTTGGAATACAAAAGGACAAATGTATATCCTAAATATGCTAAGCGGGAATATGATGGCCCAGTGGTGTGGTCAAGCTGTTGGCCTCTCACCACAGCGGACCGGGTTCGGTTCCCGGTCAATGCATGTGAGATTTTCCAAGTGAAACGCCATGTTCAGTGGTTCGGATTCCACGTAAAAAGGAGGTCCCGTGGCTATTGATCGCGAGATTGACGGTAACATAAACTACACATTTCCTTTAAAAATGCTAAGCATAATTTCTTACTGGAACTTTTTCTTTAAAGACTTTAGAGAAAAGTAGGCGGGTTATTACATTTAAATAATTTGATAACATCTTTGATAGACCTTACTTGTCATCTGAATTTGAACTATATGTTCCTTCGTGGTCAATAAGACCGAAACGTATAACATCCCACTGTCCAAGAACCAATACAGAGTAACAGGGGCGTATATAAGGGGGGTGCTGAGGGGGCTTCAGCCCCCCCCCCCGAAAAAAAGCCAATAAAAATTAAGAAAATGCTGCTTTGGTAAGAGTATAAAATAATTGTAAATTTGGTTGTACCCTAATCTTAACTTATCGGCTAAGTTATAAAACAAAATTAAAATTGAAATTATACTAACTCGTGGTGTAGTTGGTAGCATCCTTCGCTGCCGCCCCGGAGATCCGAATTCGATTCCCGGCTCTGCAAATAAATTTTAATTCTAGTCTGAGGGCTGGAACGGGGTGCACTCAGCCATGTGAGGTAAAGCTGTGAATTCCACAGTATGTTTTTTGAGAAATACATGTAAAAAAACTGTTTATCTTTCTGCTTAGTAAATTGACAAATATTTAGATATTTGCCATTCATACTCCATAGGTCATAATAGAAAATTCATTAAGTATAAAATTTTATTTGTGTGTTGTGTTGTATTTTACAACATTTTTTTGTATTGCCAGTAATAATTGTAGGCTACATAAACTTTGAATCTTATCTAAAATAATTACACAAAGTTATATGCTCTAAGGTATTGGTTGATATTTCTGGGTATTTTGCGGTGACAATCCCCTGAGAATACTCACTATTTCCCAGGATAGTACCCCCCCCCCCCCGATTTTTTTTTCTATATACGCCCCTGCAGAGTAACATAAACATTCGCCTGTCCCAAATATCCTTCACCGTGTCCACTGCCGATTGTAATGAAGCGACTGACAGCACCTGGACATGAGCTGATTTCATCACTTCCTGGCATGAGATTACCATCTCTCAGAAGCTGGCTCTGTCTTCCTTCACCCTGTTTCAAGGACATGACTTTGCGACGATGCGGTATCTGACGGTAACTGCCTGAACTACCAGCACCTCGACACGGCTAGCATTAGCAACTCAATATGCATACATTTTCTAAAATCACGATTAAACATATACGGAGTTCTTAATTTTAAAATATGTTTCAGTAGCATAATAGAGTAAACTATAAGTTGTCTTGCAGTGGAGTTTGTTTCGGTTTTCAACATCATCTGAAGGCATTGAAGAGTTTAGGAAAATCGCAGTTCAGAACTCTATTTTATATGGAGAATTGTGATTTTAACTACACTTTTTATAACTATCATTGTATTCCTGTTCGATATGCTTTTGCACTGATGAATAGTGTATAAAATACTACAGCACGCTGTAGAAACAAAATCATTTTACCTTGTCCCGTTTCTTTATAAATCGTTTCACAAACTTTTCACCCATGTTACAACAAGAGCTGGGCTGGCCGCCGGCCGTCCCAACTCCGGCCGGCTCTTAAATTGGAAAGACACAGGCAGTAGAAGTTGTGAAAAAGCAAGAAGAGATAATTAAGGTATGGTGTCTTAATGGTAATGCGTTGAAAATTAGACAGTTTCAAAGTGGTGAGGGTGCTGTTATTGATAAATCAGTGATAGGGTGGTTCAGCAAAATAAGAAGTCAGAACGTCCCTGTGTCCGGACCAATGATACAAGCCAAAGCATTGGATTTCGGGGGAGAATTAGGTATCGGAGATTTCAAAGCCTCGAACGGCTGGCTCGAGAATTTCAGAAAGCACCACGATATAAAATTTAGAGCAATTTGTGTAGAATCCACCACTGTTGATAAGGATAATGTTTCAAGCTGGGAAGAAAATTTGCCTTCCATCACTGACAGCTATTCGCCGGAAAACATTTTAAATGCGGACGAAACTGGACTGTTTTACCGCGCGTAACCCTACTGCACAAGTACATGTGCCAAATTGCAATCATTTTCTCTAACCCTCTCTATAGTGGACAGTCCTCTTTAGCGGACAGTATTTACAGCCCCAAGGGTGTCCGTTATAGAGAGGTTTCACTGTATACCGCACCTGCTTGATTAATCACCACTCGACTAGCAAACTCCACTATCTTACTTTATGCTAGATGTTGGAAGTAAAAGTCAGTAAAAAATAAACACACCGAACAAGCGGTATCTAATAAACTGCAGTACTGTATTTGAGACAGAATATTTGTACACTGGAAAACTCCACACAGTCAACACTAAACATTGACTGTCAGGTTTGCTGTATATTGCGAGTTCCATCGCAACAAAGACAAACTGTACATTCCCCCCCGGAAGTATGTAGAATTTTAATTTTCAGTCAGCCTGTTACTTTCTTACTGTTTGCAGTAATTCTTATCTTAGCAGAAGTGTGCAGACACACATCCCCAAATACTGGACTGAAACTGGTAGCAGAGACACAGTTTCAAAGCCTCTCGCTCTGCGAATGCCTTTCTGCCGTATTTGGTTTCCTGTCCATGTGATAAAACATTTAACGCAGTATTGTTTAGTGACTTGCGATATTGTAGACATGAACATCGCCTAACTACGCATGATTAAAATCTGTTTGTTACTGCGAGGATTGTGATTTCTGTATCATTGTACGCATTAGTGAAAAATCGGAGCCAAGAGAGAGAGGCCATGGTCTTCTAAATGCACCATTTCAGCACTTATATGGAGTAGAATGATGAAAACACTGAAAGATATTTCAAGTTTGACCGTTGGTGGGATTTGATCTTGTCTCAGGTGTCCAGCTTCTTAACGTTTTTAAGCCACACGGCCTCTTTCTTCTACCTGGAATCAATGGGCATGAATTTTCATCTCAAGTATCTCACATGATTTGGGGATGCGTGTCTGGGTAGTCTCTAATTTTGAAGTCCTGCCATCACGAATATGTACATACAGTGCCCGTTTGAACACACATGCCTGAATTTTGAAATCAGCGATCAACACGAGAACTGGGTCTTAGGGTCTATCTGGGCAAACAAAAATATAAACTGACTAGCTGGCTGATTCCAAAATTCAAGCATCAGTAGGGAAGAAGAGGAAATAAAGCAATGTCAAAAATAACACATTTTTAAATTATATTTACAATTTAATTTTCCTTCTCAGACGCCCTAACTAAAATAAATTCCTCCTAGGAGGTAAATGAAACTAAAGCATAAAACTGTGAGAAAGAACACCCTATTTTCCTAGGTTTCTATCTATCATACCCTATCACTTAAAAACATTTATGCAAAAACCCTATTAAAATTTAAAAATATATCTACGCTTGCACTGATGTTAAGTGAACAGAAATTAATAGTTCATCTGTCACTTAACCATTAATATAATATTTATCAGAGATTAGATTAGATGCCATGTTTGATTCCAGTCCTAATTCACGTTTAGTAATAGTTCAAACACTGTCCTTCACATTTTTCACTAACCAATTCCAAAAGTTTTTCCAATTCATATGGTTAAGTTACTGTAATATACTTCTCAAAATAGTCTGTACAATCTAAGTTCAATATTATTGATATGGGGAAATATTTCAAGTCTGTCTGCCACAAATGCATTATCCCTCCCCTAAATGCATGGGTTTTTCAAATCATTTCATGGGTGACAACTAGAAAGTGGGCCTCATGGGGTCCATTAAGTGTGTCTGATTTAACAATAACAATGTCACTTGGCATTTGTTCATTCGAATATTTTGTCTATTAGAAACAATCTCATAAGGATGAAGTAAAGCTATTTATCAAAATGAATAAGCAGTCTGAATCATCATGTTCATTTATCCACCATCATGGGATATTTATTAGGCTGTCATAACAAATGGGATTTTATGAACCTCCTGTTTCGTTTGTTCTGAGCGTCACAAATAGTAAATGAAGAGCTGAGCCTTGAATTAAGAAATATACAGATGACAAGATGGGTTTATAAATGGGGCAATCAAATATCCCTTCTTTTCTACATAATTACATAATTACACCTGCACAATTTGCAATGGGGCGATCAACGTCTAACCCTTCTTTTAATTGCATAGGTTATAGGAATCCTAAGCATTCCCTTAACATTCTCATAATTTTCACATATAACTCACAAGAGTATTATTAACTTCAACTACTGAGCCATGTCGTCACATGCTCCTCAATCTAACATTCATTTTATTTATTTAAACCACATGCCCCATTGTTATTCTATTATTATTATTATTGCTTCTCTCAATATTACGGCTCATGACTGGTCATCCGCTCATAAATTCTCACTCCAATTATACAAAACATGTATCACAACAGGGTTAGCCTTCCACTTATTTCATGTGTTTCATGAACATGACGTCATTAACTGAGATTATTATAAACAAATATAATGATTATTATTATTTTCTAAGATCATTCTAATCCATAAATCGTGACGTTCATTACTAGTTATTTGAAATAATACAACTCCATATCTTATACAAAAATAGTTGAAAATTTAATTTTTATTATTATTATTTTTATATTTATTATTTTGTTTCATCATAATTATTATCACACCAATTATCACATTCTTCATAGATCTCTTTTGTTTCATACACTTAAAACATCAATAAATAATCGCCATTAATCATCATTCTTAAGTCATTATCGCAAATTATAATTAATTACAATTAATCACAATTAATCATGGCTTACCATCATTGATCACCATCAAGTCTCCATTGACCTGTCATTACCATCACCACTCAAAAAAGTGTACGAATTCATTTTACTCCTCTTCGATTAACATTAATCATAGATAATATATTTTAATGATTCTCAAATTATCGTTCAACGTCTATTATTTTACATCACATTAAATATTTATTTATCAAACCTATCATCCTAATTATGGCAAATTATTATTATTATTTACAGTCATTACTATTCCCCAGGTTAGTATTATTATTATTATTATTATTATGCAAAATTATAATAATTCCAGAAGTTACTATTTTTAAGTTTTTAGTATACTGAATTACAATTATTATTATGATTATTCCAAAATTTATAATTACCAAAATTATTATTAGGATTATCATAGAAAAACCGGATTCGATAAACCTGGATATTTATTATTATTATTATTATTAACCTAAATTTCAACTATTCATTATTCAAACAATTAACTCAAATGCCACCACAACCATTGTTAAAAGGTCCAAAATCCATAACATAAAAATGTAGCGACTCCATAAAAGCGTCATTCAAAACAATCTGAGTTAATGACGTCATGTTCATGAAACACATGAAATAAGTGGAAGGCTAACCCTGTTGTGATACATGTTTTGTATAATTGGAGTGAGAATTTATGAGCGGATGACCAGTCATGAGCCGTAAGTCACACATGGACTAGAATATGGTGTCCTCCACCATAAATAATACAATAACCATCAAATTTCTTCATAAACTGAAGTCTACAAAATAGTGGATGCTGGTCCTAATTTATGTAATTACGTTGGCTGATGACACGTGCATAAAACGTGTATTGAAAAGTGCCGAGAAAAATTGTGCCGAGAAGGGGTTGAATGAATGGTCTTGCAAAGTTCATGACAACAAGAAAGATTAATGTAACGAACTGGCTTGCATTTTCAGATGACGGTGTCCGGTTGATGTGGCGGCGAATCCATTTCCGTGCAGATGGTATAAGCACTCTTGGCTAGTGATAATATGTACCCGGATAGGCACACACCTGAAGACCACACTGCGGTCCAACCGGTCCGGTCCAGCGCTACCCAACATCGGCTCCCATCCTCCCCTGGTCGTTTAATGCTCCATCAGGTGATTCGTATTGTTCTTCGTGAATTGCATATGTTGACGATTAACAGATATGTCCATAATGACGAATTTCGAACATGTCACACTCATGGCTTCTGCCATTCGCGGTCCCGACAACGAACTTTCCGCGTTTTCACGAGAGTCACTCAGGTTTTTAATATAAAGTGAAACAAAACAGTTCATCAATTTTACTGTGTTTTAGCACGTACTGCAGAGGATTGACTTACACTGCAGCGATATCATCCTTCATGAGCATTTCCTGTTCTGCTATCCACTAACCTACAGTATCTTTATCGTGGCCTACTGGTGGATAATGAGTATTGCTCAACAATGCTGACTAAATCAACACGCCCCACATCGTTGGCTACTTATGGACTAACAATGGGTAATGAGTATTGCTCAACAATGCCGACTAAATCGGCAAGCCCCAACCTCGTTGGTTGCAAATCGTTGAATGCACTTGGATTTACCCCCAGTGAGTACAATCGTGCATATAATTGCCAAAATGTCTGTCTTTATGAAAACCAAATATCGCGCTTAGCGTGTCTAGTACTCCAGACGCACTTGGTCTGAGTTGTTTACCACTCGAAATGTCACTGAGTTTGACTCTTACTTCACGACCTGAGCTTACACTGACCTCGGCTCGATAACAACTAAGTTCCCACACTCCTTCACTGCACTGCTCTGCACTCTGCTCCACTTTATCAGACATCTTTATCGCGTGTAATTTACTGCTCAGCCAATGCTGGACCCAGCACAACTGACTGAACTCAGCACAACTGACTCTTCTCTCTGCAGTCATTGGTAGCAAACAGTTGATCAACTGTTGAAGAAAGTACGCTGTGAACGCGGTGTGATGGAGCGCTCCCTAAACATGTTCCATGGAGCGGACGCCATTTTATGGAGCGTAGTGTTACAGCTGTGAGTTTGTGTCATCGCTCGCCGCATGAGTCACTACTGCCCCAGGGCTGGGCTGTGCCCTGCCTCCAGTATTGCGTGCGCCTTATGCAACAGGGCTACTAGGACAAAGGGATAGTCCAGAATATTCGTGACTGGACCAGCGATGGAAACCTCGAGAAGCCGTGAACCCTGGATGGATCTAGAAGCATTTATTGAGTCACCGGCCTGCTATATAAGTGCGACTTGTCAAGCAGTGGTTGTTGTTGTGTTTTACGAGCTAGTGTGAGCGATTATCCTGAGCGACAGAAGTGTGGTGACTTGCGAAACCCCTAGTGGAGCGGGGAAGTGAGACTCCTACAGAGGAACTGTGTCTTGAGCGAGTGTGTTTATTTCCAGTGCGACAGAAGTGATTGTGCTACATTGTGAAACAGTGTGTAGTACGGTGACAGGCTGGGTGCAGCTATTTCCAGCTAGCGTACGGGACCGGACTCATTAGCGAAGAGGATTAACTGTGGTCTGTTGACTAGTGAAAGGGGAAGTGTTCTCGCCGTAAGGAAACTGGAGTAAGGTAATAATTGCTTGTATTTACTGAAGAGTGCTGTATCCTTCTGGCCGCAATAAAGTTTATTATTTCTTTAAGCAGTAATTGGTGTTGTGCTTCCTACCCACCGTAATCCAGTTAACCAAGGTGCCACTAGGGGGTGGCACGTAACAACTGGTGTCAGAAGTGGGATTACGAACTCAAGCACAACACCTGACGGTCCTGGTTTCAAAACCCGAGCAGGTCATTTTCTCTAATTTTCCTGTGAGTGCATGCCCTTTACAAGACAAACAACTAAAATGGAGGAGAAATTTGCAGCATTGCTAGAAAAGTTAAATGGCATGGAAACCAAGATGGACGACGGCCAGAAGAATTTAACCAAGGAGCTAACTGCCAAATTAGAAGACGGCCAGAAGAAGCTAGAAGACGGCCAGAAGAAGATGGAAGACGGTCAAAATAAGTTAGCGGAGGACCTGAAGAAGATGGAGGACGGCCAGAAGAAGATGGAGGACGGCCAGAAGAAGTTAGCCGAGGACCTAACTGCCAAACTAGAAGACGGCCAGAAGAAGATGGAAGACGGTCAAAATAAGCTAGCGGAGGACCTGAAGAGGATAGAGGACGGCCAGAAGAAGATGGAAGACGGTCAGAATAAGTTGACACAGGACCTGAAGAAATTAGAACTGGGTCTGCGTGAGGAAGTCACGGCAGTCGAAAAGAAGTTCGACGCCTTACAAGTGGAAGTTGCCGAGCTGCGCCAACGCCCGCTGATGGGGGTGGAGGAGAAATTCAACGTCTTACAAAAGGAAGTTGCCGAGCTGCGCCAACGCCCACTGACGGGGGTGGAGGAGGAATTCAACGCCTTGCAAGTGGAAGTTGCCGAGCTGTGCCAACGACCGCTGATGGGGGTGGAGGAGAAATTCAACGCCTTACAAGTGGAAGTTGCCGAGCTGTGCCAACGCCCGCTGATGGGGGTGGAGGAGAAATTCAACGCCTTACAAAAGGAAGTTGCCGAGCTGCGTCAACGCCCACTGACGGGGGTGGAGGAGAAATTCAACGCTCTACGAGAGGAAGTTGCCGAGCTGCGCCAACGCCCGCCCACCGTTACACCGGGAATATCAGGAACGGGACATAGCAGAGTGACGCCCCCAACCTTCGACGGAAAGGTCCCATGGAGCACCTACTTACGTCAGTTCGAGGCGGCCTGTTCCATAAATAACTGAAACAACACAGAAAAGGCTACAGCTCTCATTGTAGCGCTGAGAGGTGACGCCCTTAACGTCCTTCAGGCCATCCCGACTGGATCCCAGGACTACGCTTCCCTGATCGCCCATATGGAGTCCCGATATGGAGATAGCCATCTTCAGCAGGCCTATCAGAAGCAGCTCCGGACCCGGGTATAGAAGAAAGCGGAAACCCTGCAGGAGTTCGAGATGGACATCGCACGCCTCGTAAGGCTCGCCTACCCAACAGCGCCGGCCGACTTTCTGGAGCAGATAGCGACGCAGACTTTCACCGACGGGCTACGGGACTCGGACACTCAACAGGCGCTGCGTCTCGCGCGCAATAAGACCCTGGCAGTTGCGCTGAGCCACGCACTTGAGTTCGAGACGGCAAAACAGGCATCTAGAATGCACGCGCGGGTGCGTCAAGTGGACGTCGACGAACCAGCAAAAACCAACAAGACCAAGCCCCTGGCCGATGAACTGATGGAGGCGCTAGGCCGGTTCTTCAAGAGTCGCAGTACCACCAACAAAAACGTAGCCGAAGAACATTCGGAGAGGCAGCCCGGAAGAGGACTACCGACCTGCTGGACCTGCCGTAAGAGAGGCCACCTGAGCAAGGACTGCGGTGATCGCCGCCGCCAAGGGTTTCCGTCGGGACAATCAGTCGTAGGGAAACCGCGCGGCCCAGGAAAGCAAGTATCAGCCAGCCTTGGGGGGCAAAGGTTGGCTTGTGACAGTCGTCAAGCTCCGGCAGTCCAAGTTCGTGTGACGCAGTTACGGAAGGATAATAGCAGTCTGATGGTCGACGGAGTCGTCAACGGAGAGAGCTGGCCCATGCTAATCGACACGGGAGCATCGAGGACCATCGTCAGTCCCACCGTGATCCCGAAGTGGAGAGTGCAACCCACACAAAGGAACCTCCAGCTAATAACCGCGACCGGAGAGACCGCACCGGTACATGGCGAAGCATCGCTGGAGTTCGTCATTGGTCGACGGGCGATAAAGCATCCAGTGCTTGTGGCTGACGTATCAAATGAAGTGATCATCGGACTGGACTTCCTGGACCAGAACAACATCATCTTGGATCTGAGTACCAACACTCTACACTTCGGAGGTGAGGAACTTGCTTTGCAACCTGCGTACGAGCCCATCACCGCGCGACGAGTAAGGCTGAGAGAAGACGTCATCGTTCCCGCCAAGACGGAGGTCAGCGCTGCCGTAATTGTCGACGGAACTGCTGAGGGAGTGGCGGCTGTCATCGAACCAAAATATGAGAACATCCAGACAAAAGGATTGCTAATTGCCAGGACTCATCAACATGACGTCTCGGCCGTACGTCCGCCTGTCCAACCTGAACGACTACGACATTACGGTTCACCGGGACACCAACCTAGGAGTCTGCGAGCCCGTTACCTGGATTGCCCGCATCACAGATACGACAGACGGACACCTGCAGACGGACAACCGAAGAAGATGCAGACTGCCAGAAGAACTACAGAAGCTGTACCAAGGATCCCAGGACCATTTAGACGAGAAACAATCACGCCAACTTCAGGACCTGCTACGCGAATTCCAGGATGTCTTCTCCGTGGGGAGCAGAGACTTCGGCAGGACAAGCTTGGTCCAGCACAGAATCGACGTTGGGGACAGCGCACCGATTAGGGCCCCATTCCGACGTGTCCCGCTCGCCAAGCAAGCCGAAGTCGACCGGATGGTAGAAGAGATGAAGGAGCAAGGGGTGATCGAGCCATCACATAGTCCTTGGAGTTCTCCGGTCGTGCTTGTGAAGAAGAAGGACGGTTCCACCAGGTTCTGCGTGGACTACAGGCGGGTGAACGACGTCACGAAGAAGGACAGCTACCCTCTACGCCGGATCGACGACACGCTGGACACCATATCAGGGTCAAGATGGTTCTCCACCTTGGATTTGAAGAGTGGCTACTGGCAGGTGGAGGTCCACCCTAAGGACCGCGAGAAAACGGCGTTCTCTGTGGGCAGCGGGCTCGGGCAGTTCACCGTCATGCCATTCGGTCTGTGCAACGCCCCTGCGACCTTCGAAAGGCTAATGGAGTCCATTCTGAGGGGACTACACTGGAAGACCTGCCTGGTATACCTAGACGACGTCATCGTTCTGGGGAGGAGCTTCGAGGAGCACTACAGCAACCTGAAGGAGATCTTGTTGAAGCTACGGGCTGCCCAGCTGAAGTTGAGCCCCAAGAAGTGTCAGCTCTTCCAGAAGCGGGTCCAGTAGCTTGGGCATATCGTCTCCGAGGAAGGGGTGCGCACCGACCCAGAGAAGACCGCAGCTGTGAGGGAGTGGCCAGTTCCGAAGGACAAGTCCCAACTACGAAGCTTCCTGGGACTCTGCACTTATTACCGTCGCTTCTTGAGAGGATTCGCCGACATCGCCAAACCTTTACATCGACTGACTGAGAAGGACCAACTCTTCACGTGGACAGCAGTGCACCGCGCCTATTCTGGCCTACCCCAGACCTGCAACAAGGTTCATCGTCGATACCGATGCCAGCGACTTTGGCATAGTGGGAATCCTGTCGCAAGTAGTGGACGGCGAGGAGAGAGTAGTGGCCTACTTCAGCAAGGCCTTGTCAAAGCCAGAAAGGAACTACTGCGTCACCAGGAAGGAGCTGCTCGCCATCGTGAAGACCATTGAACACTTCCACAAGTACCTGCACGGGCAAGAATTTCTCATCATGACTGACCATGCATCCCTGCGGTGGCTCCTGAACTCCAAGCAGCCCGAGGGTCAACTCGCGCGGTGGTTAGAGAGGCTTCAACAGTACAACTTTGAGATTCAGCACAGGAAAGGCCAGCTGCATTCTAACGCCGACGCCCTGTCACGAAGGCCGTGCCCCGAAGACTGCACCTTCTGTGCCCGAAGGGAAGAGAACACCGGGATACAGTGCCGAAGGACTACCGTGGACTTTCAAGGGAGCTGGAGCCGCGAATCTTTCACGCGGGCACAAGCAGAAGATGATGACCTGGGACTGATAGCCAAATGGAAAGGGGCCTGTGTCCCCAGACCCGGGTGGAACATTGTGAGTGACTGCAGCCCAAAGTTTAAGTCCTACTGGGCGCAGTGGGACTCGCTGATTGTAAGGGATGGCCTCATCTGCCGCGCCTGGTAGAGCACCGTCGGGAAGACATCTCGGGAACAAGTCGTCGTTCCAAAGGCTATGACGGAGGAAGTCCTGAAGGAAGTTCATGGAGGATCATCTGGTGGACACCTAGGGATAAAGAAGACCATGGGGAAGCTGAGAGAGCGGTTCTACTGGATCGGATGCCGAACAGACGTGGAGTACCACTGCGCGAGGTGCCACGATTGCGCAGCCAGCAAAGGCCCAGGACGAAGACGACGGGCTCCACTGAATACCTACAACGTGGGCGGCCCCATGGAGAGAGTGGCCATCGATGTTGCTGGGCCATTCCCGTTAAGCGAGGCAGGGAACCGCTACATATTAGTCGTCAGCAACTACTTTACCAAATGGCCGGAGGCGTATGCGCTCCCTAACCAAGAAGCCGCGACGATCGCAGAGACCCTGGTGAAGGAATTCGTCAGCCGGTACGGAGTACCCCTGGAGCTGCACTCCGACCAAGGGAGGAACTTCGAGTCGCAGGTGTTCCAGAACCTATGCCAGCTGCTCGGAATCCGGAAGACAAGGACAACGCCGCTACACCCTCAGTCCTACGGGATGGTAGAGCGATTCAATCGCACCATCGAGAACCATCTCCGAATAGTCGTCAGCGAGCACCAGAGGGATTGGGACAAACATCTTCCACTATTTCTCCTGGCCTACCGCGCCGCCGTGCATGAAGCCACCGGGTGCACACCAGCCCGGGCCATGTTTGGGAGGGAGCTCCGTCTACCTGTCGATCTTGCCTTCGGCCGACCTGGGAATGATCCGATCCCGGTAAGCCAGTATTGTCAAGAACTGGTCGACCAACTGGAGGACGTACACGCGTTCACGAGGAGGAAACTACGGATCGAGACCGACCGAATGAAGACCCGATACGACCAGCAGACGGATGCCGGCGGATTCCACGAGGACGACCTGGTCTGGCTCTTCAACCCATTACGGAAGAAAGGCCTGTCACCCAAACTGCAGAAGTCCTGGGAGGGCCCGTACCGAGTCGTGAAACGGATCAACGATGTCGTCTACAGGATCCAGCGGAGCCCGAGGGCGAAGATGAAGATCGTGCATCGAGATCGCCTGGCAGCCTACGGAGGGACACAGTCGGACCAATGATTGATCGGGACGATCAGCCTTTTTAGGAAGGGGGTGGTGTTACGGCTGTGAGTTTGTGTCATCGCTCGCCGCACGAGTCACAACTGCCCCAGGGCTGGGCTGTGCCCTGCCTCCTGTATTGCGTGCGCCTTATGCAACAGGGCTACTAGGACAAAGGGATAGTCCAGAATATTCGTGACTGGACCAGCGATGGAAACCTCGAGAAGCCGTGAACCCTGGATGGATCTAGAAGCATTTATTGAGTCACCGGCCTGCTATATAAGTGCGACCTGTCAAGCAGTGGTTGTTGTTGTGTTTTACGAGCTAGTGTGAGCGATTATCCTGAGCGACAGAAGTGTGGTGACTTGCGAAACCCCTAGTGGAGCGGGGAAGTGAGACTCCTACAGAGGAACTGTGTCTTGAGCGAGTGTGTTTATTTCCAGTGCGACAGAAGTGATTGTGCTACATTGTGAAACAGTGTGTAGTACGGTGACAGGCTGGGTGCAGCTATTTCCAGCTAGCGTACGGGACCGGACTCATTAGCAAAGAGGATTAACTGTGGTCTGTTGACTAGTGAAAGGGGAAGTGTTCTCGCCGTAAGGAAACTGGAGTAAGGTAATAATTGCTTATATTTACTGAAGAGTGCTGTATCCTTCTGGCCGCAATAAAGTTAATTATTTCTTTAAGCAGTAATTGGTGTTGTGCTTCCTACCCACCGTAATCCAGTTAACCAAGGTGCCTCGAGGGGGTGGCACGTAACAGTAGAAAAACTTCGCTCCATCCACGGTACAAGTTTAAATCCAACATGGCGTAGCATGAAGTAGATTTAAAAACAAATGTAAACATTGTGGAAATCGCTCAAAATAGTTCCTAAACTGATGAATACTGAAATAATAATGAAGAACACAACATCACGGTCCCTCTATAGCCTATAAAATGACCTGCATTGTGTTAAATTCGTGATATATCTTTATTCCGATTTACGGACCGCAGTTGCGACAAATGTTAACCTATGTGTGAAACAACATAACCTGACATATCGGATGTTACACCCTTTATTTTGTTCCAAGTATTAAAAATTATATGAATTCAGGTGTGTGGTTTCCTTTTTAGTGGCAATGTGCATTTTTAAAGTTTTTAAATCGATGTTTCAGCGTTTTTTCATCACTTGTAATTCGGTAATTTGGTCTGAAAATACGATTTTAACCTATGCTTTGGGCTAAATACTGTACCTCGACGAATATATTGTTGTGTAGGCAGTATAGAGAGAATCAAACTTCTAGGCTACCGGTACTGTATAAAAAATACCTTTCATTTGGAGCAAGCATAGGCTACCGGTACTGTATAAAAATACCTGCATTGTAAGGCCTACTTGGTCTACCCCAAATTCTGATAGGCTAAGACCTATTGTCAAGAGTCTTGACTCAAAAATAAATTATTTCAATACCGTAGGCTACCGGTACTTGTTGGGTTAAGGATTTGTATGTAATAGGATATAAGAATTACCGTAGGTCTGTCTGTGCCTGCATTATTAGGTGATTCTTCCAATAGAAAACTGAGTGTTTGGCTGATCAGAATGTAATGACTGGGAAATACGTACTAGTAGCCTATCAGTATTTTTCTTTTCATGGTATTATCTTAACAGTTCTCTTGCTTCTTGGATGCTGTTTAGGTCTAGATTAGCCTACACATCCACATTCCTTTCAAGAATGCTGAAAAACCTACTTACTAGGCCAATATTTTTTCTTGAAATAATCGTAAATGTTTCACTAAATTGTACGGTATTTTAAATTCACAGTCGCCTCCGTAGCGTAGCGGTCAGCACTGTTAGCTGCCGCCCCGGAGGTCCTGGGTTCGATTCCCGGCTCTGCCACGAAATTTGAAAAGTGGTATGAGGACTGGAACGGGGTCTACTCAGCCTCGGGTGGCCCAAATGAGTAGAGGGGGTTCGATTCCCACCTCAGCCATCCTCGAAGTGGTTTTCCGTGGTTTCCCACTTCGTCTTCGGGCAAATACCGGGATGGTACTGCACCATTATTCATAAAAGGGCTTAAGTACAGACATGGTTACAGTATTTTGGGAACACCCTGTAACTTCCTAACTTGCCTCTGAAGTCGATCATAACAGCTGGTCTGCAGCAAGGAAAAGCCATGCTATCATGAAAGAGATCGGCAGAGCTCGTGTTTCCGACGAGAAATCCGAAGCTCATCGATAATAACCATGTTGACTGTGTCTAACACCATATCGATCGATTCACCTGAGAGTGATTAATACAAATTAATGCATATTTAGCGCTTTATGTAAGCAGATACATGTGTCTATATGTATATTTCCATGGCAGAAAGCCATTATTAAGAAAGCCATTATTAAGAAAGTATGAAGAACAGAAGATGCTATGTTAACTCACTGCTGATTACGTTTCGACTGCGATATATTTCGTATCGAGTCATGACGTGTGAAGGAGTGGGGGGGAGCAGATGTGAGACTCAGGCGACCTCGTGCAGAGCTCAATGTATATAGAACTTGACAGCGCAGAGGGTTGAGCTGGAAATCAGTGAAAGTAAAATCGCCAGCTAACGGGAGTTTTAAAAACGTGTGACCGTGCTGAAGTGTATTCTAGTTCGTTAAGCATTCTACGTGAAGTAGAAACGTGTTTAATAGGGCTCAGACATGGTCTTAAACATGTAATAATTTACCTCTGCGACTGTGTGTCTACAGCAACTAACGGGCCATGCGGATGGATACTTTTATAATCACGACAGCGAGCTCAGCCGTGATGTGTCACGAAACTCTGCATATAAACCGTCGTGGAAATGCAGCCTAGATTTGATTCACTCTTCACTGTGATTATACTTATTGAAAAGAGTACATTCTCAAGCAAGGTGTCAAGGGGAAGGGACAATATGAAGCTTATATCCACTACGATGGTAGGCTAAATTGATTTAAGAATACTGCATTAGCAGGGTACAGCGGGGACTTGTCGAAGGCAACTTTCTTTTAGCATGAAGTGTGCACGCGACTCTCGTGTCAAGAGGGGCCGCGTCGACCCTCGTGAACTTGTTCACACGCGCGTTCTCACATTGGAACTTGTTAGTGACGGTTCGAGTTCACTTTCGCGTCGTGACGAGTTGATAAACTGTGTGCGGTCCTTCCGTTGGTGTTCGAATATGTATGGGAAGATATCGCCAGGATATGTTGGAACTATTTCGACCGACCGGGTGTTGCTCGAGCCTGGGAGGACTTTGGTTCGTTCTATAGAAACCCAGTTGAAGTCCAGCATATTTTCTGTTGGTCCGGAGCTGATTATGGCCAACGATATCCTTTTTTCCTCATCTAGATTCGCCAAAGGTACTGATCACTTCAACTTGTTACAGTAGTGTAGCGTGGACAATTATAAATACCACTTTGCCATATTTGATTTTGTAGTTTAAATGGTTCAGTAGAAAGTGCAGGTTCGATGTTTATTTCGAAACTGACCTTCTATGATGCCAGGATTTTGACTCATAAAAATGAGTGCATCCTTTGTGTAATTTTGATGAATAAATTAATAATTTCAGTAGTATTTTACAGTATTTAAAATAATATGCTCATTCTTATTTGTCGAGAAGCAAATGTAGGAGGAAGATTTACAGTTTTTCTTGTGTAAGAACATTTTTAGTAACACAACTTTCTTTTGAGAACGTTGGTTGAGTTTTCATATTCTAGTGCATTGTTCTTTAAGCACTTTCGCTTGGATAATCGTATTCTTTAGAGGGGAATTTTCCTTTTCGTATTTTGATTAAGACATTAGGAAGTTTTCGGACCCAGTTATTCTAAATGTTACTTCGGGTCCTTGGACTATATTTTCTTCAGTTTTTTTTAATAACAGATTTAACTTGTGTTTTCTGAGCGTGATTTTCGAAATGGATTGCCTAATGGGTCATTAGTCGCTTAGCCTTTGTTGCTAACCTAGATCCATGCTGTAGGTCTAATCCATCGACATTTTCGCGTTCGGGAAATTCAGGGAGGATCTTATTTTGAGATTGAATTTATTTTTATAGACCTCTTTACAACCTCAGTTTGTGTGGTTGGGCAGCGTTATATACAGTTTATATATATATATATATATATATTTTTTTAAGTTAACAATGGATTAAATTGATATCATTGCCTTTAGTGCAATAGTTTTTTCTATTAAGAGGGTATTTGAACGACATCCAAAATTGCGAGGATAATCCCAGGGACAACTTACTATAAGTCATACGTTTAAGAACTATGGATTTTGTAATGAATCAATGTAAGGCAAGTTTTTAAAGTTAGGTGGAATATTTCTGAAATCCACTGGGCTTTGTTGGTAATCTGTTACGGGATCATATTTTTCGAATTCAGGATTTTTACCATAAACAGCTGATTTGCATAATTGTGGATTTATAACAGTAAGGCTCCTATTATAGGTGCATATTGGTCTTTAGAGAGGCATGTACTATGAGTAATGTCTTTGTGTTTAAATATATTGATGCAATGCTTTGTAAAGCATATTTTTCTTGTTGAGGATTGAGCTAGGTGTGCCAATCAGGATTAGATTGATTAGGGTTTTAACCCAGAGAGAGGTGTTGTTTTAACCTAGAATGGTTAATAATTGGTCATTGTTAACTTTATCGCTGTTATCGTGAAAATGCCTGTGTGAAGATTAATATTTTTCCGAGCAGTATTGTTGGGAATCTTGAGTGGATATTCGGTTAAATATTTCCAGTAAAACTAATATAACAATTTTGTCATAAGATGTATGTTTAAAAAGGAAACCGATAACTATTTAAGACTGACTTTACAATTAATTTTTGCTTAGCTTAACTGTTCGGCAGAATTTCCCTAAAACAAGAATTGAAATAATATTAAACAGAAAGGAATGTCGTGACTTCAAGTCAGTAGGAAGAGAATAATTGAAATTATTCTGGAATTTTGTGTAAATTATATTCTGTAAATAGGCCATATGAATTTCTTCATTCAATAACAAGAACATATAAAGTTACTGAAGATGTCGTGTAGGATTAGTAATTATAACCAGGATATTTTTGTATAAGATGTTATTTCCGTTAAGGAACCGAAATTAATTTAATGTATTCAAGTCTTATAATATTTCTCTTTTTGTAAATGCTTACCCTATGGGATTGATCATCATTATTATTAATATGCCTTATATTTTAATCAGCTAAAAGTTAGTTGTGATAATGGATAATATATATTTTTTTTTTCTGGAAGATAATCCAATATTATCAATGAGATTTTTTTTGATTGGTCGTGGTATCGACGAAATTGATATTCTTCTGTCTTGTTTATTCTTACAATAAATCACTTTACTACTTGGTTTTAATTATTGCGTGATGCTTTATAGAGGTGATGGAAGGGTGTATTAAGGGGGCCATCGCTAGGTATTTTAGTGTTTACCACACATTTGAGATTCTTTCTTCCTTTTGAAGAATTCTCGTGTTTTGAGCTAGTCTTTTCTTTTTCTGAGCCTTGGTCAGTCTTAATACATCCTGTTAGGTATTCGAGTGGCCCTATTATCCCTGTGTCTGTTGGTAGAACTTGGGGGGTCTTTAGAGCCGGGGCATTTTCAGGTTCTACGATCCAGCTGCTATCCAGGGATTCAACAGGTATTGGTAGGTAAAAGGGTACATTAGGTGGCGCCCAGCTCAGGGGCTTCGAAAAACTGGAATACCAGAGCGAATACCAGGGAGTTGAATGCCATAATTCTGCCAAAATTGAAACTGAAAGTACAAAGTGGAAATTAGTTTTATGATCATGTAACACAGATCGCGAATTGGAACACCGTGTTTCTTGTGTGACTATGAATCAAGGCGATAAAATAATGGTGAACCAATATTTTGGCACGAACTATTGGAATTCCTATGGAACAAAGCAATTACGAGGATACTCGAGCTACTTGACCCACAAGTGGTATTGCAACCATTATTAATTTTTATTTTATTTTATGTATTGGAGTGGTGCCACACGCTTTGTTAATAATTTGTTCTACTTGTTTCCGGCTGATGATCATTGCTGACATCATTAAAAATAGAAGTATTTGTAGTAAATTTAAAATTTAAGTAATGGTAGAATCACAGACCTTCACCGATATAAACCAACACGCACTTGTATATGGTCGATCCCAAATGAAATGGGGCACTTTGTGTTTAGACATAAGTTTATTTTAAGGTAACGCCAGACAATAAGAATGAGCATATATGGTAAATGGTGGTTGTTTGTAGATGTTCTCGCTGTGCTTTGTTGGTGTGGTATTCTTATTTCTTGTGAAGAGTAGTGAAGCATGTCTGAAGGTAATATGGTGACTGTTGGTGACGTTAAGAAGATGTTTGAAATTCTTCAACATAAAATGGACAATTTGAATCAGGACATTGAAAATATTAAGGTCCAAACTAGATCTGCATTAGACCATATGTCTGAAACTGTGCAGGGTGCAGTTGCTGAAGGTATCAGGGGGGAAATTGATACTATGCAATCCTCATTGAAGGCTATCAATGACAGTTCTAAAAGGGTAGAAAAGAAGGTTACCAGTGTAGAATCTAATATCGAAGATATCCAGGATGATAATAGAAAAACTCAACTAGATATCAGTACATTACGGGCTAATGTTGGATTGATACAGGTTGCCCAAGAAAGAATCCAGAATAGTCAAACTTCAATGCAAACTAGTCAAACATCAATCCAAACAGATCTTAACAATATGCAAACTAGTCAAACATCAATCCAAACAGATCTTAACAATATGCAAACCAGTCAAACATCAATCCAAACAGATCTTAACAATATTCAGACTAGTCAAAGGGGAATTGAGGAAACTGTAAAGGATGTAAACTCTAATGTAAGGATTATGCAATCCCAAATCAATGATTTAAGAACAGATGTGGGATTAATAGAATCCAGTCAAAATAAAATGGGGCTAGAGGTCCGAAAAATCGAATCTAGTCAAAATCAGACGGAGGTTAAGTTAATGGAGCTAGAAAAATCTAATAAAGAATTTCAAGTTGAGATTAGACTAGACTTTGAAAAGAGTGTGAAGCTCAGTAAAAAAAATTTAGAAACACTTCAGCTGCAGTTTTCCCATGACACTAATCAGACCCAGAATAGCCTGGAACAGTTGAAATGTGAAATGGGGACACTCCGAGCTCAAGTCACTGATCATACGAAACTTCTCAGGGATGATTTTGACATCGATTTGAAAGGGATCATAAGTGATAATATTGTAACATTTCGTCAAGATATTATGAAAATTAATGAGGAATGTTTTAAAGTTGAGAAATCTAAGTTAGAATCTAAACTTGCCACTGGTCTTGCAACTAATAGCAAAGACATAATAAATGTTAGGGAAGATCTAAGCAAAAGAATGGATGGAATTCAAAATACTCAGGTTAATAACATATCCGATTTAGAGAAGCGTATTAACAGTGTTGAAACTAAAGTCGACCAAAGTAAGATAGAGTTAAATGAGGTCAGGGAGAAGAAAACTTCCGAGATTAATGAAATTAGAAAGGGTCTCGAGCAAATTAATCTAGAGGGGCATATCAATTTAGATACTCTAAAAGATCAATTGCGATCACTCTTACAGTCCGATTTTCGAGTTCTAGTTGAACAACCTGAAGTGATAGTACCTGATGGTAGGGAAAGGATGATACAGGAATCTTCCAACAACGAACCCAACGTTCGGCTCAGTCAAATGGAACATTCGAGTCCCATTCGAACAAGCAGGGAAACTTTTAGTTCTCCGAACCCCAACGTAGGCGTGGGTGATTATACTTCGAAATCATCGGAAAGGACACCGAATGTAACCATAATACGAAATTTTGATGACAAACCTAGGAAGTTTAGCAATTTGGATGGAATGACACCAATCGAATTTGTCAGGACATTAAGAGATTACTTTTTGGAGTCACATGTGCCACGTGAGCGTGAGCTACGTATGGTGGAAAGGTTTCTCACCGATGCTCCGTTACAATGGTTCAGGGCTTTTCGTTACACATTTGACAACTTTGAGCAGTTTTCGGAAGCCTTCATACAAAGATTTTGGTCGATCGAGGTCCAACAGAATGTGAGATCAGAAGTCTATTCACGCAAGTACTCCAGTACAGGACCAACCAGCTACGCTGAATACTTTGCGTGTCAGTTAGCAAAACTCCGTTTTCTTCAGCCGCCGTTAACACAGGAAGAACTCCTTGAAGCTATCTCACGTCAATTGCCTGCGGAAGTAAGGAAATCAATTATTTCCTCCGGAGTATCGTCTTTAACGTCGTTAGATGACCTGTTACGTCGATTAGATCATATGAGTATGATGACGCAACCTACTATAGTCAAAAATGCCAGACAGGAATCGAAAGTTGTAAACGCGGTAATGATGAACCGTACACAGCAGACGGATCGTTTCGAACAAAGAAGAGATGATAGAATAGGTCCTATCAGAAATACCCATCAGGAAGAGAGGAGATGGGAAAACCAACGTAGGGACGCCCAGGAGAGGCCTTGGCAACGTCGCTACGAGGAGAGAAATTTTTATCGAAGAGATAATGATCGAGACCGGAATGATCATCGAGAAACGCCTTATGATAGGAATTACAGATATGATCAAAATAATCGAGATAACAGATATAATAGGAATGATAGAGATACCCGAGACAATAGAGATAACAGATATAATAGGAATGATAGAGATACCCGAGACAATAGAGATAACAGACAAAATCAAGGGTACTCAAGATACAACAATTATCGAACGGAGGCGTCCGATAAAAAAGTGCAACAGGAGAGGCTCAAGAGAGGGCGAGATAAGTCCACGGAGGTTGGACGAAGAAAATCGAAGGAAAGAAAGGATGAAAATCTAGATAAGTCACAACCCAGTACTAGCAGAGAAGGTCGGAGTTCAGAAAGAGCTCCGGATCGAGAGAAAAAAACGCCAATTTCCGGGCGAAATTAATAACTGACGTTGCCACGCATTCCTCTGATATCACGATTTTTGAAATATTTGAAGCTACTGACGAAGACCTTCTATTTGAACCAGAAACGAAACCGAGAGGAAGGATAGTTGAACTTCCCGTTATTGATATACTAATTGGTCTACAACATTGTAAAGCCTTGATGGACACAGGTGCTATGATCTCAATAGTTGACGAGGACTGTTTTGAAAGATTGAAACCAGAAAATCAATTTACCATTCTTCCAGCATCTCCAACAAAAATTCGTGGGATATTTAAGGATAAAACTATGAAATGCAAAGTGCAGATTCTAATGAAATTCTGGATCAATGAGAGAAGTTACGAACATATTTTTATAGTCGTTAAGAATATTAATTTTGACGTCATACTAGGCATCGATTTTATTACTCAAGCTAGAGCAATCATCGACATGGACAAAGGAATAATAAGATTCAAGGAAGAAAGTATAGAGGATGTAGTGATGGAGGAAATGGATGGAAACGAAATTAATAGAGATATCCCTAGAATGGAAATCCTAGATCACGGGTTATGGCAGAAATTAGCAAGTTCGCGAGAATTTACTGTCCTGAGGATCATGCGAGCTGGGTGAAGTTCATCCCACTCATGGAAAGATGCATGAATTCCACATTCCATGAGAGCTTATCAGATATACCTATGGTTGTTCACCATAATAAGAGGCCAGAAAGAGCCTGGACAGAGATCGTGAGATTTCTACCTAAGGACAGGGAGCCTACAGTCCAAGAAAGAATTAATTCAGCTAGAGAAAGCTTGATGGATGCAGCCGAGAAGCGGCATAAACGAATCAGAAATAAAAGATATCGGCCACCGATGAGAGTAGGCGAGATGATTCTCGTCAAGAAACCGACGAAAGCAGATGTGGCTAAGAAGCAATTCACCAAGTTTTCCTATGTCTTCCACGGACCCTATAAGATTGCTAGGTCGTTCGGAAATAATTGTTATGAGGTTGTAAGCCTAAATGAAAGAGAAATGATAGGTCGTTTCAATGCAAAGAACCTGAAAAGATATGTGAAGAAGATAGACTGAGTGTTGACTGAATAATGCTACATATGCCGAGATTACCTGGAATGGTGTAAATAAAAGTTGAGAAGACTTTTATTTAAGGTATCAAAGGGAAAATGCACCATTATTCATAAAAGGGCTTAAGTACAGACATGGTTACAGTATTTTGGGAACACCCTGTAACTTCCTAACTTGCCTCTGAAGTCGATCATAACAGCTGGTCTGCAGCAAGGAAAAGCCATGCTATCATGAAAGAGATCGGCAGAGCTCGTGTTTCCGACGAGAAATCCGAAGCTCATCGATAATAACAATGTTGACTGTGTCTAACACCATATCGATCGATTCACCTGAGAGTGATTAATACAAATTAATGCATATTTAGCGCTTTATGTAAGCAGATACATGTGTCTATATGTATATTTCCATGGCAGAAAGCCATTATTAAGAAAGCCATTATTAAGAAAGTATGAAGAACAGAAGATGCTATGTTAACTCACTGCTGATTACGTTTCGACTGCGATATATTTCGTATCGAGTCATGACGTGTGAAGGAGTGGGGGGGAGCAGATGTGAGACTCAGGCGACCTCGTGCAGAGCTCAATGTATATAGAACTTGACAGCGCAGAGGGTTGAGCTGGAAATCAGTGAAAGTAAAATCGCCAGCTAACGGGAGTTTTAAAAACGTGTGACCGTGCTGAAGTGTATTCTAGTTCGTTAAGCATTCTACGTGAAGTAGAAACGTGTTTAATAGGGCTCAGACATGGTCTTAAACATGTAATAATTTACCTCTGCGACTGTGTGTCTACAGCAACTAACGGGCCATGCGGATGGATACTTTTATAATCACGACAGCGAGCTCAGCCGTGATGTGTCACGAAACTCTGCATATAAACCGTCGTGGAAATGCAGCCTAGATTTGATTCACTCTTCACTGTGATTATACTTTTTGAAAAGAGTACATTCTCAAGCAAGGTGTCAAGGGGAAGGGACAATATGAAGCTTATATCCACTACGATGGTAGGCTAAATTGATTTAAGAATACTGCATTAGCAGGGTACAGCGGGGACTTGTCGAAGGCAACTTTCTTTTAGCATGAAGTGTGCACGCGACTCTCGTGTCAAGAGGGGCCGCGTCGACCCTCGTGAACTTGTTCACACGCGCGTTCTCACATTGGAACTTGTTAGTGACGGTTCGAGTTCACTTTCGCGTCGTGACGAGTTGATAAACTGTGTGCGGTCCTTCCGTTGGTGTTCGAATATGTATGGGAAGATATCGCCAGGATATGTTGGAACTATTTCGACCGACCGGGTGTTGCTCGAGCCTGGGAGGACTTTGGTTCGTTCTATAGAAACCCAGTTGAAGTCCAGCATATTTTCTGTTGGTCCGGAGCTGATTATGGCCAACGATATCCTTTTTTCCTCATCTAGATTCGCCAAAGGTACTGATCACTTCAACTTGTTACAGTAGTGTAGCGTGGACATTTATAAATACCACTTTGCCATATTTGATTTTGTAGTTTAAATGGTTCAGTAGAAAGTGCAGGTTCGATGTTTATTTCGAAACTGACCTTCTATGATGCCAGGATTTTGACTCATAAAAATGAGTGCATCCTTTGTGTAATTTTGATGAATAAATTAATAATTTCAGTAGTATTTTACAGTATTTAAAATAATATGCTCATTCTTATTTGTCGAGAAGCAAATGTAGGAGGAAGATTTACAGTTTTTCTTGTGTAAGAACATTTTTAGTAACACAACTTTCTTTTGAGAACGTTGGTTGAGTTTTCATATTCTAGTGCATTGTTCTTTAAGCACTTTCGCTTGGATTATCGTATTCTTTAGAGGGGAATTTTCCTTTTCGTATTTTGATTAAGACATTAGGAAGTTTTCGGACCCAGTTATTCTAAATGTTACTTCGGGTCCTTGGACTATATTTTCTTCAGTTTTTTTTAATAACAGATTTAACTTGTGTTTTCTGAGCGTGATTTTCGAAATGGATTGCCTAATGGGTCATTAGTCGCTTAGCCTTTGTTGCTAACCTAGATCCATGCTGTAGGTCTAATCCATCGACATTTTCGCGTTCGGGAAATTCAGGGAGGATCTTATTTTGAGATTGAATTTATTTTTATAGACCTCTTTACAACCTCAGTTTGTGTGGTTGGGCAGCGTTATATACAGTTTATATATATATATTTTTTTTTTGAAGTTAACAATGGATTAAATTGATATCATTGCCTTTAGTGCAATAGTTTTTTCTATTAAGAGGGTATTTGAACGACATCCAAAATTGCGAGGATAATCCCAGGGACAACTTACTATAAGTCATACGTTTAAGAACTATGGATTTTGTAATGAATCAATGTAAGGCAAGTTTTTAAAGTTAGGTGGAATATTTCTGAAATCCACTGGGCTTTGTTGGTAATCTGTTACGGGATCATATTTTTCGAATTCAGGATTTTTACCATAAACAGCTGATTTGCATAATTGTGGATTTATAACAGTAAGGCTCCTATTATAGGTGCATATTGGTCTTTAGAGAGGCATGTACTATGAGTAATGTCTTTGTGTTTAAATATATTGATGCAATGCTTTGTAAAGCATATTTTTCTTGTTGAGGATTGAGCTAGGTGTGCCAATCAGGATTAGATTGATTAGGGTTTTAACCCAGAGAGAGGTGTTGTTTTAACCTAGAATGGTTAATAATTGGTCATTGTTAACTTTATCGCTGTTATCGTGAAAATGCCTGTGTGAAGATTAATATTTTTCCGAGCAGTATTGTTGGGAATCTTGAGTGGATATTCGGTTAAATATTTCCAGTAAAACTAATATAACAATTTTGTCATAAGATGTATGTTTAAAAAGGAAACCGATAACTATTTAAGACTGACTTTACAATTAATTTTTGCTTAGCTTAACTGTTCGGCAGAATTTCCCTAAAACAAGAATTGAAATAATATTAAACAGAAAGGAATGTCGTGACTTCAAGTCAGTAGGAAGAGAATAATTGAAATTATTCTGGAATTTTGTGTAAATTATATTCTGTAAATAGGCCATATGAATTTCTTCATTCAATAACAAGAACATATAAAGTTACTGAAGATGTCGTGTAGGATTAGTAATTATAACCAGGATATTTTTGTATAAGATGTTATTTCCGTTAAGGAACCGAAATTAATTTAATGTATTCAAGTCTTATAATATTTCTCTTTTTGTAAATGCTTACCCTATGGGATTGATCATCATTATTATTAATATGCCTTATATTTTAATCAGCTAAAAGTTAGTTGTGATAATGGATAATATATATTTTTTTTTCTGGAAGATAATCCAATATTATCAATGAGATTTTTTTTGATTGGTCGTGGTATCGACGAAATTGATATTCTTCTGTCTTGTTTATTCTTACAATAAATCACTTTACTACTTGGTTTTAATTATTGCGTGATGCTTTATAGAGGTGATGGAAGGGTGTATTAAGGGGGCCATCGCTAGGTATTTTAGTGTTTACCACACCTTTGAGATTCTTTCTTCCTTTTGAAGAATTCTCGTGTTTTGAGCTAGTCTTTTCTTTTTCTGAGCCTTGGTCAGTCTTAATACATCCTGTTAGGTATTCGAGTGGCCCTATTATCCCTGTGTCTGTTGGTAGAACTTGGGGGGTCTTTAGAGCCGGGGCATTTTCAGGTTCTACGATCCAGCTGCTATCCAGGGATTCAACAGGTATTGGTAGGTAAAAGGGTACAGTACCTACTGCAAGGCCACGGCCGCCTCCTTCCCTCTTCCTAGCCTATCCATCCTAATCTTCCATCCTCTCCCCTCCCTCATGAGGTCCCTGTTCGCTTTGCAGGTGAGGCCGCCTGGGCGAAGTGCTGATCGCACCTCCCCAGTTGTATCCATCCCGACCAGATGTTCCCAGCTCCAGGACACTGCCCATAGAGGCGGTAGTGGTGAGTTCCCTCGCTGCGTCCGTGGGAACCACCAACCTAGAGGGTAAATTGACTAAATAAAAAAATAAATAAAAAAATAAATTCACATAGCTCATTATCAGACCGCTTTCAGCTTGGACTGAATGAAGTTAATTTGGTCTTGTATAGGCCCTAGCCTATAAATATGTTTCTATGTTTGAAAGAAACCAGCTTCCCTTGGTAAGCATTTCAAGTACCGGTAACCATTACTTTACTTTTCATGGCATTAGCAGTCTTATCTTAACAGTTATCTTGCTTCTCGGTTGCTGTTCAGGTCTAGATTAAACAGCCACATTCCTTTCAATGTAATGAATATTACCAACCGTACTGGTACCATTGGCTATAATTGGGCAAGCTCAATAGCCAATGTTCACTGCAGTAGGCTACCAGTACCGTACATCAAGAAGCTGGGAATGATTATGCACTGAAACTCAAGATATAATATATATATACTGTATATAAATTTCTTTTCTTACTTTGTTACTTTCTTACTTTTGTTACTTTCTTTTCTTACACAAGGAGAGAAAATTAAGCACTCTCCAACATAGCACTTACCCAGTTTGTCCTTTATTTCCTTCACTTACGGTATCTCAACATGCCTGAGTATTAACATTTTGTGACAATTATTGTATGCACATACTGTATTTTGTCCATGCTTCAACTAATCCAACACCAAAATTTCCATCCTTGACTTCCTTTTGTCAAACGAGTGATGATTTTCTCTCAGGGGACAGGTTAGGTCTCTGTAGCCTAATCAAATAGGAACTGACTATTAAGTAAAATGCATTATGAGAATGGATTTAGAAATTGTGACATAAGGCTAATTTATTTTACTCACTCTCTTGTGTGTATGCTACATATTGATCTATATTTTAACAGTAGCCTAGGCTACAGGATACATTTCAAAATGCTGTGGTGTCAGTGACATGTGCATGTATTTTTAACTGAGGCTAGGATTGGGAAGGAGGCTTTAAGTTACAAGCTTAATAACATGTATAGGAAATTGTTAGTAAAATGAAAACTTTAAGGGAGTGAGGAGTCATGAATATTACCTACTGGTACTGTACAGTAGGCTATAGGCTACAATTGGTCAAGCTTGCTAACCTAGGTTCACTGCAGTAGGCGACCAGTACATCAAGAAGCTGGTAATGGTTATGTACTGAAACTCAAGATATATAATATATTTTTCTTCTTACACTGGCAGAGAAAACTGAGCACTGTTCAACACAGCACTACCCAGTTTGTCCAATATTTCCTTACCTTATCTCAACCTGCCTGAGTTTTAACACCTCATTACAGTGATGCTTCACTTTATAATCTGCATATTCTATCACACAGCAGTATTTGCTGCTGACCACAGAAGACCTGATGTTCTTGTACAGTGACTGAATGAACTATGTTTGTTACAAAACTACACCTAGGGTATAGTTCTGCTGTACTGTAGTTTCATTTGTATTCAATCTGGTAATGAGCCTAGGTGGAAGATATTACTTCTTTTAACATTTAGTTTGCTGAGTCGTACCAACCATCTCTCTACCAGGCACATATTGATCAACAAAGGGAATTGTTAGTAACCAAGTATCAATACCTTTAAGAGAGTGGCGAGTCATGAATGTTACCTTCGGTAATGGTATGTAATTGTGCGAGCCCACTAGCCAAGCCCCATTCAAGTACCAGTATTGTACATCAAGCAGCTGGTAATGATTATGTACTGAAATTCAAGATAATATGTAGTCATTGCTGCTTTTTGGGTACAAATTATAAATATATAAACACACTCCTGGAAAAAGTTACACTTTATTAGTTAGTTATCACACTTAAATGGGCAATGGGCAACTAATACATGTAATTGTTTCCAGGAGTGTGTTTACATATTTATAATTTTGTACCCCATGTTGACCGACTGAGAAGCAGCAAAGACAATTTGTTTAGGCAACACTTAAAAAAAAGAATGGCTTCAAATTATCACAGAAAAGATGTATTCTTTAGCACTGCTTCATTTATCTTTGCTCCTAGGAGGCATTCATCCTGTTACTTTCCTGCTTTTTACTTTTTTTTATATTTTATTTTTTTCAGTTTATATTTTTGCAGTCTAGTTTCCTCTACCTCATTCTCTACTGTCCAGACTTGGGTAGCAATAATTTTAAAATGCCCTATTTTCCTGAATTCTTTCTATGTTACTGGACCATTTGATGACAAGATCTATTGAAAAATCAATTGTGAAAGCATCTTTTAGACAACTGTTTTCAACCAAAAATCTGTAGCCTAACATTTTTCATTTTCATTAGATGAACAGTAGCCTATAAGGAATATGGTATGGAAACCAGTTGTGTATTGATAGGAGGAGAATGGACTGCCAAGTAAGAGACTAAGTTAATCCAACAACAGTTCATGTTGTGCCTTTCTCTTTAAGTACTAATATTGGGGTGTAAACAAGTAAGGTACCGGTATAACAAGCATAATACAGGCTCGTACCATGATTTCCTTTGCTTTAAATGAGGGACCCAGAAATTTTATTTCTAGATGCTGGTTATAATTTTAAAGGGTGGAACCTTGAGGTCATCTGACCTAATTAGATAGGGGAAGGGTAATGATCCAGATAAATACCTCTAGTTGACAGGTAGGGACAATGTGATGTACATTCTTGTAGTGTTTCAAATTAATTTTGCAATCTAACCTGATTTTTTTGTAAATACAATTAATTTGTATAGTACAGTAACTAAAAACTGTACAGCACAGTTAAGCTGATGAATAAATCCAAAAGCTTCAAATCCTTGAGAAGAAAACTAGAGTGAAAAAGAAAAGATATAAGAAGCAGGAAAATATCAGCATGAAGGATACCTAGGAACAAATTAGATAGATGAAGCAGTGCTAACAAATAATGAAGTCATCATGTGTGGATGACTGGTAAGAGGTTTATTACTGCTAGACTTACAGACTCTTGACCCTTCTCATAGGATATAACCCTAGATTAATAAAATCAAAGCTATATTGATATTCTTGAATAAATATTCGTCTATTGAGACGTAGGCCTAACCTACCTTGATCAATTTGAAGAGATTAAAATGACTTCAATTATCATAAGTCTTGGGATATACCACCTTAATATACCGTACCATACGTTAAACTGTTAAGTATTCTTTACCATAGTCAAACTAGCAGAACACAATAAATGCCGTATCAGAAAGGCAAGTAATTTACGTACGTAGGCCTAAAATTATCGGGAGCAAGGTATGGTTTGATACATGTTCACAGCCTTCGGTACATAGTTTCAGAGCAATTTCGTTCCGAGTTGCAAAACTAAAGGTAAATTAGATACTGATCTAATATCAGCATTCACTCTCACAAGATTATCTGATCATTTCAACATCGCAGGCTCGAGGATAGTACATCGCCCTTGTCCACTTTCGAACAACGCGCGCTGCTACAGATCAGATGGAGCAAACCGTTCACAGGTACACGTAAAACCTGATCCCGCTCCCGATGCGTCAGCTTTGGAGCTGTTGGTCAACTGTTTGCTACCGTGAACGCAACCATTGTCCTTCTTATCGCCTGGTCGACCTTGAGCATTGCGTCACGGACATGCGCAGCATATATAAAATCACATATTTTCCAAATACTTCTTATTCCAATATGACATTCTACAGAGATCACAGGAAAATATAAGCTTTATTCTCTTGTTGTTCTAGATGTTCCCTTCTGTCTATTCTTCGTTAATATTATTCAAAATATAATATAGTGTCTTGCCACTAGCGCTCCAATGTTCGCTCATGCTGCCACCTCTAACACGGTCGCCTAACACAGCAAGCGCGTGTTTCAAAATAGTGGATCGGCGCGGCCTTCAAAAATCGCGAACAGCTCTCGCGGACAAAATCACATAAACCACATCGTGAATTGGGCACAATACAGAGTGTAACAAAAATGTACGGCACAAAATCCAGGACACATTCCCCACACGCTGACGAAGAAACTATGTTTTATGAACATGGGTCCGGAAACGCTTTGTTTCCATGTTATACCTCATTGTTTCCAACTCATTAACCATAGGAAACACACAAGAACAGAACGTACTGAGCCCGAATTTATCGAACCCAGGATATTCTGCAGTCGAGCATCGAACCTGTGCTGCGATGGAGTGATAATATTTTATTTAAGAAGGAGTACGCCGCATATGCATGTAGTTAATGCAGGCAATGCCGGCAAGAAGATGTTGTCTTGCTATAAGCCTTTATAAAAGCAAGGAATGGAGAGAAATACTTAATTTTATAATCGGTGTATTTTTAACATGGGAAGATTGATGCTCAAAGGGAGCTGGAAATTGTCATTTCGTTGAGTCCTTGGCGAGTTACGCTGGCTCAAACCAGATTTGACGCGTGTGTGAGAGAAACAGACAGGGTCTTCCGAGAGGAGAGGGTTTTACACGCGACCCCTCAAGACCTCAAGTCGAACATACGCCGAGCCACGCGCCAAATATACACAAAAGGAGTCACGTGATCGCAACTAAGCCAATCAAATAATTTACAGATATTATCGCGGATATAATTATGATTAATTATTGAAATAATTATAACCAATTTGAGTATGGGAATACGAAGCTATTTGGAAATATAAATTATGGACTGAAGAGTTATTTGAGATTAAACATTGTTGAAGAGATATTCTGATAAGAAGTGGACAGGCGCTGTTATCACGCGAAGACGCCATTTTTATGCAGAGGAGACAAGTCCTGCCTCGAGACCAGGGTCATTTAACTCCGAGCGATTGAAATGTCAAGTCATGTAAATTAAGGCTCCAGCATTTATTACAGAATTCGAGTCAGCGAGGAAGGAAGATATACCGGGAGGCAAGCGACTTCGTCCGGTCAAGAAATAGAAGGAAGCCCCGTTGAGAACACGCAGAGCGAATTAACGCTTTAATTTGAAGAAGAGAACATTACTGCATTATACAAGTTTTATATAGCAGAAGAAGAAGGCTGACTACGATAATGCTTTACAATTTCTCAAGATATACACATAATCTCAGGAGAAATACATTTATCAACGATACTTCAGAAATATTAAACAGCTTTTTATCATGTCGACCAAAATAAGTCAGAAAGCATATTATAATTTGAACTCTACAGAGGGAGTTATGACTTGTTAAACGCTATGATGGGGAAATAATCTACAATCGATGATGTGGACACCGGGTGTGACTTAGCCAGACGAGGAGGAATGAAGAAGAACTACCGCACGTCCAACTGTAGTTCAAAGATGTCACAAAATGCAACTCTACTAATGGAGATTCCAATATCTCCGTGGAATTCTCGCAACATTATCGTCATACTATATGCATTCACCATAGAACATCGATAGAGCGGCCGTACGAAGAGGTATTCGACAGAATCATCTGATTCGGAAACGTACGCGAGATGCCAGGGCAGATTGGAGGTACGAGACCGGAGAGCAGCGTTCATTCAACTCAAGTCATTCCAGGCGGCGAGCTGTTGTGGATCGAGAACAGCCGGGCCAGGTGGTGGGCAGACAAGCAGCCGAGTACCGTATGCAGGTATTTGATGAACGCAGCGAGAGGAATCCTGTTCTCAGCTGTGCGCCTTCACCGCAGATTTTCGAGAGACGTATGGGCAGTAAGGTATTTGAGAGCTTACGATTCATTTAGTAGTTGTTGCCATGTTGTGTGTATCTTGTTTTGACCAACATTTATGACCAGGTTAATCTTCATTGTTTTTTATTGTTTGTTTAGCCATGTTAGGTGACATTTTAGTCATTTTAGAGTTTGTAATAAATTTTCACGATACCGTGTGTCGATTGGACGTGTTGTAAAATTCTTTAATATATTCCTCGTCTGCTTTTTAATAGTAATTCCGTGCATAGTAATTGTTAGTTGAACGTCGTTGTTGTAGACGTATGCGCTGATGGTAAGACGCAAAATTTTAAGGGACTTGTTCAATGCAACGATAATATAATATTTTAGGGCCGTTTTTACCAACTCTTCAATAACAATTAGTTAGTTAATTTCCATTTAACTTAAATACGAGATTTAATGCGTGATTATCTTCGATGCATTTCACGAGGCCATTTGGTTTCGCAATTAGTTAAATAAGATTTACGGCGTCGCCTCCGTAGCGTAGCGGTCAGCATGGTTAGCTGCCGCCCCGGAGGTCCTGGGTTCGATTCCCGGCTCTGCCTCGAAATTTGAAAAGTGGTACGAGGACTGGAACGGGGTCTACTCAGCCTCGGGTGGCCCAAATGAGTAGAGGGGGCTCGATTCCCCCTCAGCCATCCTCGAAGTGGTTTTCCGTGGTTTCCCACTTCGTCGTCGGGCAAATGCCGGGATGGTACCTTCTTCAAGGCCACGGCCGCCTACTTCCCTCTTCCTTGTCTATACATCCTAACCATCCCTTACCTTCCCTCATGAGGCCCCTGATCGCTTTGCAGGTGAGACCGCCTGGGCGAGGTGCCAATCCCACCTCACCAGTTGTATCCCTTCCGATTCGATGTTCCCAGCTCTAGGACACTGCCCGTAGAGGCGGTAGTGGTGAGTTCTCTCGCTGAGTCCGTGGGTTCCACCAACCTGGGGGGTTAAAAAAACCGGCTTTCGCGCATGCGTAACTTGGTTTCATCTTGGAGAGCATGGCGGACAGAATAAGAAGCGTCCAGCTTCCTTGAGACTTTCTGGAACATAATTATAAATGCAGAGAAATACAGAAGACTTCATTCATGGCAAAAGCTTAAAATTATATGAAAAGGACGCTCATACCCAGTTGTCTTCGTAGCGTAAGCGGTTGAGGGCCGGCTCCTCAATTTATTATGCGGCGCTGGAAGGAGTTCGAATCCCCCTTCGTATATAATTTTTTTATTTCCGTATTCGTCTTTCTTGGTGTTAAAACCTAATAATGTGTGAGATCTTTTATAATTTCATTGTCATAAACATATTTTATATTCATATGGATGAAAGTACGTGTGAAACACGGAAACAAACCACCATTGCGGAATTCGCAAGGCACAGTTCAGTTGTTTCCCGCCACTTTAAAGATGCTTTAGAGAGTTGAGTTGTCAGCTTTGGCCATTTAACGTAATTCCTTGTTTGTGGTAAGTTAACGAGCGTTTCTGTTTGCTGAAATGCTCGTGCAAAGTTAAATAACTTTAAATGATGAATTAAGAGGTAATTGACGTTGGTGAAAACGGCCCTTGGTATTATGTCTACGAGTATAAGCGATATTTTATAGGTATTGAGTGTAATGTTAATGTTGTTGTTGGAACAACAGAGTTAATGCGATGTGTGCAAGATTGTTTATGCACCATGAACCACGATAGAAAGAGGTCAATTTAACCACGAAGATAATCTGCCATATTGCTCATCATTTATCGGTTTATTAATGATTGTGACTTATAGAACAGAAATTACCTTAGATGGTTGTTACTAATGATCAATTGGATTGACATTTTTACTGAAAGAGGCGATATAGTAGTGATTCTGTTTCTAATGAAAGATTTAAATGAAGAAAGATGTCAGGAGATATCCAGAAGGATCAATTAAGATCTATAAAGATCTAGAAAGATATATCATGCAGGTCGTGATTATTGTACATAATTGTAAATACAGTAATTTAAATAATGGTAACGATATTAGGTCTATTTACATGTTGAAAAATTGAGGAACGTTAGGATGTGATCTAACGAAACAGCATTGTATTATGTAGGGATATTTGAATGTAAACAATAGGAGTAACCTGAGGGGAAGCGAATCTCAGATTTATAGTGGGATTGATAAGTTGATCAACGTTCATTTGTTGGACTTAATGTCTATATTTTAAGGAGGCAGTTATTTCAAGTAAGGACAGGGTGTTGTCCTAGAATGTGACGAAATTCACAATGATTTTATTTATCAACAAGTGATGCATGATTTTATTTATGTTCAGAATGCTTCGAGCATATGTTTTATTAATTGTCAGAGTGTTATTTTTGTGAATAAATATTGACAGGCACTATTTGGTCTGCCTGTTCCTCTTATAGAATTTCACGTTTCTTCTTTTAACAATTAAAGACGGTGGTACTACAAGGTAGATACAGGCGCCCATTTAATAGTAACCGTTCACCCTCGAGATTCCGAGAATCTTGTCCTACCACACTTTGCAGTAGGAGTTTGTTAAATGTACATAGTTAGTAATACGACAGCTTTTAACATAATGCGCCTAGAGGTTCCCAGCTAACCATCTAGCGGGATTTGTTGATTTGTCTAGCTGGGTATCTGCAGTCCTTGCGATCCTTCCCATCCTCGGATAATAGGTGGTGGCTATGTGAATTTCTGGTACAGTACCAGCATACCGCATGCAACTCTTTCTCACAGGAGATGTTCAATATGCCCTCCGTGCGCATTGATACATGAATCAACCCACCGTCGCAGTGAATCTCGGATGCGATGATGTATGTCTGGAATACTGCGTATGGTTTCGCAGCCTTCCATAATACGGTCACGGAGACTCTGAACATCTTGTACTGGGGTTCGATACACAAGAGCTTTCAAATGCCCTTACAAATAATTGTCTCGTGATTTTAGGTCCGGAGATCCACCTCTACCTGTCCATCTGTCACCAAATCTGTTATTTAGAAGCCGATGGACATTAACACTAAAATGAATAGGTGCTGCATCGTGCATGAAGTTGTCGCACATCTGCTAAGTCACATGGCAACAGAGCCATGTAAAACAAAACACTGGCGGTGAATCTACGATAATGACAACGTAACCAAAAGTGCATGTTCCTCATGATTCTAACGGTCTGTTCTTGTGTGTTTCCCATGCTTAATGAGTTGGAAACAATGAGGTGTAACATGGAAACAAAGCGTTTCCGGACCCATGCTCATATAACATAATTCCTTCGTCTACGTGTGAGGAATGTGTTCAGCATTTATGCCGTACATTTATGTTACACGCTGTATATTTATTCATGATGACAAATTCAGTAATATAAATAAAAAGTATTTATTTGAACTTTAATCTCAAACAAATTGGAACAGTCTGACTGATCAAGATAAAATTCCACAATTAGATATATGTTTTACGTGACGGAATATGTGAACTATTTGCTCCAAAACTAAAATATATGTCTTTAAAAAGAATCTCTACTGTCTATTCAAAAACTGGTACTGTAGATCATAAAATGAAACCACACATGAATTAGGATTTGGCACGATATTCAAATGTCAGGAAGATTGTTGATTCATTGAGAGGCTTTGTGACATCATTGCCATGTAACCCCGTGTACTTGGTTGTGTGTGTGGAATTTGTCTGATAATTTGTCTTATTGTGATGGCTGTATTATTTTGTGTAGTTGTAATTCAGAAGAGGATTGGAAGGAGGCAGCCGTGGCCTTCAGTCAGGACTCAATCCGGCATTTGCCTGGAGTAGAAGTGGGAAACCACGGAAAACTACTTTCAGGATGGCGGAGGTGGGACGAACCCTCCTCTTCTCAGTTTTACCTCACGAAGCTTAATGTACCCCGTTCCAGCCCTCAAACCGGAATTAAATTTCTTGACAGAGACTGGAATCGAACCCGGGCCTCCGCGGTTACAGCCACTACGCAACGAGGCGGTCATATAATGCTCAGTGAAATGTCATCTAAAAGTACTATAAAATGAATGAAAATGACTTTAAACAAACTATTCCATCAAACTGAAATATGGCGACAGTTTTACAGAAGATTCATAGAAGCAATCCTGTTTTATTCATTAATCAATTACCTACTCTCATTAAAATATACCTGAATTTAACATGGAAATGGCAGTTAAAATGTTATTCTTAATCTATTGATTATTGAACCATATTAATTAAAATCTCAATTAAACAAACTTCCCGGATAGACAAAAAAGAAAAAACTATTCGCTGGAGTAATTTAATACAGCAATACTTTGGAATTGATTTAAATGATGTAGAACACTTGTCTCATTTAACTTAAAACAACTCATTACTCGTTGTGACAGTCGTACGATTCTTTTATCCAATCATTTACAAAACGAACTAGTGTACATTCCCCATACAAGTCGCTTTACTTGCTTATGAAGAATATTTTAATATTTTTAGCCTGCTATTCACATTTTGCAAAAATGAGGAAACAGTAGACTTATGAGATCGATCCGGGCAAATGTGTGTCTTTCTTTCTTTCTTTCTTTCTTTCTTTCTTTCTTTCTTTCTTTCTTTCTTTCTTTGTGTGTGTGTCCCCCCCCCCTATCAACTCCTAAACGGCTACAGCAATCGAAACCAAATATAGTATGAGTAAAGATCTATACCGTAATATCTCAAGGCCATAGTTGAAAATGATGCCAGTGCTACCAACTGCTGAAAAAACGCAATTGAAATCTGAGCTCCATGTAGGATATCTTGGAAGGTATTGTACCCGAAATTCACATAGCCACCAACTATTATCCGAGGATGAGAAGGATCGCAAGGACTGCTGATACTCAGCTAGATAAACCAACAAATCCCGCTAGATGGTTAACTAGGAATCTCTCGGTGCATTATGTATTGTTACGGCTGTGAGTTCGTTTCATCGCTTGCCGCATGAGTCACAACTTCCCCAGGGCTGGGCTGCTCTGCCTCAGTGTATTGCGTGCACCTTATGCAACATGACTACTAGGAGCAACATGACTACTAGGACAAAGGGATGGTCCAGAATATTCGTGACTCAGCCAGTGAAGGAAGCCTCGAGAAGCCGTGAACCCTGGATGGGTCTAGAAGCATTTATTGAGTCACCGGCCTGCTATATAAGAGCGACCTCTCAACCAGTGTGCGTGTGTTTTTCGAGCTAGTGCGAGCGTTTATCCTGAGTGACAGAAGTGTGGTGACGTAACTTGCGAAACCCCTAGTGAAGCTGATTCTCTTGCCAGTGAAGGAGTGTGAATCATACGGAGAGGCTGGGTATCGAAGAATGTGTGCTTACCTAGTGCGACAGAGGTCATTTGTGGTGAGTTGCAAAACAGTGAGTGACAGACTTAGTGCAGCTATTTCCAGCCAGCGTACGGGACCGGACTCATTAGGAGGGATTAACTTCTGTGGCTCATTGACAAGTGAAAGGGTGAGTCAAGCCCCATACAGGAGGGAGCTTCTGTAAGACAGCTAATTGTTTCTATCTGCTTATTGTACGGTGTATATTTCTGACCTGCAAGCAATAAAGCTAATTTCTCTTTAAAGCAGTAATTGGTGTTGTGCTTTCTACCCACCGTAATCCAGTTAACGGAATTGCCACTAGGGGGTGGCACGTAACAGTATAAAACACGGTCGTACTACTAACTAGCTACATTTAAAAAACTCCTACTACAAACATTGTGGTGTTTGAAGCCATATTTTCAGTGTTGCCTTAGTAAACAAGAGTTTAGTGCTTTTCAGTCGGTTAACACGAATATACCCAAAAGAGATGGGTTATGCCCTAATCCTGAAATAAATTACATGAGATTAATAAAACACTAGGATGACCAGTTTCGATCATCAAGCGATCATCATCAGATCCATTACACTTAGGCTACAAAATCTATGTTTGAAATACAGGTGAAAATATTTACAATATGTACAATTATTTAGTTGCAGTATTGGTACTGCAACTGTCAGTGTATGCTAAATGCAGTATACATGTTAGGTGAAATGCTAAATGGTGATAGCTATCCGTAGATTGTACTTTAGAGAGATTATATGGTTCTAAACTATGGTTAAACTATAAAATTTTAGGCTAACTACTTATCTGATTGTCTTCCGTACAACAGCTACAGACTACTGCACAGTGAGTTCCAGTGAGCACGAAAACTGCGAGTAGCTGTTGTACGGAAGACAATCAGATAAGTAGTTAGCCTAAAATTTTATACTTTAACCATAGTTTACAACCATATAATCTCTCTAAAGTACAATCTACGGATAGCTCTCACCATTTAGCATTTCACCTAACATATATACTGCATTTAGCATACACTGACAGTTGCAGTACCAATACTGCAACTAAATAATTGTACATATTGTAAATATTTTCATCTGTATTTCAAACATAGATTTTGTAGCCTAAGTGTAATGGATCTGATGATGATCGCTTGACGATCGAAACTGGTCATCCTAGTGTTTTATTAATCTCATGTAATTTATTTCAGGATTAGGGCATAACCCATCTCTTTTGGGTACATTCGTGTTGACCGACTGAAAAGCACTAAACTCTTGTTTCTTGTCCTACTACAAAGTATGGTAGGACAAGACTCTCGGAATCTCGAGGGTGAACGGTTAAAATTAAGTGGGCGCCTGTATCTAACCAGTAGTACCACCGCCTTTAATTGTTAAATGAAGAAATCAAGAAGTTCTATAAAAGGAACAGGCAGACTAAATAGTGCCTGTCAATGTTTATTCAAAAGTTGACACTCAAACAATTAACAAAACATATGCTCAAAAGCATTTTCAACATAAATAAGATCAAATCTTCACCTGTTGATAACTAAAATCTTTGTGAATTTTGTCACAATCTACGACATCACTCTGTCCTTACTCATAATAACTGCTTCCTTAAAATAGACATTAGGTCTAAAACATTTAAACTTGGATCAACTTGTTAATCCTACTTCATATCTGAGATTCGCTTCTCCTCAGGATACTACTATTGTTTACATTCAAATATCCCTACTTAGCACAATACGTTTTCGTTAGATCACACCGTAACGTTCCTCAATTCAATAAACATATAAATTGACTCAATATCGTTACTATTATTTAAATTATTTACAATGTTTACAATTATCACGACCTGCATGGTATCTCTTTCTAGATCTTCATAGATCTCCCTGGATCTCTCCTAGATCCTTCCTTCATTTAAATCTTTCATTAATACAGAATAACATCTACCTTGTCTCTTCCGGTAGGTATCTCAAATCCAATTGAACATAAGTAACAACCATCTAAGGTAACTGATGTTCAATATGTCATAATCATTAATAACCGACTAATGATGAGCAATATTGCAGATTATCTTCGTGGTTAACTTTACCTCTTCCTATCGTGGATTGTGGTGCTTAAACAACATTTCACACATCGCAATAACTTTGTTGTTCCAACAACAACATTAACATTACACTCATTACTCCTTATATATCTCTTGTACTCGTAGACGTAATACTTATATCGTTGCATTGAACAAGACCCTTAAAATTTACGACTTACCACCTGCGCATACGTCTTCAACAACGACGTTCATCTAACCATTACTATGCACGGAATTCGAACAATTATAAATATAACATTCCATTTCAACGCACCGCCTGGGATGCGAGAAAATCAGTAAGCCTACTAGTTATTCAAACACTATGAAATAACGTTCAATTTACAAATATACCACTAGCGTTTATACATCGTCTTCGTGCCATTATATTACCATTTCTTGTTCCATTATATTGCAACGCATTACTTATTTATGCAATCTTTCATTAAATACCTTGCTATAGCGATTCAGTTGCGATATCTTTACTTACTTGTCGTATTAATTCCATAAATTAACCAGGTTACAATTTTAACCAAATACTTAGAAGATCTGCATCTGCATATGTCATCGAATTAATAAAAATACCACATATCCTCTCATTCTGTGTTCACTTTTCAGATAAATGCTTAACAACATTCCTTCAAACTGACGTCGCTTATTAACTGAGTGTATCAACTACACCTCGTATCTCAAATATATTTCATGCTTACATTAGCATTATTAAGTCTTTCGTCCAATAGTGAGCTAAAATTGCTCTTTCTTTAAATACATCTGATTGCTGGAAAATACATTCATGTATTTTAATCTATATACGTGCTTTCAAAGTCTTGTATAACAATCATGTCGATTACATTTTACTGCAGCATCGAATAACCTGCTGGTAATACTTAGTAAACCATCTTATATTGCTTAATATCTCTCTAAAGCTTTCTGTAACAATATATAGCGTTCTATAACGTCTTACATCATTTTATAGCGTTTAAACAAAGCATACACTCTTACTTAAAGGTTTCTACACAATATGAACCTTTGTAATGCGTTCTACACAATATAAACCTTCTTGTAGCGTTCTACAAAATATGAGCCTCTTTGTTGCAATCCACGATCTATAAAACGCATTGACGCATATCGGACTTCAATTACTATCAATAAAGCAGACGAGGAATGTATTAATGAATTTTACAATACGTCAAAACGACACACGGTGACGTGTAAATTTATTACAAACTCTAATATGACTGAAAAGTCACCTAACATGATTAAACAAACAATTTAAAACAATAATGAAGATTAACCTGGTCATAAATGTTGGTCAACACAAGATATACACAACATGACAACAACTACTAAATGAATCGTAGAACCTCAAATACCTTACTGCCCGTACGTCTCTTGACAATCTGCGGTAGCGGTGAACAGCTGAGAACGGGATTCCTTTCGCTGAGTTCTCCAAATACCTGCCTGCGGAGCTCGGCTGCTTGTCTGGCCACCTCCTGGTCCAGCTGTTGCGTTCCACAACAGCACGTCGCATCGAATGACCTGAGTTGAACCAGTGCTGTTCCCCAGCCTCGTACCTCGAACTCGTTCTGGCATCTCGCGTACGTTTCTGAATCAGATGATTCTGTCGATAATCTCTTCGCACGGCAGCTCTCTCGATGTTCTACGGCGAATGCATATGGTATGACCATAATGTTGCGAGAATTCCCTGGTGTTATGGGAATCTCCACTTGTGGAGTTGCATTTTGTGACATCTTTGAACTACAGTTGGAAATGTGGTAGTCGGTCTTCATAATTCCTTCTCGTCTGGCTAAGTCACACCTGGTGTCCACATCACTGATTGTAGATTATTTCTCCATCATGTTGTTTAACAAGTCATAACTCCCTGTGTAGAGTTCAGATTGTAATATGCTTTCTGAATTGATTTGGTCGACATAGTAAATAGCTGTTTAATATTTCTGAAGTATCATTGATAAATATATTTCTCCTGATATTTAGTGTATATTTCGAGAAATCGTAGAATTATAATCGTAGTCAGTCTTCTTCTTAAGCTATGTAAAATTCGTGTAATGGAGTAAAGTTTCTCTGCTCCAAATTATTATGTTCATTTGCACTGCTAGTTCTCAACGGGACTTCCTTCTATGACTTGACCGGACGAAGTCGCTTGCCTCCCGGTATCTCTTCCTTCCTCGCTGACTCGAATTCTGTAGTATATACTGGAGCCTCAATTAGCACGACTTGACATTTCAATCGCTCGGAGTGAATGAATCTGGTGTCGAAGCAGGACTTGCCTCCTCTGTATAAAAATGGTATCTTAACGCGAAAACAGCGTCTGTCCACTTCTTATCAGAATATCTCTTCAACAATGCTTAATCTCAAACAAATCTTCAGTCCATAATTATTTATTTCCAAATAGCTTCGTATTTCCATACTCCAATTGTTTATAATTATTTTAATAAATAATCATAATTATATCTGTAAATTATTTGATTGGCATAGCTGCGATCACGTGACTCCTTTGTGTATTCTTGGCGCGTGGCTCGGCGTGCGTTCGTCTTGAGATGTCGAGGAGTCGGGCGCAAAACCCTCTACCCTCGGAAGACTCTGTCTGTCTCTCTCACACACAAACGCAAAAACTGGTTCTGAGCCGGCGTAACTTCTCAAGAACTCAACGAAATGTCGATTTCCAGCATCAACTAAGCATCATTCATTCCATGTTATAAATATACAGATTATAAATTTAAGCATTTCTCTTCATTTTTTGCTTTTATAAAGGGTTATAGCAAGACCACAGCTTCTTGCCTGCATTAACCACATGCACACACGGCGCACAATATGTCCAAATTCCTTTTAAATAAAATTATAACGCTTGCGTAACACAGGTTCGATTATCGATTGCAGCATATACGGGGTTCAATAAATTCGGGCTCAGTATGCATGGGAGCTATTCCAAAATTGGCACACAGATACATAATAATATTTCAGTTTAATTTCCAGGAGGCCATACATGACAGTGTTGCCAAAATGACACTAAGAGTGCAGATAAGTCCAATTTTTAAATGCATATATCTTCTACACTATCAATTAGATTTCAACCAAATTTCGTATGTACTATGTGTACATAAACATATTTAACTGAGCGCATTCTTAAGAGCCATTGGGGCTGCCGACTGTTAATAAATGCTCTCTCTATTTTCTTATCCAAATACCAATATATCAGAAAGTATGAAAACCGACAGCTTTAAACTATGCACACATGTAGTACCTGACATTATAGATTAATTTGGAGTAATTGATATACGTCAGTGCTACCAACATGATTATAAGCCTGATGATAGGACCAATTTTTAAATACATGTAATTTATATACTATCGATTGGATTTCAACCAAATTTCGTTTGTGCTATGTGTACCAAAACAGATATTATATGCGTATTCTTAAGAGCAACTGGGGACTGCCTACTGTCAATAAATGCTGTCTCTATATTTTTACCCTAAAATCAATATATCAGAAAGTATGCAAGCCAACAGCTCTAAACGTCGCACACGTATAGTACCTGACAGATTAATTTGGAGTAAATAATATACGTCAGTGCTGCCAACAATATTCTAAGCCAGCTGATAGGTCCAATTTTAAAATACTAGTAACTTCTACACTAACAAATCGATTTGATCCAAAATTGGCACAACAATAGATCATAATATTTCAGATTATTTCTGACCAACACATGCATGACATTGTTGCCAAAATGATTTTACGCACGCTGATAGATCCAATATCTAACAGCATGTAACGTCCATGCTATCCATTGGACTTCAACCAAATTTTGTATTCTGAACCTTAAGAGATGGAACTAAGAATATATTCAGTCATCAGGGCTGCCAACTGTAGTGCTCTATTAAGCTACATTATGCCATGTATATTTCGAACTAATTAGAAATTTCGATATTACCTACTTAATTTCGTCATTATTCTAGATAGATCCATAAAGATTAATCAATGGCATGAAACTTAAATTTTAAGAAAAGTGGTCTCTTTAGTTCGTCACGGAACTTCTTGTTCATCGTATGTGAACAAAATGTTGCATTTAAATTATGTAAAAAAAATATCATATTGGTAAATATTGTCGTAAAATTGTCTAAAAAGCATGAATCATAAAATAGCAAAAATATAAAATAATGTTGAATTGAGCATGTGTTATTCCCCTTCGCTACTGCGTAGAAAGGATTTCTGCAGCAATGGGCGTCGTATTACTGTAATTTGAAGAGGAAACATATGACTTTCCAACAGCATCTCTTGTCATCACTAAGAGGATTTATAAGGTAGAATTTACTTAGCATCTACCCTTTTCTCGACTGGTATAAGGTGCCATGAATGTGGTGTTTTTTTGACGGCCGGATGCCCTTCCTGGAGTTGACCTCACAACATGAGCTAATGAGAGAAGGAATTAATGAACCTAAGTAAGGAGTTTGAAGGAACCAGCCGTGGCCTATTTGAAGGGACAGTTCCTGGAGTTGAATATAGGAAAGCACGGACAACCATTTTAGACTGGCTGCGTGGTCGAAATATAATTGCTAAGTAATATTGTGACACTTGGATAGTATATAAATATAATTTACACCAATTAAAAATTCAGTACACGGGGCTGAGTGCCAAGCTTCGCCAGCCCCAAAAATGAATCTCCAACAATTAATTAGGGTACTGGTATTAAGTATGTATTCATTTCATGTAATAGGTTTGGCTATTCAATGAGAATTGTTCACTTGGATTTTTAAATATTAATTTTGTTCATTCATTAGTTTATGCAATGACGATCGGGTAAAATGTTAGAGCAAGCATTTAGAGTACATTAACGCTGTCAGTTTATCGAACACAATCTCATGGATGTCCATATTTGTGAAACTATTCTTTTTATAAAACTCCTCCACAATTAGGGCCTGTTTCTCAATCGCTGGACAAAGTTTGGAGTAGCGTACGCCCCGCATTAAACGCCTTATTATGTTTTCCAACCGCTAGGCAGCGCTGCCAATGGAATAAATGTGGTGGGCAAGTTGGTCATATTTACTCGGTGCTATTTGTGCTGGATAAGCATTAAATCTTCGGAGTAGTGACACTCCGTAGTTGCTTGTTGTTTTTCTCCTAACAGTTGTGACCACTTTATGATTTGTATAATGGACCTTTATTCTATTGTATTGTTCTTTATTTCATGGCTTGTTTTTGTTTATCGCAAAAGTGCTGGAGACAGCTGCGATAGAATAATTAGCTTCGGTACGCACACAGGTCACGATATATGTATACTCCCCCAGGGACTCACAACGTTTGGGACGTGGGTTGACGACCACGGGACCCCAGCTGATTCCGGCATTGCTTCCACTTTATTGTGACGGGCTCCTCTCTGTTATCTTTCTTCTCGACCACCCTTGGTCAACTCTTTTTCTTTTCCGACCCCACGGTATTAGGGTACCCAAGGCCTAGGGAGTATCTTCCTTTCCCGCCTTAATTGGCCCTTCTCTCATATTTCCGGTTCCTTCATACTTCGAGGGGTCCGCCTTCTTTTTCTTATACATTTTGTACGTCTTTTCATTTCCAATTACATTTTATAGGCTACGTTTTTAAAATCTAAATTCCGTCTTGTGAGTTTTTTCAATCTAAATTGCATTTTGCATGTACTATCAATCTAAATTGCATTTTGCACGTACTTTCTATCTAAATTGCATTTAGTAAGCATTTTGATTTTCACTTGCATTTTGTGCGTAATTTGAATTTTAATTGCATTTTCTAAGTATTTTCAACCCCAGTTGCATTTTGTCTGCATTTTCAATCTAAATTGCATTTTTGCAGGTATTTCGAATCTAAATTGCATTTCGTGGGTATTAAGAATTTCAATTGCATTTTGTAAGTATTTTCAACCTAAATTGCATTTTGTAAGTATTTTGAACGGAGCCTCCCTGGCTTAGGCGGCAGCACGCCGGCCTCTCACCGCTGGATCCGTGGTTCAAATCCCGGTCACTCCATGTGAGATCTGTGCTGGACAAAACGGAGGCAGACAGGTTTTTCTCCGGGTACTCCGGTTTTCCCTGTCAAAATTTCATTCCAGCAACACTCTCCACTATCATTTCATTTCATCTGTCATTCATTTGATCATTGCCTCAGAGGAGTGCGTCGGGCCTCGGCAGCCGGCACATTTCATATCCTCGCCGCTAGATGGGGGCTTCATTCATTCCATTCCTGACCCGGTCGGAGACTGGAAGCAGGCTGTGGATTTTCATTTCAAGTATTTTGAACCTAAATTATATTTTTTAAGCATTTGCAACCTAAATTACATTTTGTAAGTATTTTGAACCTAAATTACATTCTGTAAGTATTTTCAACCTAAATTGCATTTTGTAAGTATTTTGAACCTTAATTACATTTTGTGAATATTTTCATCCTAAATTGCATTTTGTAAGTATTTTGAACCTAAATTTCATTTTGTAAGTATTTTCAACCTAAATTACATTTTGTAAGTATTTTGAATGTAATTACATTTTGTAAGTATTTTTAACCTAAATTACATTTTGTAAGTATTTTGGTCGCCTCCGTAGCGTAGCGGTCAGCATGGTTAGCTGCCGCCCCGGAGGTCCTGGATTCGATTCCCGGCTCTGCCACGAAATTTGAAGAGGTATGAGGACTGGAACGGGGTCTACTCAGCCTCGGGTGGCTCAAATGAGTAGAGGGGGTTCGATTCCCTCCTCAGCCATACTCGAAGTGGTTTTCCGTGGTTTCCCACTTCGTCTTCGGGCAAATTCCGGGATGTAACTCTGCCCGTATTTACCTACCATCACCTGTTGAATCCCACGAAGACAGCCGGGTCGCAGAACCTGAAAATCCCCGGCTAGAAAAAACCCCAAGTCCTACCAACATGTGAATGGGATAAAAGGACACAATTATATCTAACAAGATGGCATTAAGAAAGACCATGGCCAAAATCGCATAATAGCTCAGAGAACAAGAGATTTCCAAGAATGGAGCACCTCGGGAGAGTGGACTACTCCGAAATACCCAGCGATGGCCTTCTTAATACAACCTTCCATCACCTCTATAAAGCATCACGCAGGAGAATTTTAAAATAAAAATCAATTTATTCAGAAAAAAGTATGACATCTGGACAAAAATCCTGGCATCCCTTTTGAAAGGAAGGAATTACTCCTCAAAAAACGGGTAAAAATCCTAAATGCCAACAACAAAAATGACTGGTAATGACTACAACTATGGCAAGAAATCAAGTATCTATCTCGACACACACATACAAAAATCTATACAACACTGTTTAATTGAAATTGGTCGTCGACGATATAATGAATTAATCGACGTAATTATCATGGTTATCGAATTATCATGTTTCATCAATATTCTCAATCAACAATAAAATAAATATTTACATTTTATACAGAATGTTGAGTTACACCTAATGTGTACTCTCATTAACTTTTTGCATGAATTGATTCAACCTTCCATCCCAAGATTTACTGTCATTAATCGGTTGCACTATTCCTAAATCGTGATGTAATCTAACAAACAGCTAAGTTAATTAGAAGTATGAATTTGTCTATCCATTTAAAAATAATATCAATAGTAATTGAATTATGAATTTGATGACAATTGTTAATTACTTTCTTGGATTAATTCCAACTATTTAATCATGTTTATGACACAGTGTTCAACTCAGTGTATTCATAAGAGTGATTAATACACAGATGCTATACTCAAACATCTGGTCCCAAAATTCCATGTAAGGATAGACCTTAATTAAACTCGATGTGGATTATCACACAATCTCAAATACTGTATGTGCTTTCACTAGCACGATTCCATAACATTGATATCACTCAACAGTGTATACTTAAACAACTATACCGGTAATTGCATTTTCCAAAATATGCTCGACGATGAGTACACCTCCCTAATGGTGACCCTATACCAAATAGATCGAACAATGAACTTAATTGCACCTCAGTGCTGCACAAAATAGTTCACATTAATCGTGAATATAAAGACTGAAGTAAATTACACTTGTGTCGAAAATAGAAAATGTAGTAGAAAATGACCCTATTAAGCTTCAAGCTTTGCCTCACATTATTCATTACAATTGTTATTAATATTAATCGAGACTTTCTTAAAGTCTGAACTGGGAATTGCTAGTAAATGAGCGTTGATGCTTGCCAATAATCTCTCTCTAATATCGTAGAATTATTAACATTAACTGCATATATAATGCCTCAAACTATCGGAAGTCACAAGAAAAATGTGATCCGAATTAAAGTGTTAATTGATCAAATTCAATTAATAATGAAGACCCCCCCCTCATCAGGCGACCTCGATAATGTCATAGCAATACTTCCTACGCCATGAATCTAGTAAACAGCTGTATGTTTAAGAACTATTGATTCATTAGGCAGTATCAGTAATATCTCTCGCTCTATAGAATTGTATGAAGTCTTCCAGAAAAATAACTGAACATAGTTACTCACTAATCCATCATCAGAAAACTTATAATGTCCAAATTACATTTAATTTTTTAAACTATTTTCTTCTAACAGAAAATTAATTTCATCAACGTAGCTCAAATCGGAGTGTATCAAAGACACTCTCATCATCGTATCAAAATATCAAAGTGCTCAAGTGCACCAAAATCAACGTGCAGTGGGCACGAAATAGTTCCTACCTCTATCGAAAATATGTAGATCTTCCCCTGTGATGAATCTTCACGACAATGAAAATATGCATTAATTTAAAAAGAAATTTACTAAAATCAAATATAGTTACGAAAACTACAATATTGGATGCATTTGGTTAACCCAAATAAAAATCCAGGTTGGCCAGGAAGTCGGATACGACAGAGTATCGAACCTAAATTTCTGTCCAATCATGCTACAATTCTAAAGAAAATATGGCAACTATGGTTACTTTCAAATACCCACTAGCCACTACTAAATATACTGTATGTAGATGTGTAAAACATGTTCTCAAAATATTGCTTCGTCTGTTACGAGAACAGCGTGTTCTTGAAACACATGCTAAATCTGTTTGTATTTGAGAGTCTCTGCTATGCTTTGAAAGTAGCGCTTATGTCATAGCTTAGCCCTGCATGGCTATCATGACTTTATACTGTTCATTCGTTCCCCCTGACGTCTGCATGCTTGACATGACGCTTGAGAAAAGGTATAGTTCCAATACACATGCAGTGTTTAATGCACAAACTGTCCATAGATTCAATACCCAGTGAGAATTGAGTATAATCTTGCTTAACGCAAGCTGTTCTTAATGGCGTCGTTCAGCCTCGCGTTCACGTATCAATGAGCACTAGCATTGCAATGGCGACAGTCCTCGCTCAAAAGCTCAAACGTCGAACACGACACTGTCATCTCCGTAAGACATACTGGTACATGTTATATCACACAGTAAGGTATTTTGACAAAGTCCGTCACTTCACGTATTTCACGACACGGCTCAACTTACAACGAGCACTCCCGTGTTAAATTTCCTGTACGGATTCACATTGCGTTCTGACTGTCAAGAGGTGGGTCGCTTCCGCACGAAAGCTTCCTGCCCCCACTCAAGATATCCTAGTTCGAACTCTGTCGCTAGGACTGTCATATATGCATATCTTTATCATTTTTCAACTTCTTATAATGTCATACACACTTGCATAAACTTTCTAGCATTCTGGTAAGTTGTTTAATACCTATTTCAGCGCGTAAATCGCTCTAATTTGCTATAAAACATTACAATAATTTCTCAGGTGTTGTGTCGTCGTTAATACTGTAAACCAATAATATCATTTCTTCTTCATTACTTGGCACGGACTTCGTAGATGCTCGCGGGACATCGGCTACCCTCGGCTGACCCACATCTGAGATGCAATGGTCGCTTGCCATATGATCCCTTTCAAAGTACCGTATGAAAGTCATCAGCTCGTGGTGCGCGGGCTATAAATTAATGGTACATCACCTACTGTAAGGTCACGGCCGCCACCTTCCCTCTTCCTTGCCTATCCACCCTAACCTTCCAATCCCTTCCCTCATGAGGCCCCTGTTCGCTTTTCAGGTGAGGCCGCCAATGCGAGATGCCGATTCCACCTCACCAGTTGTATCCACTCCGATTAGATGTTCCCAGCTCTAGGACACTGCCTGAAAAGGCGGTAGGGGTGAGTTCCCTCGCTGAGTCCGTGGGAGCCACCACCCTGGAGGGTAAATTCGATTTATAAAAATAAAAATAAGTATTTTGAACTTAAATATCATTTTGTAAGTATTTCAACCTAAATTGCATTTTGCAGGTATTTTGAACCTAAATTACATTTTGTGAGTATTTTCAACCTAAATTGCGTTTTTTAAGAATTTCCAAACTAAATTGCATTTTGTAAGTATTTTGAACCTAAATTACATTTTGTAAGTATTTTGGATCTAAATTTCATTTTGTAAGTATTTTCTACTTACATTACATTTTGTAAGTATTTTCGATCTAACCTACATTTTGTAAGTATTTTCAATTTAAATTGCATTTTGTAAGTATTTTGGAGTGGGGGTTGCCATAATGTGAGTATTTGGAATCTAAATTACACTTTGTAAGTATTTTGAATTTCAACTGCATTTCGTGGGTATTTCGAATCTACATTGTAATTTGTAAGGATTTTGAACCTCAACTGCATTTTGTGTGTATTTTTCAAACTAACTTGTTTTTTTTTTCTTTGAGCATTTTCCTTCAAAATTACCTTTTGTAATTATTTCCCACTCTACATTTTGTGAGTCTTTTCGATCTAAGTTCCATTTTTGCAAGTATTTTCAATCTACCTTGGTTTTCGTTATGGTTTCCATTTCATTGTCATTTTCGCTATCACCCAGACCATTAGGGGCCGATAACCTAGATGTTAGGCCCCTTAAAACAACAATTATTATCATCATCATATTTGTATATATTTCACGGCAATAGAAATTTAAAAATTTCAATGACCGCGTATACTATACAGCTTGGACATTCTTAAAATTGTGACGAATGTGAATTTACGCTCCGAATCTATGTTATTAAATTCCGGTTTTATGATGAATGTATAGATTGAATTGGAGATATGCAACTATCACACTTATTTCAACAAACATCACATATTTTCTTATACTGTAAATAATAAGAGGTGGGATGAATCCAAAGTCTCTAGCCTATCTATACACTCCCAGAAATGAAGTTCAATACAATCAAATTTCTCAAATCCTGCTTGCTGCAAGATATCGTAATAAAAATGAGATAAATCGCAATTTCATGTAGATTCTGTTAAAATGCGTCATAATGATATGATTAATATCGTTTAAGTCGATAATTTGGTAGCAAACATAATTGCCACGATTGGAGTTCGAGCCCAAGACTCATGTTTATCAAACCAAGACTCAATGACCGCGGCTATTACAACCACGGGACTGTTGAGTACAAGACGGTTACTTATTTTCACGTACCAGTAATATTATACTCCATTAATATTTTGCTTTTTTTCGATAATCTTCCTGCGTGAAATTGAGTTTTAAACTAGTTATGAATACACCTGGTACCTCCGTGGTGTAGAGGTATGCGTGCTTACAATTAGCTGCCAACCCGGAGATCTGAGGTTCGATTCCCAGCTCTGCCACGAAATTTGAAAAGTGGTATGAGGACTGGAACGGGGTATAATCAGCCTTGGGTGGTCCAAATGAGTAGAGGGTGGAAAAGGGTGTACCTAATGGATGTGGTACATCCTAAGGGATTTAGACAGAATGAGGTTTCGGGCACAAGAGGTGAATGAAGGACAGTGCGGGAAAAGACCAAAATGTTAAAACTTAGATTTAAATGATATTTATTTAATATAAAGCAAATATATTGGCAGGAATGAATAGCTTCAAGGAAATTACTTTAAAATTGACAATAAAAAATCGTAACAATTAAAAATTACTTGTTTCTCCAGGAAACGTAAATAGAGCTGTAACTAACTTTAAAGGATTAAATATAAAATTACTGAGTAAAAGAAGCATAATAATTTAAATTCATCCCAGAGTAGATTAAAACAAAATACTCTTCTGACGGGAAGAATCCGGGCAGAGTGTAAGAAGTGAAAGGGTTACCACCTCTTCTGTTGTATGATACAGGAAGTATCAGATCTCCTTAACCATCTTCCGAAGGTAGGCCGGCTGCCGGAGGTCATCAGTAGCTGGCAGTAATTTAGTGCGCCCGCTCGGGCTTGTGCGAGGTCAGTCAGGCATACTCCAGGGTTCCGGGTTCGGAACTAGAGTTGATGATGGTAGATTCTCCTTAAAAAAGCGACCAGCATAGAGAGGCTCTTGGTAATACCTCCCGCGGCTGGTGAAGTGATGTCCTTAGAATCAAAATTTGCAGAGTAGATCCGTGTTGAAGATTTTGGTTGAAGTGCAGGCTGATGAATTTAGACTGCCCGGCCAGGCAGCCAGGTCCAGCAGAGAGATTATGCCGGCGGAGAAGAGACTCCGGCAGCCAGAGGTACCCCGAGAGGGCAGTAACCCCAGCAGGTATGACGTGAGCAGGTGTGATCAGTTGAGAAGAGTGGACGAGAGTAGACACTGTAGGCCGGGAGACCTAAGGCTATATAGCGGTAGTGACGTCAGCGCGCCGAACCTTCTAGCATGAAGGTGTGGCGAGAGAGCAGCCAATCACAGCACAGCCCCATGCACATTGCGAGCGTTACCGCTGGAGAGAGCTCAGTACTCGTGAGAAAATGTGACGGTATGGTACGTCTAGAAAGACACTACAGAAAAAAGGTGAGTTGACATGAATATTACAGAAAAGCAATTAAACTGAAACACCAATATTAAACAAATCAGAACACCGCGTTCAGACTGCAATTCACGAAATTAAAAATAATGGGGCAGAAAAATTGAACGTGTGTTTCACACCGTAAGGGAAACATAGCCAACAAAAAACATTCGCCAAGCGAACATGCTGGGAGGGGCGAGAAAAAATTGCAGTAAGAAAGCGCAGAAGTTAGGCCTCGCGTGGCAAAGGAGCAATCATGGTGATTGGCCTAAGAAAATGACCAGCAGAAGTCTGCAGTTTTACCACGCGAACCCTACCATCTCTGCCAGGAAAGCACTCAACAACCCTACCCAAATTCCAAACAAGAGGAGGACTAGGGTCTTTCAAAAGCACCAAGTCCCCCACCTGAAGGTTAGAGCAGGAAACAAGCCATTTACCACGCTGCTGAAGCAAACCGAGGTATTCCAACCTCCAGCGGCGCCAAAAATTGTTGCGCAAACTTTCAATTTTGCGCCAAGAAATGGCTAAAGAAGATTGAGAATTAGAATATAACAAAGGTGGGGAGGCAGTCAATGGACCACCGATAAGAAAATGGCCCGGCGTTAATGGTAGAAGATCTGAAGGGTCATTAGATAAGGGTGATAAAGGACGAGAATTAATTATGCCCTCAATAAAAATAATTAAGGAATTAAACTCTTCATGAGAAAGGGGGGTGTGGCCACAAACACGTCTAAGGTGCTTCTTGGTGAGTTTCACACAAGACTCCCACCGTCCACCTTGATGAGGTGCATAAGGGGGGATGAAGTGCCACTTGAAATTTCTCTGGTGAGCATAATCAGTAATCCTTTCCAGCGCTGAATTTTGAGTAAGAGCTCTCTTAATTTGCTCAGAAGCTCCGATAAAATTTTTAGCATTGTCTGAGAATACTTCTGAAGGAAGACCTCGGCGAGCAGAAAATCTGGCAAAAGCTGCCAAAAAATAAGCAGTAGAGGCGTTGGTAACTAGTTCTAAGTGAACTGCTCCGGTGACCATACATACAAACAGCGAAATATAGAGTTTTCCAAAAATACATTTTTTGGCCTCAGGAGAATTTTTTCTGTAAACAAAAGGCCCGGAATAATCCACCCCCGTAAAGGCAAAAGGTCTAGCAGGCGCAGATCTAAAGTTGGGAAGATCACCCATGAGCTGAGTGGTAATTTTAGGGTTGGATTTAAAACATGGAATGCACTTCCGGATAACAGAGGTAACTTCATAGACTCCGTTTATGGGCCAATACCTTTCACGAATGACAGAAAGTAATGTACGAGTTCCAGCATGAAGATGCTGGTAATGATACTGACGAATGATTAGGGAAGTGACATGATGCTTTGAAGGAAGAATAATTGGGTGTTTTTTATCCTCGGAAAGATCAGCCAAAGATAAACGGCCTCCAACTCTTAGTAAACCATCAGTATCCAAAAAAGGGGCGAGTGAGGAAAGCCTACTCGATTTCTTAAGGGATTGACCTTGGGACAACACCTGGCATTCTTCAGAGAATATTTCTTGTTGAGTAAGCCATAAGATTTTTGTAGTGGCTAAACCTAATTCAGAAAGGGTTAAATATGGCTTAGGAAAAAGGGGTTGTTCTACCACAAAATATTTCCATCGAAGGAGATAAGCCATAACCCTCACCAATTTATGGAAAGAGGAATATCGCTGCAAGAGAAGGGGAGAGTCAGAAACGAGAAGAGAAGATCCAGTAATCTTACCAGCATCCGGCAAGTCTGATAACTCCGGAAGAGGAAAATTTGGCCAAGCGGAAGGTTCTTGCAGAAGCCAAGGGGGACCGTGCCAGTATAATGTCAGGTTAGCCAACATAAGAGGGGAACATCCCCGAGAAATGACATCTGCAGGGTTCTCCTTGCCAGATACATGATGCCATTGTTCAAAGTTAGACAATTGTTGAATTTTGGACACTCTATTAGCTACAAACACCTGCCAATGCGAGGGAGGTTTGGCAATCCATGCCAACGTGATGGCTGAGTCACTCCAAAAGTAAGTTTTGATAAATCGGATTTTCAAACATTGGCGGATTTTGACCGATAATTCAACCGCCAGAAGAGCAGCACAAAGTTCCAGTCGTGGCAAGGATAAAGTTTTAAGAGGGGCCACCTTTGACTTAGCGCAAATTAAATTGGAAAAGAAATATGACTGGTCAAAATTGCGGCAAACAATATACGCACAACACCCATAAGCTTTCAATGAGCTATCGGCAAAGATGTGAAGTTCATATCCTCCACAGGAGGGAAAGGGAATAATCACTCGCGGGATAATAACATTGGAGAGATCTTCCAAACTATTTCTATAAGAAATCCAATTTTTTTGCAACTCTGAAGGAACTGGTTCATCCCAACCAGTTTTCAAGGACCAAAGGTCCTGCATGAAAAGCTTTGCTGTGACAATAATTGGCGCCAAAAATTGGAGAGGATCAAATATCTTTGCAATCTCAGACAAAATTTGCCGCTTAGTTTGCGGTTTGATGTCACTGAGATTAATTTTGAAAAAGAAAAAATCCTTTTGAGGACTCCAATAGATGCCTAGAGTTTTGATAGAATTACTTTCTTGAAGAAGCTCTACTGAGTCGTTATAGACTGAAGCTAATGGAAATTTAGAAAGAAATTCTTCCGAATTAGAGTTCCACTTGCACAAGGAAAATCCGCCTCCCAAAAGCAAAGCTGTCAAATCTTTAGAGACCTGCAGTGCTTCAGATACTGACTCAAATGAATGAAGAAAATCGTCAACGTAAAATGATGATTTTAACACTTCAGAAGCGTTAGGAGAATACAACGGGCCATCCTGTTCAGCAAGTAATTTCAACGTACGTATGGCTAAAAAAGCAGAGGGCTTTAGTCCATAGGTTAATGTTTTTAGCCGAAAAATCTTGACAGGTTTAGTAGGCTCGTCGCGCCAAAGAATTCTCTGAAGGTCGCGCTGTTGTTGATTGACCAAAATCTGCCTATACATTTGCTTGATATCAGATATCACTGCGATAGGGAACAAGCGAAAATTCATCAAGACAGAAGAAATGTCAGATTGAATAGGAGGGCCTGATAATAATGTGTCATTCAGAGAAGTTCCATTGGCATCCAATGCAGAGCCATTAAAGACCACTCTTATGTTTTCCTTTAAAATCTCATTCTTCCAAACTGGATGATGATTGAGGTAAATGACTTCAGATGGGGTATAAGAAGCATCATCTTTCTTGGTAACAACCTCCATGTGATCAAGTGCCTCATATTCCTCCATAAATGTGGAGTATTGAGTTTTAACAACAGGGTCACGTTTAAATTTGCTTTCCACAGCATAGAGTGCTCTAAGAGCCCTAGGGTGTGTTTCAAATAAAAGAGGTGGATTATCCACTCGGGGCATTGTTACGACAAATCTACCCTCTGAATTGCGTTTGGTCGTTTCGCGAAACAGTTTTTCACACATTTCATTTTCAACCGAGGAAGGTGAAACTGAATCTATAGTTTCGATTTTCCAAAATCTTTCTAAGTTGTAATCGAGACTTGTATTGACAAAATGACATTGAGAGAAATTTTGAAATGACTTACGAGGGACTTGACCCGTTACTAACCAACCTAGCTTGGTATGATGGACAAACACTCCTGGTGATATTTTAACCTTAGAGCTAAGGAGACATTGCCAAAATACTTGGGCACTGAGAAGTATGTCTACCGGAGCGCTCGTATTAAATGTTGGATCCGCCAACTGAATGTTATGAGGAAATTGCCAATTTCTAATTTCAAAAGAATTACTAGGGGTGTTACTGCCAATAGTATCAATGGCAAGGCAATTCAACTGAAATGTTGTGTTACAATTCACAGCATCTTTGATGTGAACACGAACAAAATGCAAAGATTTAACATTGCTATTGTTAATACCGGTAACCTGAATTAATGTAAGTTGCTTGGGAAGACCAAGTTTCTTAATGAGACGCTCACTTATGAAGTCATGGGTGGCGGCATTATCCAATAGGGCACGTGCTTCAAGCCATCTACCAGATGAATCTTGAACTTTTAATAACACGGTTGATAGTAGCACCTGGGAACTACGAATTGAGCTAGAGCTCTGAGTATAAGATTGCGCATTAGCTCCTGGGGATGCATCTTTAGAACATCCAGGGGAAGGAGCCTGACGTGGCTTTTCAAACATATGAAGCAAGGTATGATGTTGAGCCTTGCAATGGGAGCAAGTATTTTTAGATAAGCAATCAGGCACCATATGCCTAGTTGACAAACAGTTGTAGCAATATCTTTTTTGAGCTATTAATTTGCGTCTTTCGTCGGTAGAAAGGGCTTTAAAGGCAACGCAGGTATATAACCTGTGAGGTGCTTTACAGAGAATACAATCCGTTGAATTATGCTGAACAGTAAAGACAGAAGATTTGTTTATTTTTGCACCGACTGGTTTCACAACATTAGATTTGTTATCTGCACTTCCTGACATATGACAGGCTACAGCTGACAAAACCTGACATCTATTATTCATAAACGTAAGCAACGAATCATAGGTATATGACGTGTCATTTGTTAGTTCCCTCTCCCATGCCTTTAAGGTTGATGAATCAAATTTAGAAGTAACCAAGTGAATTAAGAATAGATCCCAATGCTCGACCGGTTGATTCAACCGTGCCAATGCTCTGACATGTAGTTGGACCGTGTCACTTAAGGCTCGCAGTGTTGACAAGCTTTCAGCTCGCAAGGTGGGCAGGCTAAATAAGGCTTGAATATGCCTTTGTAAACATAATTTTTCATTGCCATAACGGCCTTTAAGAAGCTCTATAGCAATGTTATAGTTTTCTCCTGTTAAGGGGAGTTCTCTTATAAGTTGAAGGGGTGGTCCCTGCAAAATGGATTTTAAGTAATGAAATTTCTGAATTTCTGGAAGTGTGGCATTATTATGTACTAATGAACTGAACAGTTCAAAGAATGATTGCCACATCTCTTCCTTTCCTGAAAAGTGCGGAATTTCAATTTTAGGTAGCAATGGTTTGATACCATTCCCATGGTCGCTAATTCTTCCTTGAGTTTCCTCTACCTTCAACGCCAGGGTCAAAGTTCTAACTAATGCCACGGCCTGAGCATGTGTATCAAAGTAATTACTCTCTACTTCTTCCCTATCTGATTGATGTTCTGGACTTTTGATTTCAATTTCAAGTTGCACGAGATCATATTTCTCGTACGCCTGTTCAAAAGCTTTTAAACGCTGAGATATAATGTCAAGGTTTTGTTCCTCTTTCGGTAGAGTAGCTAAATATTTTTGAAAACGGGTGAGTTGACCTTTGTAGGCCGCCCGAGAATTTAACAGTTTATCATCAATTATTGGCGGCATGCCTGGAAAAGTTGGAACAACTCACTCACCAAAGCTGCTTGTGGCACCAGACAGACCTGCTCTCCGGAAAGAAACCGGTTGTATAATATGCTGGGATTGTTTCCGCCTTCCCGCAGATCTCACGCGCTAGCCACGATATACTGAAATGTATAAAACAAATATTAGATTGCACCAGTTTTTTTTGAATTGAATTTGTGGTCTCAGAATGAAGGTTCTGGGTTCGATCCGGGGTTGAGGTACCATGGAAAAGGGTGTACCTAATGGATGTGGTACATCCTAAGGGATTTAGACAGAATGAGGTTTCGGGCACAAGAGGTGAATGAAGGACAGTGCGGGAAAAGACCAAAATGTTAAAACTTAGATTTAAATGATATTTATTTAATATAAAGCAAATATATTGGCAGGAATGAATAGCTTCAAGGAAATTACTTTAAAATTGACAATAAAAAATAGTAACAATTAAAAATTACTTGTTTCTCCAGGAAACGTAAATAGAGCTGTAACTAACTTTAAAGGATTAAATATAAAATTACTGAGTAAAAGAAGCATAATAATTTAAATTCATCCCAGAGTAGATTAAAACAAAATACTCTTCTGACGGGAAGAATCCGGGCAGAGTGTAAGAAGTGAAAGGGTTACCACCTCTTCTGTTGTATGATACAGGAAGTATCAGATCTCCTTAACCATCTTCCGAAGGTAGGCCGGCTGCCGGAGGTCATCAGTAGCTGGCAGTAATTTAGTGCGCCCGCTCGGGCTTGTGCGAGGTCAGTCAGGCATACTCTAGGGTTCCGGGTTCGGAACTAGAGTTGATGATGGTAGATTCTCCTTAAAAAAGCGACCAGCATAGAGAGGCTCTTGGTAATACCTCCCGCGGCTGGTGAAGTGATGTCCTTAGAATCAAAATTTGCAGAGTAGATCCGTGTTGAAGATTTTGGTTGAAGTGCAGGCTGATGAATTTAGACTGCCCGGCCAGGCAGCCAGGTCCAGCAGAGAGATTATGCCGGCGGAGAAGAGACTCCGGCAGCCAGAGGTACCCCGAGAGGGCAGTAACCCCAGCAGGTATGACGTGAGCAGGTGTGATCAGTTGAGAAGAGTGGACGAGAGTAGACACTGTAGGCCGGGAGACCTAAGGCTATATAGCGGTAGTGACGTCAGCGCGCCGAACCTTCTAGCATGAAGGTGTGGCGAGAGAGCAGCCAATCACAGCACAGCCCCATGCACATTGCGAGCGTTACCGCTGGAGAGAGCTCAGTACTCGTGAGAAAATGTGACGGTATGGTACGTCTAGAAAGACACTACAGAAAAAAGGTGAGTTGACATGAATATTACAGAAAAGCAATTAAACTGAAACACCAATATTAAACAAATCAGAACACCGCGTTCAGACTGCAATTCACGAAATTAAAAATAATGGGGCAGAAAAATTGAACGTGTGTTTCACACCGTAAGGGAAACATAGCCAACAAAAAACATTCGCCAAGCGAACAGAGGGCGTTCGATTCCCAGCTCAGCCATCCTCGAAGGGGTTTTCCGTGGTTTCCCACTTCGCCTTCGGGCAAATGCTGGGAAGGTACTGCCCCCGTAATTGAATTATATAGAGACCACGGTGGCTATATTGGAAATTATAAAGAAAGTTATGGCTGTCATAGTTATGACGTGGGTAGTCATGACGTAAGCACGGATGACGCAGACGTTATGCCAGCAGGCTACTTGAGCTGAGATTCTCAGTGACGTCGAGAAAGATCCGAGATCTACGACGCAGTCGCAGGAAACGTGGAATTCTGCTGAGGAAGAAATTATGCTATTGGAGGGGAGGCTTGAACCAATGAACGATAGTCTGAAGGAAGACGGAGATTGCTGAAACTATGGTAGTTTTTATTACTTTTTGGGATGCAGAATTGTGGAAATCCATTTGCAGTAGAGGCATTGTTCTGGAATTTTGGTGAAATTTATTTTCAGTTTTTGAATTTTGAAAATCCGTCATGTATTGACGAAGTTGGAACTTCTAGCGATGACGCAGTAACACGCGATGGAAGGGATAGATACGCCCCTCATGAAGTTCATAAAAGGCCTTGCGCAGAAGAGAGGAGCCTCATTCTCAGATCATCAATCGTCTGATAGTTCAATTGTCAGATCTCAAATAGTCATTTCAGTGAAACGTCGAGTGAGATTATTAGTGAAAAAGTCGTCTTTATAACGCGTGGTGAATCCACTGCAGTAAACGAGAGTCGAACACACAAGCAGTGCAGATTTACTGTGAGTAAATCTAGGTGAAGTTGAAACGCACATTATAACGCGTCTACGAGATTAGCTGTGAACAGTTAGCGGTCGCCTATAAGCTAATTCTCTTGTGCATTGCTACAGTAAGGAGTGTAGAAAAGCTGAACAATTTCGAGTAATTATTTTGGAAGTTATTAGCAGTTTTAGACGACTGACAAAAGTGATTTTCTCGCTACATGAGAAGCACTTTGTATAGCCAGAATCTACGCCACGGCTGACAAGGCTAGTGAAATAGGGAGACTTCAGATTGCTTTTGTGACACAACGCTACAGTATTATGGAACAGTTTAATATGGCAGTTTGTTCTTCTATTACTATAACCGAAGAGAAGATGGAAGGCTAAAGGACTTAATGCAATTGGGACATATTTCAACGGAGTAAGATAGCAGCATGGAACTTCGCTAATTGCTATTCCACACAAGCGAACATGTGGTGAACAAACATCTACACCCATGTTTCGTGATTAAAGGCTGAATACTATCAAACAGCAATGGAAATGATTTCATACTTTCTGAATATGAATATTTCTTCGGAAATTTCTACAAAAACTTCATGGCGATTTTCAACTGGAACTTCAGGGATTTTTCAAGAGAGGTCAGGGTTGTCCCGACTCACAAAGAAGATTATTGCCTGAAGGATGTCATTCGTCTTCACGAAGCAGTGCAATTTCCGAAGAAGGAAGCAGTTCGAATCTCCGAGGGTGCTGTTTCCTGTTTCGAGGATGGAGCTCAGCTTTAACTTGGTGAAATGGATCCATCAACAGTCTTCTTTGAGGAATTTTCCTCTGGAACGTCAATCGGCAGATAAGGTAGTCGTGAACGTTTATTGTGTTTGAGTTTCTTAGCAATATTTGAGCAACCATTTTCCCATATTTTTGTCCTCATGTATTTTGCCCATATTCTTGTTTGAGATTTCTATTCTCAGTACACCTTGATGAGTTATGCCTTTTTCGACGATTTATTAAGACATTGTTATGTCATGGGCATAGTTAAATGATTTTGGATCAGTTGAGACTGACATTTAGATTTTTCAGTAATTGGCTTATTTTTGTAGTCACGATTTGACTGTAAGTTAATGATTTTTATGGCAGATTTAAATTCAGACAGCGTGTCACTTTATTTAAGTAATTCTACCCCAGTTTATAGGCCGGACGTTTGATTTAGACGATTGCCCTTGACCTTGAAGCCTGCGGGTGAGCCCTGTACACAGTCACTATCGCTTCACATTTGTCACCACCGATCTGATGCAATGGAATTCCAGACTTGAGCACGTGGCGACACCGACTTGCAGACAGTACAGTCAACGTCGAAGTATTGTGTGACCCGGAAGTACACGTTACGTATTTACGAACAGAACGTCATTATATTTGCCAATGACTGTACTTCAGTAGGAGTGTGAGACAGCGTTGTCAATCATCGGGCCGCTTGGGGCAGCTGATAACAACACAGGTACTGCAGTAACTCGCCTCCAGGCTTCCATTATGATTTTTCACTCGTCTAAAACAAACGTCCGGCCTATAATTACTTTGACCAATTTTCTGTCATCATCAAGAAGGAAGAACATTTAAATGATTTTAGAGCGTTAAAATCCATTACGTTGTCGACGATCTTGGAAATACTAGTCGGTATTTGAATTGATTGCAACACAGACATTTATCGTCAGTTATGAACGATCATTGCATCATAGACCATTTTGTGAAAGATGAACTTTAATTATGAATTATTGAATGCATTAAATTCGTGTACTTTTGTTAGGAATTTTTTCTCAATTAGAGATTTATATAATGATGTTTGCATTCCCCAGTCTAATTGGATTCTATTCGACTATTTTACAGTTTAATCGCACTTTGTTTGATGATAGTATTTTTATACTACAATTCTTTGAAGATGTTAATCTTAAATTTTGATAGACCAGACAGGCGTATATAAGCGTATTCACTATTAAATTTGTTTGTGATTGGCAAATTTTTACTTCATCACGATTCATGAATGAAATCCACGAAGGTTAAATGACAACAGTTTTGAAACTATTAATGATTATAAGAATTTTTAAGTGGAACTATGAATGTATAATCGCTAGTGCAGCGGACATGTTGAAAGTCGCTGATGTATAATGCCCTTAAATAAATGAAGGAGATTCCCACAGTAATTAATGATGATAAAGATTGTGTTAGTGGAGGTTTTTGTAAATTCTGTGGAAGATTTTGATGCCGTATTTTTTAATATATGATGAATTTTGGGCCTATTTTGAATGCAGTTTGTGCATTATTTTGTAAGCGAAGTATTTTCCGCTGGAGTGTATTGTCATAGTTCGTTGAAAATTAATCAAGTGAATTTACTGTTATAATTAACAAGAGTTTTGAAAGAATTTGAGATAAGATTTTGAATGAAGATTACCGTCACAAATAATTATAATTATTACAACCTTTATTAAACCAGATTGTGACATTTAAATGTATAACTAACCTTCATTGGTCGATTATATTAAACACGATTATGAATTTAACAACCGGATGAATATGTGGTTCAATGTATTTCTTAAATTAATAATTTAAATAATTTAAATGTTGATATTGTAAATAATAAATGTAAATATCTTTGACAATAATGTGGAACGAAAGTAATGTTAAAGGCGTGTTTAAAATTTTTGTAATTATATTCGATAATATTATAAACAATTTCTAATTGTTATAAATAATTTATGTGATTTTGTTATAAACATTTAAGAGTGTGTTTTATACTCTAAACTATACTGATTAAACATTTGGATGATAACTTAACAAGTTTAGGGATTGTCAGAATAATCCAGTGGTATGTGAGTTAAGCATTTGAAAGATTTGCGTCAATATATATGAGTTGTCTTGTAGACATTTAAAGCTTTGAAAGGAGCTGAATTCTTACGCAGTGTGGCGTGACGAGTGAGCCCCATTTGACAGGCATGCGCCAGGTTGAAGAGTAGACCAGCCGGCCAGACATCTGGTTATCAGCGGGCGAGGTCGATACTCTGGCCTTGCGCCTATTAATACAAGTGTGATGTTTATTAAAAGAAACCAAATGCTCTATATATATGTGTCGTATCCTGACTTCCTTATCCAATCCAAATGTGTATTGAATGTTACGTTATTTTGAGCTCATGGGAGCTAACATATTGTTTGATAACTTTGCAAGTCCTTTAGGAGGACATAGTCAGATTGACATGGGCTACTGATAGCCACATTTATTTTGTTGAGTTGTTAAAATCATACCCTTTATTTGAAATAAAAGCTCTTGTACATTTCAAAGTTCTCGTCTGCGTTTTGGTTCATTTTTAAATGTCATGGTCAAGATTATTGTGGGAGCATACTTTAGAGATCCTGTTGTCAACCCAATCCCCGAGATAATTTTTAAGAGGTAAGTAAAAGTAAGTATGAACCCCCGTCTATTTTGGTGTGTTCCACAATAATTTTCTTGGTAACTTCTGTGTTCAAACCTCGGTAGTATCTGTCAGTGCCATTTTCATTGATGTAGCTGAGCCGGTGCGATTGATTGTTGGCAATCCGATTGAGGGGGCGGATATCTGACAGCCTACTATCCGGGTAAACGGGGACAGAAGGATTGGCGCAGTCAACGTGTGGGGCATGTTCAACAACACTGGATTACCAGGTTGAACAATAGAAGGATTGGCACACCTAGAACGTGGGGATGAGTCAACAGTAGGATTGGCAAACCTAAAACGTGTGGTTCGATTAGACTCAAATAAAGAGGTTGATTCTTTGTTAGATGTCTAGGCCAATTGTAGAATTTGGGAGTGTGATTATATAGGAATTAAATGTTGTAATGTATTAGGAAAATTACACTCAGAAAAGATCAGATCTTATACAACTTGAGAAAGGTTAAATAGGCAGGAAACTTAGGAAAATCGTCTATGATCTGGAATCATATTTTATTTGACCGGCTTATGACATTTTAGTCATATTAAAGATAAAATTAAATTATTTGGATTGTAAATGTAAATCATTTGTGTTAGGATATTTAAAAATGAGCCAGGGAAATTTGAACATGTGCTTGAGTTTGTTTCAACATGAAGTGTCTTCGAAAGTTAATTATAAGGTAGTTATAAGTTAGATTTAAGACAGAAAATTGATCAAATTTATATATGGTGAAAAGTGTTGCTCAAATGTTGTTGTTTTGCTCTTTTGATGTATGTCCCTACAGCAGTCTAATTTTTGAATAATATTGTAATGGCAGATGAAAGTTTGAAGATGATGTTAGCGGAGATGTCTGCTAACATGAATAGTAATATGAAGCAGATGATGGAGGAGAATGCTAGTAATTTGAAAGCTAGCATGGATGAAAGTTTGAAGGGTCTTCAGACCAGTTCTGCTAACTTAGAGGATAATATGTCGCGTTTACAGATTAATACCCAAGGAATTGAGAATACTGTAACTGACATACGCTCAGACGTGTCCAATGTTAAAATAGATGTGTCTAATATGCATAAAAATGTTGCTGATGTTAAAATTGATGTTGCTAATGTGCATAAAGATCTTACAATGTTGAATCTAGATGTAGCTAATGTCCGAAGTGATATTTATTGTGCTAGGGCTGAGGTAGTTGTTGTTAAAAATGATGTTGCGACTGTCCAAGACAAGGTTGAGGAAGTCCAAAGAGGAATCCAAAATGTTAGAACTGATGTGTCCAATGTTCAGGTTGATATTAATAACATTCATTCGGATGTAAACGAGATGCAAAGTGACATAAATAAAATTCAAGTAGAGGTCAACACAGTTTTCGTAGATGTTGCTAAAGTCCAAACTGATGTAAATAAAGTCAGGGAAGAGATAGAAAATTCGAAAACTCTTTGTACGCGTAATATAAGTGCATTAACGACTAGGCTAGTTGATGAGTCAGTTAGAACGACAGCGTCTTTAGCAGGTTTAAAGTATGATGTAGAGGTCATGAGAACCCAAGTATTAGACCATAATAAAGTATTGAAAGAGGATATCGAAATAGACATAGCAGAAATGTTAACGGCAAATGTAGCAGTATGGAAAGACGAGTGGAATAGGTCAAGTGGGGAACATGTAACCCAAATTCAGGATCGTATTGAAAGAAAACTTGCCAGTACTCAAATTGATATTAACAATGAAGTAGTACAGATTAGGAAAGATTTAAGCGTCAGGATGGATTCGCTATCCGAAAGACAAGTTGAAGATAGAACACAATTAGATCAGGATGTGCAAACGTTAAAATCTGCATTAGAGGAACAGATTCATAAAGTGGTCTCTGATCGAATGAAACGACGAGTAAACTGCAGAATTTGAAGATAGGAGAGGCTAGTTTGATGGAGACCTACAAAGAAGAGTTAATCAAGAAAGTCTTAACGGAAATCACTAACAAGGATACAGAAGGCTTGGCTTGCGAGACCAATAGGAATTATGCCAGAAGATATAACGTAGATCCAGAAGAGAGAGACGTGACTCCTGAAGAACGTATATCCAGATTCAGGGAGGAAGATGACGAGAGGAATATGGAACCTGAGTGGAACTATCGAGATAGTGGGAAAAACTACCCAGATTCATATCCGAGGAACGTGACGGTCATCAGGAATTTTGAAGACAAACCACAAAAGTTCAGTAACACGGATAGTTTGACGCCTATAGAATATGTAAGGAACCTCAAAGATTATTTCATCGAAGCTCACATTCCCAGAGAGAGAGAGATGAAGATAGTGGAGAGATATTTGATTGGAGGACCCCTCGAATGGTTTTTGCGCATTTAGATACACATTCAGTAACTTTGACGAGTTTGCAGAGGCATTAATCAAACGATTTTGGTCCATAGAAGCGCAGAATTCGTTAAGAGCGGAGGTGTATTCAAGAAAATACTCCGGTACTCTTCCAACGCGGTACGCTGATTTCTTTACGAGTCAATTATCCCGCTTGAGATTTTTGCAACCCCCATTGTCAACGGAGCAACTAATTGATGCGATTTCTCGTATGCTACCTGTGGAGGTGAGGAGACTAATACTTTCGTCAAACATCAGGGATTTAACCAGCATGGATGAATTACTAAGGAGGTTAGACTACACAAGTCCAATGCCTAACGTGGTACAGAAAGGTCAAAGGCATGACTTCAAAGAAATAAATACTGTATATATGGACCAAGTCCAACAAACTGACAAGCCAGATGAGGAGAAAACTGACAATGTAGGTCCTCACAGGAATAATCAGTTTCGAAATAACAGATCGCCAGGTTACCGACCGTATCAACAGAGAAGAGGCTGGAACTATAACCGAGGAAATTACAATGGAAGAGGCAGATATTACAACAATAATGGTTATAACCGAAATTATAATAGGAATAACCAGAGCCAAAACAGAAATCAGAATCCTCAAGGTCAGGTTATGACACCCGATCAGTATCAGGAAAGAGAGAAGGAAAGCCAGCAATACCTAAAAGAATTACGGGAAAAAGAAGCCAACAACCAAAAGAAAAGGCAGGATGTTGTAATCGATCCTGGGCCTTCCACGAGCCAGCAGAATTTTGAGGTCGGTAACACAAAAAAAAACCGCCGATTTCTCAACGTCAGTGAGAACTTGTAAATACATTGCCACACCACACCTGATTACAATTAATGAGATATATGAAGTGACTGATGAAGATTTGCTAGAAGAGAGGGGTATAGTTAAAGAGGAAAGACCATGTGCCTTACCCATTATTTCTGTACGGATAGATGGCCAACAGTACAAAGCCCTGATGGATACTGGTGCAATTATTTCCATCATTTCAGAGGAATGTTATCAAAGTCTACTAAGAGGAGAGAACATGACAGTTCTACCTTTTTCTACCGTCAAAGTGAGAGGGATATTCCAAGATAAGGCAGTAAAGTGCAAGATTCAAGTGTTATTGAACTTTGAGATCAATGGAAGGAATTATGAACAGATCTTCATTGTGGTGAGCAAGATCAATTTTGATATGGTGCTTGGAATCGATTTTATATCGAAGGTCGGAGCTATTATTGACATGAAGAACAGAAGTATTAGCTTTAATGATGGGTACATAATCACAGAAGAGATAGAAAAACAGGACGTGAAAAACAGTCTGGAAATAGACCTTAGGGAAGAAATTTTGAATACCATAATTAATGAAGTGGAAAATTTAGCAGAAATACCCAGTAGAAAAACTGAAGGATTTGAAGAAATTCAGGGGGAATTTGAGGATCTGATAAAGGAATTCCAAGATATTTTCGATGAAAAGCCTGGATTGATTAAGGATTATAAATACAAGATAAGGCTGACAGATGAAACCCCTTACCAGGAGAGAATATACCCCATTCCTGAGAAATACTATCAAGAAGTACGAGGGTTAATCAGAAAAATGGAGGTAGACGGGATTATTAAAAAACAGGCGTCGTCTTATATAAACCCCATCACAGTAGTGAAGAAAAGTAATGGTCAGATACGTCTTTGTCTCGATGCCAGGACCATCAACTTGAAGATTCTTCCAGAAAATGACCGACCACCCAAGATTAGAGATCTGCTTCGAAAATTCAAAGGGAGAGCATGTTTCAGCGTTCTTGACTTGACGTCTTCATTTTATCAAGTTCAGCTAGAAGAAGATAGTATGCAGTACACTGGATTCCTATTTGACCAGACGTCATGGGTCTTTGTCCGAATGCCTTTTGGTATGGTTAACAGTGGACCAGCACTTATTCGAGCACTTGATAGTAAGCTCACTGACGAAGTGAAAGAAAATGTAATCTGCTACATTGACGATTTAATCGTATCTTCACCCAGCGCCGCAGAACATTTAGTGCACTTGAGAAAGTTGTTCGAGAATTTAAGGGAGGCCAATATCAAGGTCAATTTTGGAAAATGTCAATTCTTGAAGCAGGAGATAAATTACTTGGGGCATACTATTGATAAAGATGGATATCATCCAAACTTGAAAAAAGTAGATGCGATCACGAGATTTCCAAAGCCAACTAAGGTGAAACAAGTCAGAGAATTTGTAGGAGCATGCCAATTTATTAGCAGCCACTGTCCAAGATACTCTGAAATGATGGCTCCTCTGTATGACTTACTCAAGAAGAACAACAGATGGAAATGGAGTACCGCTGCAGACGAGGCTTTTGAGAAAGCAAAAGAGATGCTCAGAAATAATGTGAAACTGGAGTACCCAGACTTTGAGAAGGTGTTCTATATTGAGTCCGATGCATCAAGAGTAGGCATTAGTGCAGTCTTATACCAGAAAGACGAGGCAGGCAACAAGCACTACATTGCGTTCACTAGTCGGAAGTTGAAGAAACACGAGGAAAACTACTTCACGACAGAACTTGAAGCGTTAGCTTTTGTGACAGCATTACAAGCCTGGAAGAAAATACTGCTGGGACATAAGGTCATCATTATTACTGACCATAAAGCACTACAGTTTATGCTGCAAACTGACATGTCGAGTGATAGATTGACACGTTGGGCTTTGTTCACCCAACAGTTTAACGCCACTATCGTCCACCAGCCTGGGAAAGATAACTTACTGGCTGATGCTCTATCACGTAACCCTATTAAAAATGTGCAGATACACCATGTACAATTGGAGCAAGAAGATCAAGAAACCGTTAGGAGATTAGCCCGAATCGGTGTGTCACAGAAGAGACACGCTCCAATAAGGAAAATGTACAGGTTCCTCAAGGGTTACATGGACAATACGGATGTTGACTATGCAGCTACACGGAGAAATTCACGACACTTTGTCTTGAGTGGAGACATCGTATGCAAGTATGCTGACTCTGCGCATACAAAACTCCGAATAGTCGTGCCACCTAAACTTGTTGTCAATTTAGTGTGGGTAGCTCATCACGCAACTGGACATGCCGGTTTAGATAAAACTCTTAATACTCTTAAAGAGAGATTTATCTGGACTAACATGCGTTCCAGCATTGCCAAGGTCATTCGATCATGTGACAAATGTCAAAGAGCAAAGTATGCTTCTGCTTTATTAAAAGGAAAACCGAAGGCTATGATTCCTTCTAAGCCAAACGAACTTATGGCGACGGACATATTTGGCCCCTGTCCGAAGGGATATCAGGGTAACCAGTACCTGTTGGTTACCGTGGACGTTTTCTCAAAATTTGTTACAATGAGTCCCATGCAGAAAGCTAACACGAGGAACGTAGTAAGCAGACTGGAAAATGCTGTATTTCCTAAAGCTGGTATACCAGAATATCTACTGTCGGATCATGGAACGCAGTTTACATCCGTGGAATTTGCAGCGGATATGGAAAGGCTTGGCATTAAGCACTTATTTTCAAGCGTGCGTTACCCAGAATCGAATTCCTCAGAAAGATATATGGCTGAATTTTCGAAATTCTGTCGAATTTTCTGTCCAAATGATCATTCTGGTTGGGTGAGATTTGTACCCCTTATTGAGGAATGTCTGAACTCTACAGTGCAGGAGAGCACAGGAGAAGTGCCAATGCGACTTCATCTAGGAAGAAACCCAGAAAGGCCGTGGGATAATCTTTTCAACCACATTCCTAGAGATCCCGACCTAGGAAGGCAGCAGAGGATTGACAAAGCGAAGGAACAACTCCAGAAAGCAGCAGAGAAACGATTGAAAAGAGTAGCTGGAAAACGTTTTGGTGCACCCTTACAAGTTGGAAATGTTGTATTATTACGCAGACCTGTCAAGGCTGATATGAGCAAGACAATATACCCCAAATTTGGAAATGTGTTCATGGGGCCGTTTAGGATCACGAACGCCTATGGAAACAACTGCTATGAACTCTACGATGATAAGAATAACGTCATTTACGGCAAGTTCAATGCTGGAAATTTGAAAAGATACTATCCTAGAGTAAGCCAGTAATAATTCAATTTCGTGTTCAAGAGAGTTGAGGTACTTGTAACACTGAGTTTAAAAACAATTTGCAACTGTTTTTAAAACGTGGTGAGGGGAGAATGCCCCCGTAATTGAATTATATAGAGACCACGGTGGCTATATTGGAAATTATAAAGAAAGTTATGGCTGTCATAGTTATGACGTGGGTAGTCATGACGTAAGCACGGATGACGCAGACGTTATGCCAGCAGGCTACTTGAGCTGAGATTCTCAGTGACGTCGAGAAAGATCCGAGATCTACGACGCAGTCGCAGGAAACGTGGAATTCTGCTGAGGAAGAAATTATGCTATTGGAGGGGAGGCTTGAACCAATGAACGATAGTCTGAAGGAAGACGGAGATTGCTGAAACTATGGTAGTTTTTATTACTTTTTGGGATGCAGAATTGTGGAAATCCATTTGCAGTAGAGGCATTGTTCTGGAATTTTGGTGAAATTTATTTTCAGTTTTTGAATTTTGAAAATCCGTCATGTATTGACGAAGTTGGAACTTCTAGCGATGACGCAGTAACACGCGATGGAAGGGATAGATACGCCCCTCATGAAGTTCATAAAAGGCCTTGCGCAGAAGAGAGGAGCCTCATTCTCAGATCATCAATCGTCTGATAGTTCAATTGTCAGATCTCAAATAGTCATTTCAGTGAAACGTCGAGTGAGATTATTAGTGAAAAAGTCGTCTTTATAACGCGTGGTGAATCCACTGCAGTAAACGAGAGTCGAACATACAAGCAGTGCAGATTTACTGTGAGTAAATCTAGGTGAAGTTGAAACGCACATTATAACGCGTCTACGAGATTAGCTGTGAACAGTTAGCGGTCGCCTATAAGCTAATTCTCTTGTGCATTGCTACAGTAAGGAGTGTAGAAAAGCTGAACAATTTCGAGTAATTATTTTGGAAGTTATTAGCAGTTTTAGACGACTGACAAAAGTGATTTTCTCGCTACATGAGAAGCACTTTGTATAGCCAGAATCTACGCCACGGCTGACAAGGCTAGTGAAATAGGGAGACTTCAGATTGCTTTTGTGACACAACGCTACAGTATTATGGAACAGTTTAATATGGCAGTTTGTTCTTCTATTACTATAACCGAAGAGAAGATGGAAGGCTAAAGGACTTAATGCAATTGGGACATATTTCAACGGAGTAAGATAGCAGCATGGAACTTCGCTAATTGCTATTCCACACAAGCGAACATGTGGTGAACAAACATCTACACCCATGTTTCGTGATTAAAGGCTGAATACTATCAAACAGCAATGGAAATGATTTCATACTTTCTGAATATGAATATTTCTTCGGAAATTTCTACAAAAACTTCATGGCGATTTTCAACTGGAACTTCAGGGATTTTTCAAGAGAGGTCAGGGTTGTCCCGACTCACAAAGAAGATTATTGCCGGAAGGATGTCATTCGTCTTCACGAAGCAGTGCAATTTCCGAAGAAGGAAGCAGTTCGAATCTCCGAGGGTGCTGTTTCCTGTTTCGAGGATGGAGCTCAGCTTTAACTTGGTGAAATGGATCCATCAACAGTCTTCTTTGAGGAATTTTCCTCTGGAACGTCAATCGGCAGATAAGGTAGTCGTGAACGTTTATTGTGTTTGAGTTTCTTAGCAATATTTGAGCAACCATTTTCCCATATTTTTGTCCTCATGTATTTTGCCCATATTCTTGTTTGAGATTTCTATTCTCAGTACACCTTGATGAGTTATGCCTTTTTCGACGATTTATTAAGACATTGTTATGTCATGGGCATAGTTAAATGATTTTGGATCAGTTGAGACTGACATTTAGATTTTTCAGTAATTGGCTTATTTTTGTAGTCACGATTTGACTGTAAGTTAATGATTTTTATGGCAGATTTAAATTCAGACAGCGTGTCACTTTATTTAAGTAATTCTACCCCAGTTTATAGGCCGGACGTTTGATTTAGACGATTGCCCTTGACCTTGAAGCCTGCGGGTGAGCCCTGTACACAGTCACTATCGCTTCACATTTGTCACCACCGATCTGATGCAATGGAATTCCAGACTTGAGCACGTGGCGACACCGACTTGCAGACAGTACAGTCAACGTCGAAGTATTGTGTGACCCGGAAGTACACGTTACGTATTTACGAACAGAACGTCATTATATTTGCCAATGACTGTACTTCAGTAGGAGTGTGAGACAGCGTTGTCAATCATCGGGCCGCTTGGGGCAGCTGATAACAACACAGGTACTGCAGTAACTCGCCTCCAGGCTTCCATTATGATTTTTCACTCGTCTAAAACAAACGTCCGGCCTATAATTACTTTGACCAATTTTCTGTCATCATCAAGAAGGAAGAACATTTAAATGATTTTAGAGCGTTAAAATCCATTACGTTGTCGACGATCTTGGAAATACTAGTCGGTATTTGAATTGATTGCAACACAGACATTTATCGTCAGTTATGAACGATCATTGCATCATAGACCATTTTGTGAAAGATGAACTTTAATTATGAATTATTGAATGCATTAAATTCGTGTACTTTTGTTAGGAATTTTTTCTCAATTAGAGATTTATATAATGATGTTTGCATTCCCCAGTCTAATTGGATTCTATTCGACTATTTTACAGTTTAATCGCACTTTGTTTGATGATAGTATTTTTATACTACAATTCTTTGAAGATGTTAATCTTAAATTTTGATAGACCAGACAGGCGTATATAAGCGTATTCACTATTAAATTTGTTTGTGATTGGCAAATTTTTACTTCATCACGATTCATGAATGAAATCCACGAAGGTTAAATGACAACAGTTTTGAAACTATTAATGATTATAAGAATTTTTAAGTGGAACTATGAATGTATAATCGCTAGTGCAGCGGACATGTTGAAAGTCGCTGATGTATAATGCCCTTAAATAAATGAAGGAGATTCCCACAGTAATTAATGATGATAAAGATTGTGTTAGTGGAGGTTTTTGTAAATTCTGTGGAAGATTTTGATGCCGTATTTTTTAATATATGATGAATTTTGGGCCTATTTTGAATGCAGTTTGTGCATTATTTTGTAAGCGAAATATTTTCCGCTGGAGTGTATTGTCATAGTTCGTTGAAAATTAATCAAGTGAATTTACTGTTATAATTAACAAGAGTTTTGAAAGAATTTGAGATAAGATTTTGAATGAAGATTACCGTCACAAATAATTATAATTATTACAACCTTTATTAAACCAGATTGTGACATTTAAATGTATAACTAACCTTCATTGGTCGATTATATTAAACACGATTATGAATTTAACAACCGGATGAATATGTGGTTCAATGTATTTCTTAAATTAATAATTTAAATAATTTAAATGTTGATATTGTAAATAATAAATGTAAATATCTTTGACAATAATGTGGAACGAAAGTAATGTTAAAGGCGTGTTTAAAATTTTTGTAATTATCTTCGATAATATTATAAACAATTTCTAATTGTTATAAATAATTTATGTGATTTTGTTATAAACATTTAAGAGTGTGTTTTATACTCTAAACTATACTGATTAAACATTTGGATGATAACTTAACAAGTTTAGGGATTGTCAGAATAATCCAGTGGTATGTGAGTTAAGCATTTGAAAGATTTGCGTCAATATATATGAGTTGTCTTGTAGACATTTAAAGCTTTGAAAGGAGCTGAATTCTTACGCAGTGTGGCGTGACGAGTGAGCCCCATTTGACAGGCATGCGCCAGGTTGAAGAGTAGACCAGCCGGCCAGACATCTGGTTATCAGCGGGCGAGGTCGATACTCTGGCCTTGCGCCTATTAATACAAGTGTGATGTTTATTAAAAGAAACCAAATGCTCTATATATATGTGTCGTATCCTGACTTCCTTATCCAATCCAAATGTGTATTGAATGTTACGTTATTTTGAGCTCATGGGAGCTAACATATTGTTTGATAACTTTGCAAGTCCTTTAGGAGGACATAGTCAGATTGACATGGGCTACTGATAGCCACATTTATTTTGTTGAGTTGTTAAAATCATACCCTTTATTTGAAATAAAAGCTCTTGTACATTTCAAAGTTCTCGTCTGCGTTTTGGTTCATTTTTAAATGTCATGGTCAAGATTATTGTGGGAGCATACTTTAGAGATCCTGTTGTCAACCCAATCCCCGAGATAATTTTTAAGAGGTAAGTAAAAGTAAGTATGAACCCCCGTCTATTTTGGTGTGTTCCACAATAATTTTCTTGGTAACTTCTGTGTTCAAACCTCGGTAGTATCTGTCAGTGCCATTTTCATTGATGTAGCTGAGACGGTGCGATTGATTGTTGGCAATCCGATTGAGGGGGCGGATATCTGACAGCCTACTATCTGGGTAAACGGGGACAGAAGGATTGGCGCAGTCAACGTGTGGGGCATGTTCAACAACACTGGATTACCAGGTTGAACAATAGAAGGATTGGCACACCTAGAACGTGGGGCTGAGTCAACAGTAGGATTGGCAAACCTAAAACGTGTGGTTCGATTAGACTCAAATAAAGAGGTTGATTCTTTGTTAGATGTCTAGGCCAATTGTAGAATTTGGGAGTGTGATTATATAGGAATTAAATGTTGTATTGTATTAGGAAAATTACACTCAGAAAAGATCAGATCTTATACAACTTGAGAAAGGTTAAATAGGCAGGAAACTTAGGAAAATCGTCTATGATCTGGAATCTTATTTTATTTGACCGGCGTATGACATTTTAGTCATATTAAAGAAAAAATTAAATTATTTGGATTGTAAATGTAAATCATTTGTGTTAGGATATTTTAAAATGAGCCAGGGAAATTTGAACATGTGCTTGAGTTTGTTTCAACATGAAGTGTCTTCGAAAGTTAATTATAAGGTAGTTATAAGTTAGATTTAAGACAGAAAATTGATCAAATTTATATATGGTGAAAAGTGTTGCTCAAATGTTGTTATTTTGCTCTTTTGATGTATGTCCCTACAGCAGTCTAATTTTTGAATAATATTGTAATGGCAGATGAAAGTTTGAAGATGATGTTAGCGGAGATGTCTGCTAACATGAATAGTAATATGAAGCAGATGATGGAGGAGAATGCTAGTAATTTGAAAGCTAGCATGGATGAAAGTTTGAAGGGTCTTCAGACCAGTTCTGCTAACTTAGAGGATAATATGTCGCGTTTACAGATTAATACCCAAGGAATTGAGAATACTGTAACTGACATACGCTCAGACGTGTCCAATGTTAAAATAGATGTGTCTAATATGCATAAAAATGTTGCTGATGTTAAAATTGATGTTGCTAATGTGCATAAAGATCTTACAATGTTGAATCTAGATGTAGCTAATGTCCGAAGTGATATTTCTTGTGCTAGGGCTGAGGTAGTTGTTGTTAAAAATGATGTTGCGACTGTCCAAGACAAGGTTGAGGAAGTCCAAAGAGGAATCCAAAATGTTAGAACTGATGTGTCCAATATTCAGGTTGATATTAATAACATTCATTCGGATGTAAACGAGATGCAAAGTGACATAAATAAAATTCAAGTAGAGGTCAACACAGTTTTCGTAGATGTTGCTAAAGTCCAAACTGATGTAAATAAAGTCAGGGAAGAGATAGAAAATTCGAAAACTCTTTGTACGCGTAATATAAGTGCATTAACGACTAGGCTAGTTGATGAGTCAGTTAGAACGACAGCGTCTTTAGCAGGTTTAAAGTATGATGTAGAGGTCATGAGAACCCAAGTATTAGACCATAATAAAGTATTGAAAGGGGATATCGAAATAGACATAGCAGAAATGTTAACGGCAAATGTAGCAGTATGGAAAGACGAGTGGAATAGGTCAAGTGGGTAACATGTAACCCAAATTCAGGATCGTATTGAAAGAAAACTTGCCAGTACTCAAATTGATATTAACAATGAAGTAGTACAGATTAGGAAAGATTTAAGCGTCAGGATGGATTCGCTATCCGAAAGACAAGTTGAAGATAGAACACAATTAGATCAGGATGTGCAAACGTTAAAATCTGCATTAGAGGAACAGATTCATAAAGTGGTCTCTGATGTGAATGAAACGACGAGTAAACTGCAGAATTTGAAGATAGGAGAGGCTAGTTTGATGGAGACCTACAAAGAAGAGTTAATCAAGAAAGTCTTAACGGAAATCACTAACAAGGATACAGAAGGCTTGGCTTGCGAGACCAATAGGAATTATGCCAGAAGATATAACGTAGATCCAGAAGAGAGAGACGTGACTCCTGAAGAACGTATATCCAGATTCAGGGAGGAAGATGACGAGAGGAATATGGAACCTGAGTGGAACTATCGAGATAGTGGGAAAAACTACCCAGATTCATATCCGAGGAACGTGACGGTCATCAGGAATTTTGAAGACAAACCACAAAAGTTCAGTAACACGGATAGTTTGACGCCTATAGAATATGTAAGGAACCTCAAAGATTATTTCATCGAAGCTCACATTCCCAGAGAGAGAGAGAGATGAAGATAGTGGAGAGATATTTGATTGGAGGACCCCTCGAATGGTTTTTGCGCATTTAGATACACATTCAGTAACTTTGACGAGTTTGCAGAGGCATTAATCAAACGATTTTGGTCCATAGAAGCGCAGAATTCGTTAAGAGCGGAGGTGTATTCAAGAAAATACTCCGGTACTCTTCCAACGCGGTATGCTGATTTCTTTACGAGTCAATTATCCCGCTTGAGATTTTTGCAACCCCCATTGTCAACGGAGCAACTAATTGATGCGATTTCTCGTATGCTACCTGTGGAGGTGAGGAGACTAATAATTTCGTCAAACATCAGGGATTTAACCAGCATGGATGAATTACTGAGGAGGTTAGACTACACAAGTCCAATGCCTAACGTGGTACAGAAAGGTCAAAGGCATGACTTCAAAGAAATAAATACTGTATATATGGACCAAGTCCAACAAACTGACAAGCCAGATGAGGAGAAAACTGACAATGTAGGTCCTCACAGGAATAATCAGTTTCGAAATAACAGATCGCCAGGTTACCGACCGTATCAACAGAGAAGAGGCTGGAACTATAACCGAGGAAATTACAATGGAAGAGGCAGATATTACAACAATAATGGTTATAACCGAAATTATAATAGGAATAACCAGAGCCAAAACAGAAATCAGAATCCTCAAGGTCAGGTTATGACACCCGATCAGTATCAGGAAAGAGAGAAGGAAAGCCAGCAATACCTAAAAGAATTACGGGAAAAAGAAGCCAACAACCAAAAGAAAAGGCAGGATGTTGTAATCGATCCTGGGCCTTCCACGAGCCAGCAGAATTTTGAGGTCGGTAACACAAAAAAAAAACGCCGATTTCTCAACGTCAGTGAGAACTTGTAAATACATTGCCACACCACACCTGATTACAATTAATGAGATATATGAAGTGACTGATGAAGATTTGCTAGAAGAGAGGGGTATAGTTAAAGAGGAAAGACCATGTGCCTTACCCATTATTTCTGTACGGATAGATGGCCAACAGTACAAAGCCCTGATGGATACTGGTGCAATTATTTCCATCATTTCAGAGGAATGTTATCAAAGTCTACTAAGAGGAGAGAACATGACAGTTCTACCTTTTTCTACCGTCAAAGTGAGAGGGATATTCCAAGATAAGGCAGTAAAGTGCAAGATTCAAGTGTTATTGAACTTTGAGATCAATGGAAGGAATTATGAACAGATCTTCATTGTGGTGAGCAAGATCAATTTTGATATGGTGCTTGGAATCGATTTTATATCGAAGGTCGGAGCTATTATTGACATGAAGAACAGAAGTATTAGCTTTAATGATGGGTACATAATCACAGAAGAGATAGAAAAACAGGACGTGAAAAACAGTCTGGAAATAGACCTTAGGGAAGAAATTTTGAATACCATAATTAATGAAGTGGAAAATTTAGCAGAAATACCCAGTAGAAAAACTGAAGGATTTGAAGAAATTCAGGGGGAATTTGAGGATCTGATAAAGGAATTCCAAGATATTTTCGATGAAAAGCCTGGATTGATTAAGGATTATAAATACAAGATAAGGCTGACAGATGAAACCCCTTACCAGAAGAGAATATACCCCATTCCTGATAAATACTATCAAGAAGTACGAGGGTTAATCAGAAAAATGGAGGTAGACGGGATTATTAAAAAACAGGCGTCGTCTTATATAAACCCCATCACAGTAGTGAAGAAAAGTAATGGTCAGATACGTCTTTGTCTCGATGCCAGGACCATCAACTTGAAGATTCTTCCAGAAAATGACCGACCACCCAAGATTAGAGATCTGCTTCGAAAATTCAAAGGGAGAGCATGTTTCAGCGTTCTTGACTTGACGTCTTCATTTTATCAAGTTCAGCTAGAAGAAGATAGTATGCAGTACACTGGATTCCTATTTGACCAGACGTCATGGGTCTTTGTCCGAATGCCTTTTGGTATGGTTAACAGTGGACCAGCACTTATTCGAGCACTTGATAGTAAGCTCACTGACGAAGTGAAAGAAAATGTAATCTGCTACATTGACGATTTAATCGTATCTTCACCCAGCGCCGCAGAACATTTAGTGCACTTGAGAAAGTTGTTCGAGAATTTAAGGGAGGCCAATATCAAGGTCAATTTTGGAAAATGTCAATTCTTGAAGCAGGAGATAAATTACTTGGGGCATACTATTGATAAAGATGGATATCATCCAAACTTGAAAAAAGTAGATGCGATCACGAGATTTCCAAAGCCAACTAAGGTGAAACAAGTCAGAGAATTTGTAGGAGCATGCCAATTTATTAGCAGCCACTGTCCAAGATACTCTGAAATTATGGCTCCTCTGTATGACTTACTCAAGAAGAACAACAGATGGAAATGGAGTACCGCTGCAGACGAGGCTTTTGAGAAAGCAAAAGAGATGCTCAGAAATAATGTGAAACTGGAGTACCCAGACTTTGAGAAGGTGTTCTATATTGAGTCCGATGCATCAAGAGTAGGCATTAGTGCAGTCTTATACCAGAAAGACGAGGCAGGCAACAAGCACTACATTGCGTTCACTAGTCGGAAGTTGAAGAAACACGAGGAAAACTACTTCACGACAGAACTTGAAGCGTTAGCTTTTGTGACAGCATTACAAGCCTGGAAGAAAATACTGCTGGGACATAAGGTCATCATTATTACTGACCATAAAGCACTACAGTTTATGCTGCAAACTGACATGTCGAGTGATAGATTGACACGTTGGGCTTTGTTCACCCAACAGTTTAACGCCACTATCGTCCACCAGCCTGGGAAAGATAACTTACTGGCTGATGCTCTATCACGTAACCCTATTAAAAATGTGCAGATACACCATGTACAATTGGAGCAAGAAGATCAAGAAACCGTTAGGAGATTAGCCCGAATCGGTGTGTCACAGAAGAGACACGCTCCAATAAGGAAAATGTACAGGTTCCTCAAGGGTTACATGGACAATACGGATGTTGACTATGCAGCTACACGGAGAAATTCACGACACTTTGTCTTGAGTGGAGACATCGTATGCAAGTATGCTGACTCTGCGCATACAAAACTCCGAATAGTCGTGCCACCTAAACTTGTTGTCAATTTAGTGTGGGTAGCTCATCACGCAACTGGACATGCCGGTTTAGATAAAACTCTTAATACTCTTAAAGAGAGATTTATCTGGACTAACATGCGTTCCAGCATTGCCAAGGTCATTCGATCATGTGACAAATGTTAAAGAGCAAAGTATGCTTCTGCTTTATTAAAAGGAAAACCGAAGGCTATGATTCCTTCTAAGCCAAACGAACTTATGGCGACGGACATATTTGGCCCCTGTCCGAAGGGATATCAGGGTAACCAGTACCTGTTGGTTACCGTGGACGTTTTCTCAAAATTTTTTACAATGAGTCCCATGCAGAAAGCTAACACGAGGAACGTAGTAAGCAGACTGGAAAATGCTGTATTTCCTAAAGCTGGTATACCAGAATATCTACTGTCGGATCATGGAACGCAGTTTACATCCGTGGAATTTGCAGCGGATATGGAAAGGCTTGGCATTAAGCACTTATTTTCAAGCGTGCGTTACCCAGAATCGAATTCCTCAGAAAGATATATGGCTGAATTTTCGAAATTCTGTCGAATTTTCTGTCCAAATGATCATTCTGGTTGGGTGAGATTTGTACCCCTTATTGAGGAATGTCTGAACTCTACAGTGCAGGAGAGCACAGGAGAAGTGCCAATGCGACTTCATCTAGGAAGAAACCCAGAAAGGCCGTGGGATAATCTTTTCAACCACATTCCTAGAGATCCCGACCTAGGAAGGCAGCAGAGGATTGACAAAGCGAAGGAACAACTCCAGAAAGCAGCAGAGAAACGATTGAAAAGAGTAGCTGGAAAACGTTTTGGTGCACCCTTACAAGTTGGAAATCTTGTATTATTACGCAGACCTGTCAAGGCTGATATGAGCAAGACAATATACCCCAAATTTGGAAATGTGTTCATGGGGCCGTTTAGGATCACGAACGCCTATGGAAACAACTGCTATGAACTCTACGATGATGAGAATAACGTCATTTACGGCAAGTTCAATGCTGGAAATTTGAAAAGATACTATCCTAGAGTAAGCCAGTAATAATTCAATTTCGTGTTCAAGAGAGTTGAGGTACTTGTAACACTGAGTTTAAAAACAATTTGCAACTGTTTTTAAAACGTGGTGAGGGGAGAATGCCCCCGTAATTGAATTATATAGAGACCACGGTGGCTATATTGGAAATTATAAAGAAAGTTATGGCTGTCATAGTTATGACGTGGGTAGTCATGACGTAAGCACGGATGACGCAGACGTTATGCCAGCAGGCTACTTGAGCTGAGATTCTCAGTGACGTCGAGAAAGATCCGAGATCTACGACGCAGTCGCAGGAAACGTGGAATTCTGCTGAGGAAGAAATTATGCTATTGGAGGGGAGGCTTGAACCAATGAACGATAGTCTGAAGGAAGACGGAGATTGCTGAAACTATGGTAGTTTTTATTACTTTTTGGGATGCAGAATTGTGGAAATCCATTTGCAGTAGAGGCATTGTTCTGGAATTTTGGTGAAATTTATTTTCAGTTTTTGAATTTTGAAAATCCGTCATGTATTGACGAAGTTGGAACTTCTAGCGATGACGCAGTAACACGCGATGGAAGGGATAGATACGCCCCTCATGAAGTTCATAAAAGGCCTTGCGCAGAAGAGAGGAGCCTCATTCTCAGATCATCAATCGTCTGATAGTTCAATTGTCAGATCTCAAATAGTCATTTCAGTGAAACGTCGAGTGAGATTATTAGTGAAAAAGTCGTCTTTATAACGCGTGGTGAATCCACTGCAGTAAACGAGAGTCGAACATACAAGCAGTGCAGATTTACTGTGAGTAAATCTAGGTGAAGTTGAAACGCACATTATAACGCGTCTACGAGATTAGCTGTGAACAGTTAGCGGTCGCCTATAAGCTAATTCTCTTGTGCATTGCTACAGTAAGGAGTGTAGAAAAGCTGAACAATTTCGAGTAATTATTTTGGAAGTTATTAGCAGTTTTAGACGACTGACAAAAGTGATTTTCTCGCTACATGAGAAGCACTTTGTATAGCCAGAATCTACGCCACGGCTGACAAGGCTAGTGAAATAGGGAGACTTCAGATTGCTTTTGTGACACAACGCTACAGTATTATGGAACAGTTTAATATGGCAGTTTGTTCTTCTATTACTATAACCGAAGAGAAGATGGAAGGCTAAAGGACTTAATGCAATTGGGACATATTTCAACGGAGTAAGATAGCAGCATGGAACTTCGCTAATTGCTATTCCACACAAGCGAACATGTGGTGAACAAACATCTACACCCATGTTTCGTGATTAAAGGCTGAATACTATCAAACAGCAATGGAAATGATTTCATACTTTCTGAATATGAATATTTCTTCGGAAATTTCTACAAAAACTTCATGGCGATTTTCAACTGGAACTTCAGGGATTTTTCAAGAGAGGTCAGGGTTGTCCCGACTCACAAAGAAGATTATTGCCGGAAGGATGTCATTCGTCTTCACGAAGCAGTGCAATTTCCGAAGAAGGAAGCAGTTCGATTCTCCGAGGGTGCTGTTTCCTGTTTCGAGGATAGAGCTCAGCTTTAACTTGGTGAAATGGATCCATCAACAGTCTTCTTTGAGGAATTTTCCTCTGGAACGTCAATCGGCAGATAAGGTAGTCGTGAACGTTTATTGTGTTTGAGTTTCTTAGCAATATTTGAGCAACCATTTTCCCATATTTTTGTCCTCATGTATTTTGCCCATATTCTTGTTTGAGATTTCTATTCTCAGTACACCTTGATGAGTTATGCCTTTTTCGACGATTTATTAAGACATTGTTATGTCATGGGCATAGTTAAATGATTTTGGATCACTTGAGACTGACATTTAGATTTTTCAGTAATTGGCTTATTTTTGTAGTCACGATTTGACTGTAAGTTAATGATTTTTATGGCAGATTTAAATTCAGACAGCGTGTCACTTTATTAAAGTAATTCTACCCCAGTTTAATTACTTTGACCAATTTTCTGTCATCATCAAGAAGGAAGAACATTTAAATGATTTTAGAGCGTTAAAATCCATTACGTTGTCGACGATCTTGGAAATACTAGTCGGTATTTGAATTGATTGCAACACAGACATTTATCGTCAGTTATGAACGATCATTGCATCATAGACCATTTTGTGAAAGATGAACTTTAATTATGAATTATTGAATGCATTAAATTCGTGTACTTTTGTTAGGAATTTTTTCTCAATTAGAGATTTATATAATGATGTTTGCATTCCCCAGTCTAATTGGATTCTATTCGACTATTTTACAGTTTAATCGCACTTTGCTTGATGATAGTATTTTTATACTACAATTCTTTGAAGATGTTAATCTTAAATTTTGATAGACCAGACAGGCGTATATAAGCGTATACACTATTAAATTTGTTTGTGATTGGCAAATTTTTACTTCATCACGATTCATGAATGAAATCCACGAAGGTTAAATGACAACAGTTTTGAAACTATTAATGATTATAAGAATTTTTAAGTGGAACTATGAATGTATAATCGCTAGTGCAGCGGACATGTTGAAAGTCGCTGATGTATAATGCCCTTAAATAAATGAAGGAGATTCCCACAGTAATTAATGATCATAAAGATTGTGTTAGTGGAGGTTTTTGTAAATTCTTTGGAAGATTTTGATGCCGTATTTTTTAATATATGATGAATTTTGGGCCTATTTTGAATGCAGTTTGTGCATTATTTTGTAAGCGAAGTATTTTCCGCTGGAGTGTATTGTCATAGTTCGTTGAAAATTAATCAAGTGAATTTACTGTTATAATTAACAAGAGTTTTGAAAGAATTTGAGATAAGATTTTGAATGAAGATTACCGTCACAAATAATTATAATTATTACAACCTTTATTAAACCAGATTGTGACATTTAAATGTATAACTAACCTTCATTGGTCGATTATATTAAACACGATTATGAATTTAACAACCGGATGAATATGTGGTTCAATGTATTTCTTAAATTAATAATTTAAATAATTTAAATGTTGATATTGTAAATAATAAATGTAAATATCTTTGACAATAATGTGGAACGAAAGTAATGTTAAAGGCGTGTTTAAAATTTTTGTAATTATCTTCGATAATATTATAAACAATTTCTAATTGTTATAAATAATTTATGTGATTTTGTTATAAACATTTAAGAGTGTGTTTTATACTCTAAACTATACTGATTAAACATTTGGATGATAACTTAACAAGTTTAGGGATTGTCAGAATAATCCAGTGGTATGTGAGTTAAGCATTTGAAAGATTTGCGTCAATATATATGAGTTGTCTTGTAGACATTTAAAGCTTTGAAAGGAGCTGAATTCTTACGCAGTGTGGCGTGACGAGTGAGCCCCATTTGACAGGCATGCGCCAGGTTGAAGAGTAGACCAGCCGGCCAGACATCTGGTTATCAGCGGGCGAGGTCGATACTCTGGCCTTGCGCCTATTAATACAAGTGTGATGTTTATTAAAAGAAACCAAATGCTCTATATATATGTGTCGTATCCTGACTTCCTTATCCAATCCAAATGTGTATTGAATGTTACGTTATTTTGAGCTCATGGGAGCTAACATATTGTTTGATAACTTTGCAAGTCCTTTAGGAGGACATAGTCAGATTGACATGGGCTACTGATAGCCACATTTATTTTGTTGAGTTGTTAAAATCATACCCTTTATTTGAAATAAAAGCTCTTGTACATTTCAAAGTTCTCGTCTGCGTTTTGGTTCATTTTTAAATGTCATGGTCAAGATTATTGTGGGAGCATACTTTAGAGATCCTGTTGTCAACCCAATCCCCGAGATAATTTTTAAGAGGTAAGTAAAAGTAAGTATGAACCCCCGTCTATTTTGGTGTGTTCCACAATAATTTTCTTGGTAACTTCTGTGTTCAAACCTCGGTAGTATCTGTCAGTGCCATTTTCATTGATGTAGCTGAGCCGGTGCGATTGATTGTTGGCAATCCGATTGAGGGGGCGGATATCTGACAGCCTACTATCCGGGTAAACGGGGACAGTACGGTACCCGAATTTGGAATATGAGCATTGTGAGACTCATACAAAATTTAACCATAGAGTTAAGAAAGTTAGCAGAGTCTGGAAAGTGGTCATGAATCCAGTTTAGCAGCGAGAAACAGTGGAGGAAAGGTGTTGTCCAATGAGGAAATAGATGGCTGGGTGTACGGCGACCAGATGAAAGGATTAATCTGATTGGATACCCGTGAGAATAGACTACCCACTCTACAAAAATTGGTATCCATAGAAGAAGGCTTTTTGCTCTGCCGAGGTCACGTGATGGCAGAAGCCAATGAAATATTTTCCGAAGTAATATTTTATTTGAGTAAAAATGTTGTTTTGACCTTATATATAATTTTGGAGACTCTGGAAAATGAGCATAATTTAATTGGTGAATTACCACGTTGAGAAGTATGCAGAGATTTTCTCCAGTTTGATGATATTTCGATATAAGCAAATCCGCGCCATTGTTGAGCGCGGAAAGGTGTTTGCTATGCCGAATTCAGAGGGAACAAGGAGGTGAAGCGGCCATTGTGGAGATGACTCTGATCGCGACTTTCGAAGGGTGTAGATGTGCCGAACGCGTGCTCCGCGTGGAACAGAGACATGTTGTGCAACTATGAAAAGTACTAAGAAACGTGTGAATTGGTCTTAAATGCAAGTAAGTTCACTAGTAAGTGAAGTGATTAATGCACAAGAAGTTTGAGAAAGTTTAAAGATATATTGCGATATTTCATGTGGAACAGATTGTCGCGTGTAGGACAAAGACATCCATTGTGTCGTGGAGTGCATTTGAATTCTCACTAGAAAGTTTTAAAACTGACGCGAGTGCGTTTTATGAAGAGACAATGTGTGGAAATAAATGTTGAAACACTGCATGTGAAAGAAACGCGTGAATTTAAAAATTATTCATATTTGAGCATATTTTTATGAACATGGAAAACGTAGTAGAAACTTGGTTAAGTGGGACATGTGACTTAGCTACCATGGAGATGATTTCGTGCTAAATATGCAACGGGGGAATGTAGTCTAAATCATGCTGCAGGAGTGTTCATGGGTGACGCATTTCGATACGCTAAAACAGAAGCACGATGCTGTCATGGAAATTTAGAAGGAAGAAAGACTACATAAGTAACATGAACTGAACTATATAATATCTATAAACATGGACGGGAACGACATGAATTTCGAGAGGCCAAGACCAGAAGAGTGGAACGAGAAGAAACTCAAGGGCCAAGAAGAAGCCGGGACTCGAATCAGCGGACCCAGGGAGGAGAACGAGGTCTTGCGAGGGCTAGGCGATGCGGCAGGGCGAACCTTCGTTTGGAGCGGTAGCCAGGTGATCATCGGGCCGGTTGAAGAGGACAGGCTTGGGGATGGAGCATCGCGAGAACAGCAGAGCCGAGCTCGGGAAGGAGTTTCTAGTTCATTCTTCAAAGCGTGGTGCCACACGCTAAGTTCATCGTTGAAACATCATGAAGCCTGCATAAAGTAAGATGAAAAGTCCAATTTATATTATCGGTTCTGTAGTTATTTAGATGTTTGAGGCATGCCTGTAGGACCAATTCTCATTGTGAGATTTCACAGTATTCTAGTATATTTTAACGTCCATTGGGATCGCATTACATCTTCCAGTGTGGATATTTTGTTCGAAGTTAATGCTTATTGGGATTGGAGATCTACACTTTCATTATATTTTAACGTCGTATGATTTGATAGTGGAACTATGCAAGTTCTTATTTCTGGATTGTTGAATTAGAAATTTTACGTAATGATGATTTATTTTCACGTTTACGATTTTCATGGAAGATTTTCACAACGACAGATGTTATCGATTTTCACAACGAATTTTCATATTGAAGGTTTTCATAAGATAGATTTTACGTCAAGGATTAAGGATCTTTAAGGATGACATTGTTATACAACGAAGCATTGGATCCTGGGATTAACGATTATTTTCACGAAGGATCATCACTATCGATTTTCATATTTGAGAAGTTTGTCAATTCTGAGTTTTACTGAAGATCGAGATTATTTTCAATTTTAATTATTAGGGATTTTGAGAAATCCTATTTTAAGGGTTAAGGATTTTTAAATCCTAAGATTAGGACTTCGAGTTTGGGTTTTAAAATTTTTATTTTTAATCGGATTTGATATTTTCCAATATTAAAATATCTTCATTGTATTTTGAATTTTTGAATCTGAGATTTTGATCTTAGACAGTTGAATTTTCATATGCGAGTTTCGAATCAGCTGTTGATTTTCTTTAAAGACTCCTTGCCATTGTTGAAAGTTAATGGAAACTTAGTCATTATTACGATTTCATGAAGACATTGAGAATGATTAAAGGGAATTATTCCTATATTTTGGTAAAGAATACTTGGATGCAATAAGAGCAAATGTTTGTGGAATGGCAGGATTATAAGTATGTAACAGCTGATGTTTACATTGTGAAGAAAGCTATGGCGCTTTAGAGAAGGAGCTATCTGAATTATTTCTTGATTATTAATGATACCAGTAAACTGTTTGGAACCTAGGATTTGTACTGTGAAGCCAGCTGATATTTTTTTTATTGAGGTGAGGTCTTAGGACGGACATGACTCTTGACTATTGTCAGATCATGAAGGTGGGCACTGCAAGTGATTGATGTCCCGTGTCACCTTGTCCAATATAGATTGTATGACATTGTATTATAATGGTTAACTCCCGTAAATATGTAATGGAGTATTGGAGGCCCGTGGAAACGTGGCAACGCAGCGTGTATGGAGACAGCTCGAGTGAGCTTGTGACTGTGGAAAATTTGGTTTTAGTTTGAAAACGAGGGATGTTGAAATGCCATTGCATTGTATTAATGAAGTAAGCGCTGCACATGCAGGCAGTAATGAAAAGAGATATTGGTTGGGAGTGTGATTTGAGCACGCAATCGCTGGCAGGCGTGAGTTATCAGCTGTTTGGAATGTGGTGAATACAGTATGCACCGCATGTAAGGTTCCTGGTATTTATGAAAGTTTTATTTGTTATTAATATTTGTATTAATGCAAGAGTGACTAGTAAGGAGTTCTCATACTTAAGTCTGAACTTAGTTGAGTGGACTATTGATCCCTAGAGTAATATGTGAGCATATGATAGACAACATTGTTATTGCAAAATTAATTAATAATTATTTTGTCATTTTATAACAACTAGTAATGACCTAGGAGCAATAAACATTTATGGTAGAAGATGTTTAGGGGTGTACATTGTATACATAGTATTTTCCGTCGTTTATTTAATTGATATTTAGTTTTATTAATTTAGTAAGGAGTGATAGCAGGTTTCAGGATCCATGCATGTATAGAGTTCAGCATTGCGGTTGTAATAACGACAGGCCATCATTATTAGAGTCATTTCATCGATTTAATAGATTAACATCTTTTTATTATCGACGATCCTGAAGACCTGGGGAACAGCAGGTAGATGCTGATTTGTGATATTTTTATTTTCGGTGGAGGCATTAGTAGTGTCTATTGACACGTTGATAGAAACATGAAGTTGTCGTTACTCATTTGTGTTGAAATAAGGAGTCTGTGAAGACAGACAGGGAGGCTTTTTTTTAAATAAATGCAGGCACGTTTTAACGTATGCTTGTAACGGTTTTATAGAACTTGTGGTTATGATTTATCTTAGTGGGAGGTATTAGTATAAATGCTATGGTCAAGATATTGAAGCAATGCCTATTTTAACCATTTCATATACTCCTATGTTACCCGAGATTATAGAGCTCTCTAGCTCTCCTGGTTTGTTTATTTGCTTTTGATTCAGTTGAGGATAGACCATAGTATATATTAGTGGATAGATTCACCCTTATATATTCCTTATGTTCAGTGTGTGATGTGCTAGTTTTGATGGTAAGTATTTTATCCGGGGTACTGCCGATTGCATCGATCCATCGTCACCTTGGGATTCTGGCTCTCACATCACTGGTGAATAAGGGCACAGTACTGTACCCGAATAACCATGAAGAGACACTTGTCGAATCCGAAGATCAGCTGGACTGTAGAATCTTGACGGTCCCCGGCTAGAAAAAAACTGAAAATCCTACCGACGAGTACTATATGAGGGTACCGAAGTCAACCGATTGTGTTATGGAAAATAAAATATGCTGGGCAAACAACTCAAACTAACGGAGAGTACGAGAAACTTACGGTTCTCGCGGCAAATGGGACATAGCAAGGGGCTTTCCTCAACCTTCCACAACACAATCTCTCTGCGTAACTCATATAAATCACGTAAGTCTGTTTATAAGAAACGAACAATTAGCTTTATTTAAAATAACAATTACAGTTTAAATTTAATCAAAAAAAACTCAAATCCTAAAATAAGTTAAATAAATGTGGTAATAGACACGCTTGTCAAATAAGAAAAGTCAAATAATTGAAATGTCCATCTGACATTATAATCCACAACTCCTCTCAAAAGTAAACACTGATCTGCTGTTTCAGAGTTTGAAATAAAAATATAATTATATAATATTGTTAAAATATTATTTCAGTTTAACATAAGCATGTTTTACTCTATACATAAAACTCCGATTATATAGACAGATCTCAGAAACTACAGCTCTTATTGACACTCATAGATTTATGGCAGGTTAAAGATCCTTCCACTAATTACACATGTGTGAAGCTAAATTGGATAGGTTAAGAATGTAAACAACGCTCTTAGGTTTCTACGTTCGCTGCCAAGAGCCGACTGCGGTGGCGTCTAGTAGCTAAGTTCTGAATTTGGCCTAGTAGTCATTGACGGTGGCACTTGGCGGCAAAAGTAGGAACTATTTGAAAAATTCTAATTTGCAGTCTGTACTTAAATTTAAAAAACACAGATAACACACACTAATACAGTCATCACAATTAACACCGGTTATCAGACAGATTCTACACACACCCAAAGTACACGGAGCTACATGACCGCGATGTCGCAGCCCCTAAACTTAAGAACCAACCAACCTCTTATTGACACTATTGTCAAACGATCAGCTGTTTACTGACGTCCTGACAAACTTCACGTACAGTATATTGCTCAATTCAAGAATAAATACATCATTGTATTATTAAACACACTACGTTAATATCAACTCCTCCATCTCATTCTTATAAACATCAATAAACTAATTTATATTAGTTACAAAATACCTTCAATAAAGTAATGAACTGGCAAACGACATCTTGCGTCAATATTATCGAACATCGATAATGTAAAACATTTGTCATTTCTTACTGTTTTTCCAACAGCCTTTCTCATAACAATTAACCTTCGGTTAATCAAATCCTACTTCAGAATAATTATTATTGTTAAAGATCCCAATAATATTTCCAAAATTATTGTTAATACTTATTTAATAATTGTTTAAAATTCATACAATTTTATTATCAATGTCAATTAATATTTATTCATTCTTATTAATTGTTTATTGTTGTATATTAATATTTGTTAATGTTTATTAATTGTTAATTAATGCTACTTGCATTATTATTATATTTATTAATATTTATTAACATTTATTAATATTAATTCTGAATTGATTAATGCTGCTTGCATTATCGTAATGTTTATTTATTTTACCGTCGCTATAATTTTTATGGTGGTTTATTTCAAATCCGAGTTCATATGGCCGTAAACATTGTCAAAATCATGTTAATCATGTTAATATAATTAACAAACCAATAGTTTTTAATCATTTCACAACATTTTTCCGCCAACTCTCCTGTCATTTCGACTGTAGGTGAATTAAAATAAATTTATATTCCTCCACATTCCTTCTTACAACAACACTATTTTATACTGCAATATTTTCCTCTATAATACGTCTGCACTACGTATTAGAGCTTCCACAAAACAACTCTGCTCTAAAAAGCCTTTCCACTTCATTTCATTACATTCCTCTATAATACGCCTATAATACGTAGTAGAGCTCATCAACATCGCTGTCACTCTACCATTACAATAACAATCCTCTCAAAATAATACGTACTTGTCACTATACAACTTGACATCAGAACTTACATACTAGTTTTCCATTTCAATGTTAATTCAATACGATGTTCACAATATATTTTAATCATATCGTTGCCTTAATATTTTCATTAATCTTGACATTAAATTACAGTACATGAACTTTCTTGGTTTACTTAGTCGTTACTCTGGTTGAAAACAATTGTTATAAATATTTAAAAAACATACAGTTTAATCACACCTTACTGATCATTACTCATTGCCATAATGCAATATTTAAAGGTCAACCACAATCATATTAATGTTGCAAAAGGTTTAATAGAATTCTCGTTGGTCGACATATCACAATTTATTGGATTACCAAATTCTCCTAAATCTGATATATTCAATGAGTCCATTAATAATAATATTTTCTTAAAGATTTAACTGGTCTTATTAAAGAACAAAATCATTAAATGACGTTCAAAAGTCCGAATTATTATAAATGCAATGTATTTCCAGTCTTGACAATTGTTATTTCCAGTATAACATCGAGTTCAAATGACGCCAATATTCTTGACTAGATCGTCGAAATATTATAAAACACGAAAACAATGTTTTATAATCGAAGAATCTTCTTTCTAATTAATTTTCTTCTTACATTAAAATTCCCAATGTTATTATCGCAGACGAAAATTATTAATGAAATTTAAGAAAACATTCTGAAATTCATTATCGTAAAATATCGAAATTCAACATCAAAATACAATCCACTTCGTAGATAAAATCCTCAAACAATTAAAATTGACAAATAAATTACAGATCGCGAAATCTCCCAAACTTCTACTTTAAATTGAAATATTAAATTACTAAAACAATGGTGATCTGTGTTGCTCCAAAATATGCTATCTACAAATCTACCTAATAAACTACGTAGGGAAGCATCTTCTACCTTTGACGAATCTGGAAGATCTTAGAATAACAGAAAATACCGTACTGAACAGTATTCTCCATTCTGCTTTCCTGCTATCCTCCGTCTCCTTCCTCCAATATAACTGCATCGTCGAACTTCGAACTCCGTCCCGTGGCATCGAACTGCATCGTTCTGGACACTGGATTAGGCTCGAACCAAGCTTCATGCTCTGAATCGGGAAGGCCCGGATTCCACCTTTTTCAGTTCTTCTAAGCGCCGATCTTAGATGAATTCGTTCTTCCAAGTTGGAATATGTAGATTTGTTTTTGCGTTTCTTCATAATTGGAATTTTGTATATGGATGGTTGATCAAAGTATTCCAATCCTCTAGTGAATATCACTGTCCTTGCGCATGGTTACTTACGTCGTCATCACACTCTCCTTATCATTACATAGTAGTCTTCCTCTCAACTTCCAAACGTTCAACATGGTGAAAATATAACGAAAATTAGTAATATCAATGTAGACACTCACAGTCAATGTTTTCTGGTTCGTAGTTATACGCAGGAATGCCTAATACTGTTCCTCTTAACACAGCTCACTTACCTGCACAGCGTGTATCGCTTTCGACTGGACACAATGCTTGTTATTCACCACGGAGATAATCAATTTTATACAAACTGTCTTCTCACACTCAAATACCGCTTCACTGTTATGCAATTTGGTTGATATACCGTCGAAGTGAATGTACACTATTGTATACTGAAGTATTGACACAATTCTTTAAATTTATATTGCACTGAGGCTAAGTTTTAAACACAGTCTCACTTCATCGAGTACGGTCTCACTACATATCCTCGCCTTGTCTGCAAATGCCATTGAAATACACAAACCAAGCCTATGAACAGCTGATACACACCTTCATGGGGAGTGGCTACATGACTAGTGATGGTGGATCTGTTTAGGATACAGCCAGCCTCATGGCCTATGACACAACTTATTGGTCTACGGCAGGGGCGGCCAGACTTTGCACCCTCGGTATGCCGACTGCGCTGCGCCGCACTCCGCAGCACTTCGATAGGCCTCTCTCGGCTTGGCTGCCTGCCCTGACTGCCGGTGCGTTGGACCGAGTCAGTTGGGATCGCCTTCGCACCGGACGTAATGTAAACAAACAAACAAACTGTTCTTCCAATGTGTTGGTTGTCCGATACATACACAAACCGAGCCTATGAACAGCTGATACACACCTTCATGGGGAGTGGCTACATTTTATTCGCGTGTTTCTGCACATACCGGCAGTTGAAGATTATGTGCTTAGCATTAAAAAAATTCTTGTTGTTGATTGATGTAGTGGCTTTGCGACAACGTGTTCATGTAGCTCCGTGTACTTGGGTGTGTGCATAGAATTTGTCTTATCAACTGTGTAATTATGGTGGCCGTAAGAGTGTGTGTATTTGTAATCCAGATGAGGACTGGGAAAGAGGCAGCCGTGGCTTTAATTTAGGAGCCATCCCGGCATTTGCCTGGAGTAGAAGTGCAAAACCACGGAAAACTACTTCCAAGATGTCTGAGATGGGAATCGAACCCACCTCTTCTCGGGTTTGCCTCATGAGGCTGAGTGTACCCAGTTCCAGCCCTCAGACCAGAATTAAATTTCTTGGCAGTGCCGGGATTGAAAATCGGAACTCCAGGGTAAGACCCAAGAATGCTAGCCACTACACCACGAGGTGGCCAGAATTGAAACAATTAGAAATAATGGTAAGGTGTCATGGGACTCATATTTTAAGACACTGCAATTTTGGTCACATTTTTCTCCCTTGTTTTCAATTTGTTTTAATATTTAAAATATATTCAATGTTCGGTACGATTGCTTGTGAATCAACCGGAGGCTGTTCCGCTGGTTTTCGTCAGACGTCAGAGCGCGATGCCATGATTTTGATAGTTTCAATGCAGAGAAAAACGTTTCACAGACATACGTTGCTCCAAACATTGATAACACTTGTGCTGCCTGTGTAATTTTGGATATTCTTACTGCGGTAATTTTGAGTAGAAATCGGCCAAATTTTTCATAGAGCTAAAATTATCCTCAAGTCTTGTGCTACATTTATAAGCTCCGTTTGAAACTCATGCGGAATCTCAGTTATTGAGATTGAAAATGGCTTGACAAACAAATCAAAAACAGGCAGAGTTCTAGAAATCTGGTAAAAACCTATTTCAGCAAGTCCTCAATAACACCCACGTAATGGTCAACGCGGACGGATTCCATGTTTGGAAAATTCACTGTACTGTATTCCTGATTTCTAATTGGGCTTTCCACAACTCCAGCTTCATTTTAAAAGCCATAATTTTGTCACAGAGCCTCCGTGGCTTAGGCGGCAGCACGCCGTCCTCTCACCGCTGGGTCCGTGGTTCAAACCCCTGTCACTCCATGTGAGATTTGTGCTGGACAAAGCGGAGGCAGACAGGTTTTTCTCCGGGTATTCCAGTTTTCCCCTGTCAAAATTTCATTCCAGCAGCACTCTCCACTATCATTTCATTTCATCTGTCATTCATTTAATCATTGCCCCAGGAGAGTGCTCGGCAGCCGGCACAGTCCATATCCTCGCCGCTAGATGGGGGCTTCATTCATTCCATTCACTGACCCGGTCGGTCAACTGGAAGCAGGCTGTGGATTTTCATTTTGAATTTTGTCACAGAAGTCCGTAATCAGGTGATCCTACCTTGCATTTACACATTTAAATCGTTGAGGTGCCCTGTAATATAGGTCAAAAACGCTAGGTCCGGTATCCAATGAGGATCAGAAATTTTCGTCTCTCGCTTACCAAGCATGTCAATGAATAGACTGATTTCTTCTCTTAAAACAAAAGCCTTGCGCAATACGTCACCTCTGCTAAGCCATCTCACTTCACAATGGTAGGGCAAATCACAATATTCGGCATCTACAGACGCTAGAAATTCTTTGAATCGGCGATGATTCGGGCCATGCTGCCGAACTAAATTTACAATACGAACTACCACTTGCATCACGTCACCGAGCTTTGCTGCTTTAGCGCAAAGTGTCTCCTGATGAATAAAGCAGTGTATTGAGTACAACTTAACGTGCGAACTATCCAACTTAGCTTGAAGCCGAGTGATGAAACCCATTTTCGACCCCCGCATGGACGGCGTACCGTCAGTTGTTACAGAAAACAAGTGTTTCCACTGCAAACCCTTAGAGTTAATAGCGTCCTCCACAGCCTGAAAAATATCTTCGCCTGTTGTTGTGTCTTTGAGTGGTATGATGTCCAACAACTCCTCCGTAACTTTAAGTTCACTATCAACGCCCCGCACTAAAACAGCCAGTTGCGCTAAGTCCGTTATGTCCGTCGATTCATCCAAGGCAATTGGAAATGCAATGAACTTGTCACATCTTTCCATTATTTGTCTTTGGACATCCTCAGCTAAGTCGGCAATGCGGCGCGCTATTGTGTAACGCGACAGTGAAATATCCAGGAACTGCTGAACTTACAACGGGCATTGCTGTCTGTCTGAAAAAAGGCTTAGCGTTTTTAGCAGCTATTCGCAAGGAAATCTTGTAACTTTCTCGTAAGGTCTGATTCGAAATTCCAAGTTCCTGTCAATTAAAAGCCATACTGTTCAAGATACGAAATCCGTTTTATCACAGTGTAATTAAAACAACAAACATTTGCAAGAAAACGAGATACTTACGAGTGCACTACCTATTTCTAGCGTTGATTTCAACTCCTTAAATTTATGTTGACGCTCTTCGTCCTCAAGAGCCCCAAATTCCGGCTGATGTCTCCAATTGAAATGCCGCTCCAGTTAATACTTTCGCAAGAAAACAACAACACATTGGCATATAACACACATCGCGTTTCCGTTGTACGAGATGAAAAACAACTGTTCCCACTCTTTCTTAAAAGATGTCGCACTTTCAATTCTCCTTTTCTTTTCAGCGCTAGCCATAGTCAATCGTTACTAATCTCTGCGATCAAATAATGTCAATTGAGACTACGAATAGCAATATAAGGTACACCACATCGCGACCGTTTGACCTTCGACACAGCAAAGACAGTACGGGAGAAAGTAAGACGAGAAAGCGAGCAAGAGACAGATATATAGTCTTCCCCCCCACCATCACTGCAAGGCCGTCCGCCCCAGAAGCACTCCGGAGTGTAGTCGGTGTGCCAGTGCGCCGGGAGTGCTGTTTGGCCACCTCTGGTCTACGGTATAGTACATACATTCGAAAATGGAAATCCTAAAGATTTGGTAAATTAATTAAAGGAACTGTTGGTCTGCCTTTGTGTGAAGACAGTGCAACAACTGTAATATAAATAAAAATATTATTATTATTATTGATGTGTAACATCTATCCACTCGGTTGCTGGGTATTTTTGTGGGAGTGATTTTGAAAAATGGAACGGAAGTGGATCGGAACGATCGAGGTGGCATCAGCTGGCACACTTCCGTTCGATCGAACGGAAGTGTGCTAGCTGGCAGTAGTGGATCGAACGGAAGTGTAAGACGCACTGCCAACTCGATCGATCGATCCAGCTGGCAGTGGTAAGATCCAGCTTGCAGTGGTAAGAGAAACAATGAGTGCGCGGTTTCAGAAATTGATACCATGAGGTACTCTCGGCCATGTGGAATGTATATGACATACTGAACGGTAAACGCTCATGCGAAGTCTGGTGTCAAGTGATTGAAACAAAGCACATGGTACATGTTTGAAGTCTTCATATCGGTATTTAAATGGTAAAATGCCTTACTGTCAAACATTGTAAGTAGTCGGCATTGCCGGTATTATGTTTCTGCACAATGGCTATTCAAATATTAACCCACATAACGGCAATGCAGTCATCAATATAATATAATCGTTGTGGATATACGAGAATTGAGCAAGCCTTCATGAACTATTGCTGAATACATTCTCTTTACTCGCAAGAGGGCCTATTCATAAGGCATTTTAAACTCAATTTCACGCAGGAACATTATCGAAACAAGCAATATATAAATGAAACTTAATTCCGTAATGCAATAGGAACGTGGAAATAAGTCACCATCTTGTGCACAATATTTGGGCAGTAGAAATAGCCGTGGGGTTAGCGCCTATGACTGTGAATCTAGAGATCTCGGGTTCGAATCCCGGACGTGGTAGATATTTTTGCTACCAGATTATCATTTTAAACGATATTTATTATATCAATATGACTCATTTTAACAGAATCCATATGAAATTACGTGTTGGTCTGTGAATCAAGAGGACCTGTTTATAAGGAATGTAAGGTTATGAGCGGTGTCGCGTCTATTAATCTAGTTGATCCATATCGTATTCTTTATTTAAGCTAGTGCTGGTGGAAGCTACAAATCATCTAATAAAATGAGTTCCATAATATAAACTACAATATCTGTAAAACACTCCCTTTTACAATAGATTAATATCTGTGCCAATAATAGTATAAAATACCGGTGTATCAACAATTTCACGTGAGGTTTCTTCTATGTCAGATGTTACCCATCGTTTGCGACTACTGTAAGGCTCGTAATTTTTTATATTATGATTATGTGCACGGGTGGCTTATGTACATGCGAGATTTCTCGCACAGGCCCTCTAGTTATTATTATTATTATTATTATTATTATTATTACAGTATTATTATTATTATTATTATTATTATTATTATTATTATTATTATTATTATTATTATTATTATTATTATTATTATTATAGAATTGTAGCCTACATAAGTTGTAGCCTTAGGAGAGCTCAAATAACAGTTGGTTTGAATGTAATCATAAAAATGTTATTTGTTTTACATCCGTCCAAAATGCCATTCCTGGACACATGACGGCATCTCGGAATTATGTCACGCACGATTTCTTTGGCCGGTATTATACTATCAAGGAAATTTTATAAAATATTTTACAAAACTGAGCTCTCATAAAGGTTAAACAAAGCAATCATCACACTATTACAATACATTGAATATTTATCATAGTTCAGCAAAATGGATGAAGGACTGTTCCTTCTTCACTTAAATGTATTACGGTACTTGGAATTCTGTAGGCCTAGTGATAATGCTGGTACGGTATATTAAAGAAATGGAAAGATAATGTGAACGTCTATTGGTGGTCCAGATGAGTAGAGGGGGTTCGATTCCCACCTCAGCCATCCTCGTAGTGGTTTTCCGTGGTTTCCCACGTCGTCTTTGGGAGAACGCCGGGATGGTACTGTACCCGTATTATCGTGGATAGAACTTGTTGAATCCGATGGAACAGCTGGATCGTATAACCTGGAAATCCCCGACTAGAAAAAAAAATTCTACCAACAAATCCTACCAGAAATGGGAACACACACAGTAACAAGAATGTGTTAAAAAAAAGATCAAGGTAAATAAAAATTAACTAGCTTAAACGGAGAACTATAGAATCCATGAAAAACCTCCAAAGTCGAGGACCTACATTGGGAAATATCAAACACTGGTTTTCCCAACACATCCTTTCATTAATATAAATCACTACCGTACGTCGAAATATGCATAAAATAAATCACTGATTTATTAACGGAGGCATTACACAAGTAAATCAGAAATGAAAATCAGAAATAGTCCAATACGTCGTGTATCGGAATATACTTAATGATAACTCGCATCTCAAGTTGAAAAATAAACACTGTGTAAATCACACAAAAATCACGTATTATTATACACAATACCCTAATTTATACATAATCGCATGATATAGATGCTTTGAATCATGTCTTATAACTCACGAAGTTATCCATTCATATAATACAACCTATATACACCCTTAAATCATGTCTTGATTCATAAAAGTTTCATGTCTTCCAATTAATATTCGATATCATTCATGGTTTAATCATCGTAAATCTTGTCACATCATGTCCGATTTGACAAACAGTTAAGCTAATCAAATGTAAGTTTCTCATTCGTAATTGATAATAAATAGTAGTTATCAAAAATATAATTTCCAGCTTCGCATATGTTTCAATTAAACTTCAATATGACCAACATCTCAACAATTAATACATTCGATCATTACAAATATCAACTTTCAAACATCCTTTTAGTGGTATAACAATATTTCTACAGATTTTCTTTAAAAATAATGTTCGTTCTTACTCACGGCAATAATCCTTATATCATAATTAATTCATAAACTCCCAGAATACACGTAGCATAATTCAATAAATTCCTCAGCAACATCCACATTCTTAACTGTACTCAATACGATTTCAAAAACTTCCACTACTTCTCGTAACATTCAACAATGTTGTATAACCACTTCAATATTCACCTTAATTACATAATAATTCACCTTGATACACTAAATAATAAATAAGATACGCTATAAATTTATATACCATTCAATCAACTACAAACATTAAATCTGTACTTCGAATCATCCTTAATTACACTTTTTATGATCATACTTAGTTAAATACACTTCGCTATGTTTCATCATAACATTCTTAATTATGTTTCAAGACGTATATATTTATTTAGACATTGACAATCAGAAGCTTTGGAAATTGGAAAGATTCGAACAGTTCAAATTCTCAGCTCGAAATATACCAGACCTCATTAGAATTCGATCAATTCTACAGCATGGAGTGTATGTCAAATATTAATTGAATTAAACAAAAACCATTAGAATAGATCGGATCAAGACATGACTGGCAATGGTCTTGGCTTAATAAAATAGAAAAAACAGCAATGATCCTAAACCAAGAAAACATGACTGCAATCGTCATTCAAAAAGGTGAAGACATCTTGAAAAGAGGTAAGAAAAATGGTTCAATGTTCAAAGTCTCAACATAATCAAGAAATAAATCGACGTAACATCTCAAGCATCAAAATTCTTCATGTTCCTCAGAGCTTGTATCATACAAAAATTCAAAATAATTCAAACATATTTCTCGTACTATGTTCCTCAAGTACTATTCAAAAATACGTTCTTCTTGAAATACGCAATCTTTCTCCAATCAGAATTCTTCTTAAAAAAGCAAATCTCCCTGCCAACAATAAACATCTTCATGTAGAATTACCAAATTTTAAATGATCGAAATTTTAAGTTAATACATTCAAAAATACCAAAATTACCAAAAGAAAAGCAAAAGATGCATTCGTAGTCGAATCAAAATTTTGGTAGAACAAGTTGCTAAATATGAAAGGACATCATATCTAAAACCACCGTCTACTTCAACAAATAAAGAGAAATATTGTGAAAAGGTTACTCCAAAGATACCTCTAAATCTACTATCTACATAACTAAAATTCCCAGCTAGCTTATGATGGCTTCCTGAAGAACGTGCATATTGGAATACGCACAACCATTCCAGCTGCAAACGGCTCCTTGGTTCCAGAATACTGTCGACCCTCCTGGCATCGAACTAGGGAACACGTACTCCTTCTCCCCGCTCGTCCTTCCTCGGATAATCCACAGCTTCTCTCCTGGACAACCCTGAATCTCGTTCGTAATGATTGTAGACACCTGCTCTCTTCTTTGAAGATCTTTCCGATATGAAATAGCATTTCTTCTCAGAACGGTATCATTGGATTGCCTGCGCTTCCTTCATGGTAATGACATGTATATTTCTTATACAAGTTAACGCAGCAAGCCACTCATGATATTCTTCTTCATTCTGTGTGTTATATTCCTTCGATGATCTAGCAACTCATAATTGCCGATTTATGAAACTTCATGGATATTCCTCCTTACTTCGGTCTCGATAACATGTCGTTCAAATGTCGAATAATGCTTGTAGAACAATATTTGTAGAATAATATTTTGTAGAATAATACTATTCTCTGCGCTGTATTATTCATGAAGTTCCACTGTATAAAAACGTAGTTTCAATTATAATGCTGATAAAACGAAGAATAACTGTCCTCTTAATGCTATGCATTCGTAATGTTTCAAACACCAAGTTCTTTCAAGTAAGTATGCCTCGCATAGACATCGCACTGCGCTGAACGCGTTTCACTGGTATCATAATGCAACACCATCAAGTGTACCTCGCAATACGGATACGAGAATCAATCTGTTGTCTCCCCTCTGTTCACAAAACTCTGGCTGTTTCATATTGTCCCGTCTCCTCGGGTGATACATAGATGTAAATCGAATTTGAATCTGAAACTGCATTCCAAACAATTCACGGCCTTCTATAGAGTAAAACTCAATAGAAATAGCTTTGTATCAAAGCGTGCCACCTTTCCTTACATGTGGTTTCTCCCCTCTGTCATCTCAGTAATTTATATAATATCGCCTATCTGCGTGCATATTGCGATGAATCTCACTTCTTGCCGTCCACAAAATGTTGACCTTGCTCGTCCTCGCCAAGCATGTGATGCAACTGTGGCGTTGTCTCAAACATGTGATCAGTCATGCGGGTTGCTGTTAACTCCTTAAACCAACTGGACTCAAGCTCACGTAACAATTCCTCACGTCTTGAAAACATCGTGACTCTACGCAAATCTAGCCAAACCAAATCGCAATAAATCTCAACGGGAAAATACTGGTACATATTCATCTTGACTTCTAAAGATAAGTGTGACCAATACTTTTATTCTCATCATTCCAGATATTAACTTTATAATGTCTAGTATTTTTCTGTCTTCTAACCTACTTTCTCAATGTATTTTCTTAGGTATTTTGCATTGAAGTGTCCTATTTCTTCATTACTGCCAGTCTCCAATATCTTTTAAGCAATTATTCCCGTAGACTTGACCAACTTTATAATCTTCAGTGTTCTCATTCAAATTTATCTCTTCGGACGCTATCTTCCTTAGAGCTTTCTCGTGGAATTTTATAACTCCCTTTATCCATAACTATGACTATTCTAGCCTTGGTGGTGAAGTCAATACCTAAGATGACATCGAAATTAATATTTTTCACCACGATGAATATGTGGTCGTATAATCTATCATTAATCTCGAACTTCATTAACACTTGGAGTTTACATTTTAACGATTTGTCGCGGAAAATACCCTTCATCTTTTCAGATGAAGACGGTAGAATGGTGAACTGGCCTTCCTTCTGAATTCTTAAATAGCATTCTTCTGAGAGAATAGAAATGACAGCTCCTGTATCCACGAGTGCTCTACAATGCTCTTTTCCGACGTAAATATTTATTACAGGCAATTCGGCACGCTTTTCAATCGACTTCTCCTCTTCCTCAGATAACAAGACCTCATCGGTTACCTCAAATACTTCGTTGATAGAGATATCAAATGGAGACAATGCATCAATCATAGTTATTGTCGATTTAAAATCGGAGTTTTTTCTTCTTCTTCTTGAACCCTTTCTGAGTTCCTTCCTTGCTTATTAGTACTTGGTTCCTGATGTACTATGGATTTATCCCTTCTGGCATTTAGCTCACCGTGATTCTGGTTTCGATCCTTATCCTGCTCCTTTCTGAGCCTTTCATTCTCTCTTTGTTTTGGATATTCATCATCTCTGTAGTTTTATATCTGCCGTATCCTTGTTGAGACCCATTATTGGGTCTATACTGGTTTTCTCTGCGATTGTCTCTGTAATTGCCATTGCAATTTTCGCTGTAAATCGCTCCATAACTATTTCTAGGGTAATAATTCTCCCTATAATTATTTCTGTCTTGATTATAGTTGTATCTCTGTTGATACGGCCTGTACTGTTCCCTATTATATCGAGTTTCATATCTCCTCTCTGGCAGATATATGTTTCTAATGGGACCTAGCCTCCGCACCTCTCTCTCGTAAAGCCTCTCTGTCTAATGAGGTTGGTCCATGACTACGGCGTTGATTTTTCTCGTATATAACCTCGTGTTCTTTACAATATTAGGAGTACTACTGGTGTGATCTAGTCTGCGAAGAAGTTGCCAAATCAAAGACCCCTGACGAGGCTATGTATCTCCTCACTTCCACTGGCAATTGTCTCGATATGGCCTCTATTAATTCTCCCTGAGTAAGTGGCGTTTGTAAAAACGAAGTTTCGCTAATTGCGTTATGAAATACTCTGTATAGTTAGTTTCTCCTGCTCTAGCGTATCAACGTAAATATACTTCTGACCTGACGTTTTGTTGCGCTTCTATAGACCAAAAGCGTTTAATAAAGGCGTCAGCAAACTCGTCAAAATTGTCGAAGGTATATCTGAAATCCCTATATCACTGCAATGGAGCTTTAGTCAAAAATCGTTCCACCGTCCTTAATTCCCTGTCTCTAGGGATGAGGTTTTCAACAAAGTAATCCCTGAGACTTCAAATAAACTGACGCCATCGACTTTATTAAATTTCCGTGGCTTGTCCTCGAAATTCCTAATAATAGTGACATTCTGTGATCTCTCCGCAGGCATCTTAAAGTCTCTATTGTTGGAATCAATAACATGTGTACTGTATTCTTTCTGTCTAGGCTGTGTTTGACGCATATCACCTGCCCCATTTCCTTGTGTTGCTCCTTCTGGCGTAGTAAACCTAAGGTTGCTGCAGTCTCTTTCCTCCCTAATCCTACACTCAAATGCACCTAACGAGACTTTCAAATCCTCAACTTGATCTTTGAACTCCTTCCTAAGTACTTCTACGTTAACGTGATCGCTAAGATTGATATTGCCTAGTCTTTTCCTAAGATCGTTCAATTCTGTTGTTTTCTTTCCTCTCTCGGCATTCAGTTCGACTCTACACTGATCTATGTTAACACCTCCATCTTTGATCTTATCCTCGACTTCCATTTGAAGTTCAGCCACACTTTTGACTCAAGAGTTTTGAATTCCATCGATTATTTTACACAAATTTTCTCTTACATTGGTAACATCGTTATTAACCTTAATTTCAGTATTCACTAATTTCTTTTCAAAATCCTGCTTAACACTTTTAATACAGTAGTCGTTAATTTTAACGATTTCCTGTCTTAAAATAACGACTTGTTCGTTTACTATAGCCTTAAAATCTATCTCAATGCCTTTTCTATGCAGACTAGTGTGATCATTAACCTGATTACGTAAAGTAGCTATATCACCTTTTAATTGATTTAATGTGTCATGAGTTTGAATCGAATCATTGGTAAATTGCCGTTGTAGGGCATCCAAATTATCCCTATTCTCGCTTTTTGTAGCGTCAAGTTCTAACCTTATGTTTTAACATCATTCTGAATGTTGGTTACATCTGACTGTAGACTGGATGCTATTGACGTTGGATTCTACATTATCCAATTTACCCTGCATGTTATTGACGTTGGATTCTATGTTATTGACGTTGGATTCTACATTATCCAATTTTCCCTGCATGTTATTGAAGTCAGATTACATTCTTCTGACATTAGACTGTACACTATTAACATTGGTTTGCGCATATGAACATCTACTTGTACATTATTGACGTATAATTGTATCTTCTTAATGTCTTCTTGGACATCAAGTTCCACGTTGCCTATTTTAGTTTCAACTCTCTTGGAACTATCCCGTAAACCCTTATGAGAAGTTTGCATAAGATCAATCTCTCCTCTTTTGCTCTCGGCAACACTATCTTTAGTTAATTTCTTATTTTGATCAACAGTTTCATTAATATTGTCGAAACTGATCTTAGTAAAAGTGCGAATATTTTCAAGGTCCTGGTTAAGATGTTCCATCTTACCCTGTATGAGTTGGAACATTTTGTGTACATCATCAACAGTCAATAATGCCGATGCAGACATAACACAATTAATAAACAGGAATATAACACAACAGAGTAGAAGTAGAATACCATGGAGTAACCAATTTCAACCAGATGAAGATTTTAAATGTTTGGCATTAAACCTTATACCTATCTTATCCTAACTATAGTTAGTCTTCATGTAACAATGCGATGTATTCGTAGTGATTTATATTAATAATCCTAATTATAATTAATTACTGAATTTACACTGAATAAAATGATTCTACTTTAATGATGTTTTCCTAAATATCATCAGCCGGTTTCAAGCAGAAGCGAACGACTTAAATGAAGATCTAAAATGAATCACATTAAGAGTTCCACTCGACTGGACAAGTCAATAAAAGTTTACAGTAAATTTATTTTACTGCTCTCGGCCCAATCGTTAATAAATTACATAATAAGGCTCTTTCTAGCAAATCAAATTAAAATAAATGGCAGCAATTCCATATGAATGGCATATAGAGAGAGTAATCTCATATTTTGCATCATTCAAGCACGTGAATTCCCAACGAATTCGAGCTTGTACGCGGGTCGCCATTTCTACTTTGTGTACCCGTATTATCGTGGATAGAACTTGTTGAATCCGATGGAACAGCTGGATCGTAGAACCTGGAAATCCCCGGCTATTGATGGCTCAATGATATATTTCTTCTTCATTGATTCCCTTGAAAGACAAGAAAGTAGGAAGTCTCTCTGACATTGTGCATCACCCAGTTGATAATAGGAGGTCAATAACTGGCGCTTATGTTCCTCAGTTATTTCAACACACCCATTTTGGCATTCATGAGAAGCACAAGGATTAGGCTTTATTAAATTTCCTACACGAGGTTTTCCGCCCCTTTGTTGATGTGGTTTTCCACATATTCTCAAATTTACGGACTCTTGTCGCTTGTTAATGTGCCTTCTCATTCTATAGCCTCCTTCCCCTACCTATTCAAAGCCATTCTTGAAAACTTTAAATTGCATTGCTTCTGTGCATAATTCTCCATTTTCATGCGTTTTGATCTGAGCATCTATCAGATTCTCCGTTGGTGGATCCGGTACAGCAGTCAATAAAATGGTATCTTCCTTGTGTACCTCCGAATGGCCTATATTGCTAATGATCATCTCTGTAGTATCAAGAGGTAGAATAAAATCGACTTCATTATTATCTATCCCAACATTATCAGAGAAATTTAGTGTCTGAGTGACATGCATGCCACACGAGAGGTCGAACTCATCACTGTAACGTTTTAGGCAGTGGTCCACGTTGTGGCCGCAAATGTAACGATTTGCTCTTTGCCACACTGGTGGGCGATGAATGTAACGTTTCGGGAGGCGCTCACATCTGTGGTGAGAATTATAATGATAACGCTAATAATAATAACACACTCACCTCTTACCGGTCTTTTAATAATAATAATAATAATAATAATAATAATAATAATAACGTCATTTGGGCGCCAGGTCATCTGATGATCTAGATGAACCAAATTTATAACTAGAACTTAAACTATAGCAATCGAGATCCCTCCTTCTCAAGTCGCGACGTAGCTGTGCCACTAACCAATTGACCTCCGTGATAGGGAATAGGGATGTGTTGTGACTAAAACTATCTACTAAGAAAGAAAGTCCTAGCATATGCAAAGAAAAAATCAAATTTATTAAGTTAAACAAATGCAGCAGCTAAATGTGATGTTAGATTTGAATATAGTAATGATAGATGAAATAAAATAGTGCTCGAATTTAAAATTTAAATTGGCGAAGTACGGTATATAAATTGGAAATTAGGGATTTGAATTTAATTTACGATAAAAAAGCTTGAATCTACTGAGCCATGATTGAAATAACAGAGAACTGGTTTGGAGCTTCCATATGTGAGCTCACCATTGTCGTCTTGATTACTGCGTGCTGGTGATTGCCTCCCAACTGATAAGCAAGCTGGGAATGTGGCTGGTTCTCGTTCCGTAGTTGGTGAAGATAAAGATCTTTAAACGGTATAGGAACATAACTTTGTCCACTGTAGACTGACTTCAGTGAAGGGATGTACTCCATAATTCACTTTGGTGATATGATCACAGACACGATCATATTACCGTCAGTATAATATGTTATTGACTTTAAACTGAAATATTGATCACTTTCTATCCTAAGATAGAAGCAGATGCTAATGTAGCAGTGATCGTAACGATGTGACAAATTATTCAATAATTGTAGAAGATAGTGGATAAGTGTGGACGATAATCGCTCTGCAAATGTATACATTTGCCGTACGTTTCCCTCTTTTGATATTCAACAGCCAATAGGAAAGTCTTCGTCATGTCTACCCCACTACCATCAGTCTGTAATATTCAAATGAAGCCTTCTTATACCCCCCAGCATCCACGTTGTAAAACGTCATAATTTTCCCAGAATTCTCCAGCCGTCGATCTAATGTCGTTGAGATTCGTGACGTCACAGTCACCTTACCTCAATTCCTTTGTGAAACAGAAGCAGTCTCACCCGGATACTTGGTCCATAATTCCTAGAATCCAAGTCTAAACTCAGCGGACCTCCTATGGCTTGCCTGTCGCCATCTCAGACGATATTTTGGGCAACCAGACCCTCTGAGTCCCTAAATTTAAAATTTACCGTTCAATTTCCAGTTTATATAAGAATAATAGAAGACGATTATTGGAATAGATATAATAGTAATAATAACAGGCATAAAATAATTAGATGGAATAAATTCAAAAACCTAATGAAAATAATTAATAATATTATTATTATTATTAATAATAATAATAATAATAATAATATCTAGCTGCTTTAAATTAATTAAGTGTGAAATAGTAACATTATGAATATTTACAACAAGGGGCCGAATTCGATACATTACATCGCCCTTACAATTTTTGACCTATCTCTGATACGGGTGAAAGTTCTATTTACACATGTGACAAAACGACACAACATCATAATATACAATCACAAACATTACCCTTGTCATACAATCGTGAAAAATTACCCTGAAAAAAAAAACGTAAGATATATCCTGAAATATTCACAAAAATTTTCACGGCGTATTATTACGTCAGTGTTCATTTGGTTTCTTGATATAAAATTTCACTTGCTGTTTGTATGACTTCACTCATACTAAGAGATAACTTTATAAACAGATATTCTAGGAGAACGATCATTACTTACAATGTACTCTCGTTTACGGCGGTTTCGGTGGCGTAGTTGGTAGCATGCTGAGCTTCTATGCCCAAGTCGCGGGTTCAAACCCGGCCGAAGTCGTCGGATTTTTAAGAGCGTTAAAAATCCCCTCAGTATGCCTTCAATCGGAGGGGAAGTAAAGCCGGTGGTCCCATGTCATTGATTTACGCCATGAAAAACAACCTTCCACTAACTACACTTGCGTGAAGCCAAAATTTGTAGGTTAGAAATGATAACTCTCTATAAGTTCCAACGTTCACCGCCAGGTGCTCACTGCGATGGCATCTAGTAGCTTAGGCCGCAAGCTAGGTGTCGTGGACGGTAGCAATTAGTAGCGAAAGTAGGAACTAATGAAATTATCGTCTGCAGTCCTTACCTGAATTAAGACTGATAACACACACTAATACAGCCATCACAATTAACACTGGTTATCAGACAGATTCTACACACATCCAAAGTACACGGGGATAATTGACTGCGTTGTCGCAGCCCCTAAACTAAGGACCAACCAACGCTCGTTTTCAGTGTAGCTCCAGAATTTAAGATTGCCTTTCATATCACTTTCACAAACACTTCTCGCGGAAGTGTGATACTCGCACAAGTTCTCAGTGGTGAAATTACAATATATTCCTATATGATATAAAATCAACATAGTCTTAAGCATAGGCAAGTTATAAGTGCAAGTGTCCCTTTAATCCCAGAATGTTTAAAGTGCCACCTCTCACATCTTGGCTACCTCACGTCACCTCACTCTTATCGGTTCAAGATAACTTGTATATACTCAGCTGTCCAGTTCTGTCGGAATGTCCTGCAGTAACCTGCAGTTGGACCTTTTTAATACTATTTACACTATCGGTCAGCGACACATGCTTACCGTTACTTCCGAGTATTACCTTACTCACTCAACGTATTTGCGTAGAGAATGGTCGTTATAGGTACCTTATAAAATCTTGTTACCATCCGCTAAAACGTAAGCACAGGGTCCAATCCACTTAGTAATAACAAAGGGGCTAATTGATGGCTCCGTAATCTTATCCTCTAACACCTGATCTCTCTGGTGTTACACGGAATCCTGGCTGGTATCGGAAGGGGATGAGATACCTATTTCCCACGAAGACTGTGCGATTAATTACATTCTATGAATGTGTGTAACAATTGGCCTCACCAATCTGATTCCCACTCTACTATTCCGTAATAGAACCTCTAATAATTGATCGCTCTGTTCTACTCCCAAAAGACTCGCTTCCACAGTGATACATAATGCATCCTCTAGACTGTCATTAGTCAGCAAACTCCCAATAAAATTAAATTCACCTCTTCTACTACCACCATATCGCCTCCTGATAAAACCTCATTTATCATACATACTCGTTGAGAATCATTAACCTTACCTGGATCATTAAATGCAATAATCACGACCTCTTCATTCCATATACATTTAATACAGCCCTCATCGTAACACAGTTGGACTTGGTTAGCAGACAGCCAGTCCGAGCCCCACGATCAGATCATATACTAGGTTCGGGATTACTAAGCATACCTGAGTACCAACTGCATTGTTTATACTAATTTCCACAAGAACCTGTTTGGAGATTACGTGTGACTTCCTCCCTATTGCCGTCATCGCGAACGTAGACTTAATTGGAACCTCCTGAAATACTACACCGGACTCTCTCATTCTACTATAAAAAGCTGAAGTAATCCATGATTTTTCACAACCAGAGTCTAAAAGTGTGTTGAGACGCGCCCTCAACATGTGTAAGCTAATGACGGAATACACATTAACATCATTACTAGGCTTAACTTCATTCTCCTCAAATTAACATAGGAGATCACATGGTCGTAAGTTCTGCATTGGGTACCTACCTCTTGGTGTTCCCTCCGAGCGCGGGGCTTCGAGGAGACCCATCGGCCCGGTAGGGATAATAACCTCTCTTATATTTAGGTCATAACCACTAAGCAGAGTATTGGCTGGGAATATCATCGACTGCAAATCTGACCTCGCATTACATGAATGCCCTACTGTGCAATCCTACTTCGTTATCAATTTTCTTTTTCCCTCCCTCTCGTTTCACTGTGATTCTTTCTTCTTTTCTGAGAACAACAGTATCTCCCTCCTCACTACTACACTTATCAATAACAAGGCTACACTTCCACTCTCCTATTGTTTGACTTACCTTAGCTACTACTGTAAGACATTGCATCTTATATTCTTTATCTCTCCCTTTGACACTTTCTTCCATTTCTTCTAACACAGTAATCTGCTTCTCCACTTTCTTTCTGCTCCTAAAACTTCTAACTTCGACCTTCTGCTTGTAACTTACATCTAATCTTCTATTTCCTACTTCCAGCCTTTTCTCCTCCACTACTATATTTTCATCTAACGTCTTAGTTAACTGCTGCTCTCCTCCTCTGTTCAAATCTACTTCCTTCCTATCCTCAGCTTGTACTCTACTTTTATCGAACGTCTTCTTTAACTGCTGTTCACCTTCTCTACTCTCATCTATTTCCTTCCTATCCTCACCTTCTTCTCCACTTTCATCTAACATCCTCTTTAACTGCTGCTCACCTTTTCTGCTCTCATCTATTTCCTTCCTATCCTCATCTTCTACTCAACTATTATCTAATGTATTCTCTAAGGTAATATTCTGCCTCTTCTCCTTTCTCTTCCTGGCCTTCATTCCACCTTCTGCTTTTCTTAATTGTCTGAGACCCCTTGCTGAATTTTATCTAATATACGCTTCGCTATCTCAGCTAATTTATTGTTTATTCTTTCCTCTACCATTTTAGGAAAGCTCGTCCTCATCTCCTGCTGTGCTTCCTTTATGCTTACCTTGAATTCTTCTTTCATCTGTCTATTTCCTTCACCGATGGCTTTCTGCATTTTCATCTCCAGGGTGCTTACTAATTTTTTTATCCTCGCTATTTCCACTCCTATCGTTTCCTTAAGGGGGCCGGTACAGTAAACCACCTTCAAATGTTGACATTTTAAATAATTCTTATCTCAGCTCCTAATATATGTACAGCAATAAAACTTTCTAAATAAAGCATCTTATATACTTACTAGTAAGCACATATCTCAGAATTGATTTTAGCATTATCAAACTCGCTAATTAATTATTCAAAATGGCGGCTGTTTGCGTGTTGGTGCTCAGCGTTATACTCATAGCCGGACCATTTATCAATATATTAGTGTTCTGCGTTTTTAAATGTACTGTTCAAGGTTACAGCTACAAATCTGACCATTTCCAGAATTATATGTTTAAAATTATATATTTAATATTGTGTTACTTAAAAATGGCATATTTTGGTCAATTTTTGGGATGTAAATAATTTTTTATCCCAATAATTATCAACCTTCGGAACATGAGTTTGGTCAGTTTTGTAGTCTCTAACACTTAGAACATTAGAGAAAAGTATCATTGTAATACAATGTATAATTTACGAGTTACAAGCAAAACGGATTTGAAAACTATAGTTTTGAGAAAATGAACCGCAAAGCCTATGCAATGTCTAGCATTTTAAATCATAACTCCTAAACTATTGCAGATATTTAAATAATTCTTTCACCAAAATGAACTAGACGAGTGAGGCTGTACATTAAAAACTACAGTATATTGAAAAATCGAAATTTTGAAGGTGGTTTACTGTACCGGTCCCCTTAAATCTCTTCTCCTGTTTCTTACAATGCTCTACGATCTCTTCTTTTACCTCCTTAACTTTCTCCACTACTTGCTGGTTAAACTCCCTGACTTTATTTTCTACCATTTCTAACTTCTGTTCAATTTATACTCTTATTTTGCCTACTTCCTTCTTCATGTACCTCTTAATGTCTTCCTTTACCGTCTCTTTAAACGTTATCATGCCTTCTTAAAGCTGCTCGTGCATCTCACCTAACATCTCACTCCCTTTGACCACATTATCTAGTTTGTGATTGTTACTCTTAAATTCCTGATTTATATGCTCAAATCTATTATAAGTTTCCTAATTATTTTGTTTCGTCTCCTGTTTTAGTTCCTCAAATCTCTTATTATTTCCTTGACTATTATTCTCTAATTTCTGGCTGTTCCGTTTTGATTCCTGATTTATATGCTCAAATTTATTATTAGTTTCTCAATTATTATTCTTTAATTCCTGGGGCCGATAACCTAGATGTTAGGCCCCTTAAAACAACAATTATCATCATCATCTTTAATTCCTGAATGTTCTGTTTTAATTTCTGACTGTTCTGTTTTAATTCCTGCCTCATTTGCATAGGGATACTAAGGATGCTATCTGGTGCTGGGATCTCAAGTGTACCACTTTCCTCACTCGTAACACTAGAATTTACCTCTGCTATATTACTAGCTACGTCTACTTCACCATCCTCTACATTCACTCCCCATCACTTTCCTCACTGTGCTCCATCAAACCTTCATTCACCTTATTTCCACTTCTCAGCTTCGTCATTTCCTCATTCATATCGGCACACAAATACTCAAATGTTTCCCCAAAATCACTTGAACTGAAATATACACTTTTCCCCTATGAAACTCAATTGGTTTTAGGCCGCACGTTGATAGTGTCAAATATAACGTTTTAGGCAGTGGCCCACGTTGTGGCGGGAAATGTAATGTATTGCTCTTTGCCACACTGATGGGCGACGAATATAACGTTTCGGGAGCCACTCTTAGCTGTGGTGAAAAATATAACGTTACTGCAAATAATAATAACTTACTTCTTACCTGTCTTTTAATAATAATAATAATAATAATAATAATAATAATAATAATAATAATAATAAGTTGTGGTTTTTGATCGGTTCAACATCCTCCACCTCCACATTCTTCCACACAAGATGGTGACCATGTGATATCCCCCGAACGAATTATTGTAGAAAGTGAAAGTAATGTCAGGAGTCAAATTACTTGGGGTGACGCCCCCTTTTAAATTTATTGTTAATTTTTCCAAATTTTGACAAAGGGCCTAACTATACATTTTTGAAAAATTTGCCATAAATGGCGTACTTTTCAGATAAAGAAAATGAGCATAGCATAACCTAGCCTAGTCAAGCTAACCTAGTTTGGACTATCTAACTGGAACCGGACCGAACCAAACCGGAACCGAACCGAACTAAGCCGAACCGGAACCGAACCTAACTAAACCGAACCGGAACCGAACTAAACTAGAACCAAACGGGTGAGTAAATGTGTTCTAGAGCAGGGGCTAATGCATACACCAAAGTACATGGGGCACACGCAGCTATCCCATGCAGGGTTTTTTAGAGGATGAGGTAAGTCGGCGATGCATGATTTAAAACAAGCACACTCTGGCAGCGTATGACGTCACGCGATTCAGGTGTTACAACCGAATGCAAGGTCAGCGTTAGGGTAAGGAAGTGAGTGAAACATTACTCTTGCTGACGTAGAATATCAGTGAAAAAAGAACTCGCCACCGGATGCAAGGTTTAGTGTTACAAAATAGCAAGTTTGCAAAACGTGATTCTTGCAGACGTATGATGTAAGTGAAACATGATCTTATCACTGGAAGCAAGGTGCTGCGTTACAGGATGCAGGTGTGCAAAACATAATTCTTACAGATGTATGATGTCACGTGATGTAGGTGTTTATTATCGATCATGAGAAACGCTACATCGACAGATATTTGTGGTGACGCAGGTGCACACATGACCTAGGTGTGTTTGTGGTATAAAAGGCTAGGGAGGGGGAAGGCCTTTTGTCACTTCGTACTTGAATCTTGTGAACGACAGTTAACAACGTGCTATCTCTACAGCTTACCTGTGTGTTGGAAGAGGACTTGAAAATACCTTACTACTTTGGTAAGTCTGTTTTCTTTAAATATTATATTTTAGTTGGTAATAAGCACTTTATTAAGTTCGAACGTTCACCGCTAGGTGTCAGTGACAGTGGTATTTGGTAACCAAAGTTGGAACTACTTGACAATTGTGTAAAGCTAAATTTGTAGGTTAGATTTGATTAACGCTCTATTAAGTTCCAACGTTCACCGCTAGGTGTCAGTGACAGTGGATATCTGATAACTAAAGTTTGGAGCTACTCGACAATTGTGTGAAGCTAAATTTGTAGGATAGATTTAATTAACGCTCTATTAAGTACCAGCGTTCAACGCTAGGTGTCAGTGACAGTAGATATCTGGTAACCAAAATTTGGAACTACTTGACAATTGTGTGAAGCTAAATTTGTAGGTTAGATTTGATTAACGCTCTATCAAGTTCCAATGTTCACCGGTAGGTGTCAGTGACAGTGGTATAAAGTAACCCCAGTTAGAACTACATGAAATTAGACTTGCTGAGAGTTCACAGAGTTAAATACCCTGCTATAACCATTGGCTGCAATTTAATTAAACCATATATATTTTAATTTGTTTTATCTTTTATTATCAATAATGATTTCATTCTTTTATAGGTAATTTGGAAAGTGATTTGATAATCATCATGTTCAAGTGTGGTGACTGTAAGAAATAGTTTTCAAGACCTGACAACTTTCAACGGCACGCAAATGCTAAACATAACATTAAAATGTTTGTGTGCAGTCATTGTGCTATGACATTTAACCGACGGGAGAGTCTTGGACGGCATTTACATTTAAAGCATGTCAGTTCATCACCTTTCTCGTGTTCAGTTTGTGATCTTGGTTTTTCTGCTGTAAAGCGATATCAATCCCACATGGTTGAAGTGCATGGAGAATAACAGGAATTAAAAACTGCAAAACCATCAACTAGCACGGAACCTTTAAACAAATGTGATGAAGTAGGGGGTGACTGTCCTAAAATAAATGCTCATATGTTCTCAAGATTGTGAAAATAGTTATATAACAAAAAGAATGAAGAACGGTGAACCTTCTATAACACATAGTGATGTATGTAATATTGATGTACCTTCTTCAATCATTCATGGTCATTTACGCAGTATTCATCATACAAATAACGGTTGCAATGAAATAAATTCTGCGAATATTCAACAAATTGGTAGTGCGTTTAAAAGTCGAATTGCTAATTACAGACTTTATAGTGAAAAAAAAAACAACTCAAAGTATTGAATCATTTTTAAAGACTGTTCACCCTAGTGTGATTGGCTTGGTAGATAATGTTTTAGTGGAGCATAAAACATTCAAAATGAATTTTGAACTCTTTGGAGTGAAGGTGCAATTATGGATATCAAATCCTTTAATACAAAAAACGTAATTGTTAGTGAATGAACCAATATCAGTGATATGTACCAGGATATTTCAAGTGCTATCATCGTGAAGAGTAAGGAGTTCCAGGAAAGGGAGTCAGGCTGGGCGTTGGTTGAAGTACTTTATTTAGAAACCAATATGAATAAATATAACCCCCTTCCCGCATCATCATACATTGATTTACCTGTATGGATCAAACGGAAGAAATCTGTTGTTAACGTTAACGTGATCAAGCATGCTTTGCGTGGGCTGTAACTTCAGCTCTCCATCCAGCAGTGGAGAATATGGATAGATCATCATCTTACCCCTACTATTCTTCAGTGTTGGATTTAAGAGAAATAGAATTTCCTATGGCGATAAAAGCCATTAAACGGTTTGAAGAACTGAACAATGTAAGTATTAATGTGTATGGAATTGAAAACAAGAGTATAGTAGGTCCTCTATATTATACGCAGGAAAAAAGGATGCTCAAGTAAATTTACTATACATAACTAAAGGTGAAAACGCCCACTATTGCGGGATAAAACATTTAAGTAGACTTGTCGATAGTCAACTATCAAAAGGTGAATCTAAAAAGTGGTTGTGTGACAGCTGTTTGCTATATTTTAAGAAAGAGGACTAACTAACTTCAAAAATGGGGATGTAGTCACGTGTGTACGGTATTACCTACTCCTAGAAATAACATTCTGAAATTTAAGGACTTTGAGAAGCAGCTTCGAGTACAATTTGTTGTATATGCTGAATTTGAAACCATTTAATACATGTTCATCGAATCCAACCAAATCTTTTACCAACACTACTCACATTCATGAACCTTTTAGCTTTGCATACTATATTAAATGTAGTTATGATGACTCGTTAAATACGTTTGAGCTGTATAGAGGACCTGATGCACCTAAAGTTTTTATGGAAAGACTTGAAAAAGATGCAATCCATATATCCTCTATTATAAATACTAATATTCCAATGGTGTCACTAACATCATCACGGCAAATGAGTTTTGAAACTGAAACTAATTGTTTTATAAGTGGTGAATGTTTATATACAGATAGGGTTCGAGATCATGACAATTTAACCGGGAAATATCGTGGTGCTGCTCACCAAGAATGTAATTTAGAATATAGAGTAACTAAATTCATTCCAATCATTCTACATAACGGTAGCAAATACGATAACCAATTTATCGTTAAAGAATTTGGAGCTTCCGATACGAAAATTGATGTGATTGCAAATAATAAGGAACAATACATATCGTTTACAAAATACAACAAAACTGACAATAAAAAACAATAAAACTGCGATTTTTCGATTCATTCCGCTTTATGCCGAGTAGTCTTGATAAGCTTGTTAGTAATTTAAAATCAGATCAGCTTCATGAAATTCAACGTGTCTTACCTAAAGAAGATGATTTTAAATTGATTCGTCAAAAGGGTATGTTCCCTTATGAATATATTAACTGAGTGGAACGTCTTGAGGAGTGTTCTTTGCCACCAAAAGAAGCATTTTACAGTTCCTTAAACACAAGTCATATCAGTTATCAGGAATACTTACATGCACAACGTGTATGGACACAGTTTTACATTCAAACTTTAGGTGAATTTTCAGACATATATATAAAGACAGATGTGTTATTATTAGCAGATGTTTTTGAAAATTTCCGGAATGTTTGTATGAAAACTTACGATCTTGATCCTTGTCAGTATTTTACTGCTCCTGGGTTAAGTTTCATTTCAATGTTGAAAAAAAAACACGAAAATAAATTTAGATTTGATGACTGATATAGACATGATTGAAAATGAAAATCCACAGCCTGCTTCCAGTCTCCGACCGGGTCAGGAATGGAATGAATGAAGCCCCCATCTAGCGGCGACGATATGAACTGTGCCGGCTGCCGAGGCCTGACGCACTCCTCTGGGGCAATGATTAAATGAATGACAGAGGAAATGAAATGATAGTGGAGAGTGTGGCTGGAATGAAATGTTGACAGGGAAAACCGGAGTACCCGGAGAAAAACCTGTCTGCCTCCGTTTTGTCCAGCACAGATCTCACATGGAGTGACCGGGATTTGAACCACGGACCCAGCGGTGAGAGGCCGGCGTGCTGCCGCCTAAGCCACGGAGGCTTCACATATAGACATGATTAATTTTATAAATTCAAGGTGAATTAAGCCAATGTAGTGGACGGTATTCTAAAGCAAATAATAAATACACGCCTAGCTACAACCCTTGTGGAGAGTCAAAGTATATTGTCTACTTCGATGCAAATAACCAATATGGTTGGGCTATGCGTCAATATCTACCACTGAAAGATTTTCGCTGGCTGACACAACCTGAAATTGATGTCTTACATGTTAACACACTAAATGATAACGATGATATAGGATCTATTTTAGAGGTAAATCTCGAGTACCCTAAAGAGTTACATGATGACCATAATGATTTACCATTTTGTCCTGAGACTATGAAATCTCCGTACATCACATCACGAACGAAAATGTCAATTGCAAATGTGAATGATAAATGCAAATATGTAATATATTATCAAAACTTGAAACAGTGTCTACAACATGGATTGAAATTAACTAAAATTCATCGCGTGTTACAATTTCATCAGTCAGCATGGCTCAAACGGTGTATTGATCTAAACAATAATTTAAGAACACTGTCAGCAAATACGTTTGAAAAAGATTTTTATAAACTCATGAATAACAGTGTTTTTGGAAAGACTAGGGAGAATGTTCATAAGCGAGTTGATGTGAAGCTATTAACAAAGTGAGAGAATGATGGTAAAAGGAATGGTGCAAGCAACTTAATACGCTAGCCTAACTTCTATAGCTGTTCAATTATTCTTGAGGATTTGGTTGTAATACAAATGAATCGTTTTAAAGTAACCTACAACATGTGGATTACGCCATTCTGGAATGGTCAAAACACTTATGTATGAATTTCACTATGATTATATTAAGAAAAACTATCATGATAATGCTAAATTACTCTACACAGACACAGATTCTTTTATTTATAGTTAAAAACTGATGATTTTTATGAGGATATCAAAACTGAGCTATATAGGTTTCATACAAGTGACTATCCCAAGAATAATATTTACCATTTACCTCTTGTAAACAAAAAGGTTCTTGGAAAATTTAAGGATGAATGTGCTGGTGTTGTTATTGACACCTTTGGCACAAAATCTAAATCATGTAGTTATATGACAATTAATGATGTAGTAATAAAAAAGGAGTAAACAAGAATGTTGTTAGTTAAGAGTTAGATATAAGTGATTATAAAAACTGTATAGTCAGTAACCCACCTATATTATATAAGAAAATGCGTGTTTTAGAAGCAAAAATCATCAGCTACATACTAATTTGCTGAACAAAGTTGCTTTACGTAATGAAGACAACAAACGATTCATTATACCCAACACATTTGATACTCTTGCTTGGGGAAACAGTCGCATTGACGAATATGGGATTACTTAACACTGATGTTCACCATATTGTATTGTTTGTAGTATGTTTATAATGTAATATATTTGTAAAAATTGTAAGTATAATGTATAATGCTAGACTACTGTAGTTTAGTAAAAAGATAATGAGTAATACATTTTGCTGTAAAATTTTGCTTTTTATATTATGGGGGAAAAATTATAAAAATGAACTGGATGAGAGAACCGAACAAGGGGAATGTAAATAAAATGTACTAATATAAAGATATATATATATATATATATATATATATGGGAGACTGTAAATGAAAAATACATTAACTTGCATTACTTTTTTATTAAGTGTATATATTATAACACTACAAAAACCAAAAAACAATCCATTATTCCTTTTTCTTAAGTCCACGCCCATTCATTATTAATTTTCCTTTCATAGCACCTATCACAACCAGGGCTGCCATCCTCTCTGCTACTGAGGCATCAGATGCCACAACATGCTGCTTTACCTTTTTCAACAACACTTTATCTGCTGCACGTCTTGATTCATGTTGGCTATTACGGTCAGAAATGTCGTGAGCCATACATGCTTTATCCAAAGTGTTAATGCCTGCATTGCCACGAGCAAGTCGAGCATCTAACTTTGTACCTGGACTACAGTACTGGTAACCAGGTAAATGAAGATCAAAGGGGAGTAAATAAATCACTTTATCAACGAGACCATGAGCAGTACAGGTTAGACAAATCTTTTTCAGTTGGTGACGTACACTTTTGGTCTTTTACCGCTGCTGCGGACGTTGTTGCCTTTTCCTCCCCATCACACGCGTGGAATGATGATAAAGAGTCTTTACACTGGGTTTTATGTCCATGATACAGTTTTATGAGCTGACAGGTTCGACACTGGCGCACAGAGGGTATTTTAGCGATAGACACTTGATGATGATGCTCATAGTTGTCATAAGGTTTTAATTCTTATAAAACAGGATCGCGTGACCAATCACTGGTTACACTATCCCAAATTTATTTTACAGCATTAGCTGCAATGTAAAAAATAAATGCTTTTGGTAATACTTTCAATTCTTCTTTTGTGAAACTGTTTAGCTTCTTTTTACACATAAAAAAATCACAATAACTTGTTCTATGGCGTTATCACCCAACTCCATTATGGAACAAACAGACAGGACTGAGGTCTTTATAGCTCACTAGTTTCGATCTCACTACTGGCTTGAGGAAGTGACATTTCAGTTTTAATCAAAGCCATTACTTCCCGGCATGCACCTCGTTTCAACCAATCAAACAGCTTCCACACATTAAAAGAGCTTTGTAATGTACTTCACATGGAGGTGTATCGAGGAAAAGGGTTTGTAGTAAAGGACAGACCAAATCTATGAGATCTACACATTTACAGGTGGGACACAGAAACTCTAGAAGCCATTCACGTTTTTAATTTCCCTTGACAAATACAACATCCGCTGTTGATAAATGCACTTTAATAACCATGTATAGGTATTTATAGGGAATGATTCCTTCACACCATCGCAACCCCAAATGAGTTTGTATCCAATGGGTTTGTCTTTTGTCTTTAACTGTCTGCAAATGTAATGGAAAAGGTGGTTTAAACACTAGATGGGTTCGTTTAGGTGTCCAAAGGGTAGTGCAATCGATATTGGCCACTTCTTTGAATATAAACTTGTTTGCATTCACCTTAAAGCCCTGTACATCTATCACTAGTGTACGTGGCATATTTACTCTTTTCTCTACCATAACTTGTAGTCCACTGACTTATGTCTACTCTTACTCCTACTACTTAAAGGAAAGGATATCAGTAAGAAAGAATAAACAACAGATGGTTTATACTATTTTATGTATAAACAAATCAGAACAAGGTTTACATTTTCTAATTTTAGGATAGGGTCTATACCAATCCATACAACATAGTCTTCTATGTCTATATCATCTATGACATCTATGGTGTCCCAATGTCTCAAATGGTAGTGTTTCTACATTAATTCCATAAGGTCCACATGTATCATAATTTTCACAATCACTCTGAGGCACTATGGATGGGTAATTAGGCTTCCATGGTATATTACCCACATCCATTTGACGAAGGTAGCCTATGGACATGTTGGCGACCAGCGCTGATGTTCTTGCATAGGTTCATCACTCTCTTGCCACTGATCTATTGCAATAGGACAGAAAACACATTTCACTTTATCACGTCTTTTAAATAATAGAAACCCGCTGCTGCTAAGGCTTGAGGGTTAAGGATAGGCACAGGCCATGTTGCGAAAGTCTTGAAACTTTGTTCCTCAGATTTTAAATTGAATGGTGTGACACCTTTTGTTGCATTGAGACAATCCATGACTGAGCTGCATTCCTCTTGTTCACCTCCTATTTATATGCTAGTCACTTGGTTCGGGAGTGGATGATAATACATATGTTTCATGTAAATAATGAGACAATAGGCTGTCGTGTTTGGTGGAATGTTACCATGAGTTTCAAAATCTAGTCGGATGTCAATATTAGTCACCTTTACAGCCTCCTCTAAATAGGAACAATCAAACACCACTGGTTTGTTGATACTTGCGATTGGTTTGAAAGCCAACCAAGACATAAAGGGGTCTCTCAGTGAAGCGTGCAGATTTCACACTCCAACTGTGTGTATCAGCAGTTGGTAATAGTGGGTACTCATGTAACGCCCAGCTTTTAAATTGTATGGGTAAGGCCAAATCCTTTTCTACAATCTTGAGCATGTCCAGTTTTTTACGATCTGCAAGGGTAACATGTGGTACTTTCCATATGAGGCGTTGCAGCTGAATCTTTGAATCCTCTACCCCTGCGCATTATTATCGCTCCTGTCTCTTACAAGATAAAGCACTTGCTTAGCGTTTACCACAATACGTTTGTGATCTTCAGCAAAGCCTAAAATTATCTTGAGTGGTAAAAATCCTGTAAATGTTCCATCAGAGTGAATCATCCAATCATTGCTGGAGTTGGGGCACCAACCAGCCATACAAAGTGTTTTACTTTCTTCACTCCCAAAAGAGGGGTACAATTTCAGGAGACTTGTTATGCCAACATTTCGAGTACTATCCACCACAATATCATTAATCACATAGCGTACCTCAGAAAAAGTAAGGCAAAAGCATGGTTGGCTAATGTTGATGTTGTTGGTGTGGAACCATCTGCTTTTGTGAGGTGACCTTCAATTTGAATGACACTTTCATGGGATAGCGTGTAAATGTCTTGATTATTAATAACAAATTGAATCTCATTATTGTTATTTAGTCCCGGTGTCTGAGGTTGATAGGAATGAGGTTCAATCCTCATGATGCCCGCTTGTTCTTCGATTGGGCTGACTACTTCTAGGATGGAATTCATGATATTGCTGGAGAGTATAGCCCAGGTGTTGTGACAACTGCTCGTCGACACGTGTTAGCCTATACTCACGTTATAAACAACTGACACCCTTCTTAGACGGTGTTGTTACTTTATACACCAACTTCATACTGACTTCAAAACCAATTTATAGGTCACAGGCGTGTGAGGATTTAACTGGATGAGTTGTTGGTTTCTATTCACCAGCCTTAAAGTAATATTTCTAATGTTGTTCACACTCACAGGGTGATAAAGCACCACTGAAGGGTCTTCACGAATGAAGATGTGACAATAAAATCGTAGAGTGAATGGGATGGTTCTTGTTTGGTGTGGACGTCAGTATTGATATTACACGTAACAGAGACGTGATGGTCTTCAATTAATTTCACCTCCTGATTTATGTATCTTCTTCGGTTCAAGAACTTGAGGCAAAAAGCCTAGTAATGGTCCAATAGAATCTGGTTGTGAATTAAAATCAATCTTAGAGGATGAACAAATACTGCAGCTATGAGTCATATTGTTGCCTGAAAGTTCAAACTTGTGTGTTCCCTCGAGAAACGTCTTTAAACCATATTGTTCCACAAGCACTTTGTAGATGTGTTCGTAAATATCATCGATGGTATACCCACCAGGTGGTAAGGGTAACATAAAATCATCAAAGTAAAACTTGTCGTTGACGTTTTTACATATGTTGCAAATTCTATTATAGCCTTCAAAGGATGTTAGTCCTAATACATAAGGTCTTTGTCCCAATTCAATATGAGGGTAAAAGTCAATGGTAACTTCAGAACCTTGTCCATGCACTGTGAACGTTTTACTTTCAGTTGTCATAATGCACACGTTACCTCTTGGGTTGGGGCTTATATTGAAAGGTGAGGCATAAATGACAGCACTGTTGTGTGTTAAACCTTTGCACTCGTTTCACAATATAGCATATTGTTGCACTGCTTCCGAAATAGCGAACAAGCTCTACAGGGGGAGGGAGATTTCCAAAACTGTCAAAGTACAACACAGTGGAACCATGTTTTACGTAGGCCACATAATGGGTTCCAGGACCATGACTATCATCTAAATTAATGACAGCACGTTCCTGCTTCCATGGACGTAACGGTAATCGGTTACGCATAAATACACCTCTAAAGTGTGGAATCTTCATGAGTTTTGCATATTTTGTTACTTTTTCATGGGTAATGGCTCGTCGAGGCAGTGCATTTATTAAATGTTTTTTGAAGACAAATAAATGCCGAGTCCCTTTTTATACGAGGCCACCTTGCGTTTAACTCCCTTTTCACGAAGGGCTATGGCTTCCATGGTTTTATTATGTCTTTCACACTATTTGAATTGTTGCTTTGCCTCTTCAACAGCCTTAACTGTTAGTGCTACTGCACTTGCTCCACCGAGCAGGGATCTCAGAGCAGCTAGACCAGCAACCAAAGCGGGTAAAAATCCTCCACGTTTTGGAACAGGAATCACTCGGGCACGTTTTAAAATAGTTTTTTACTCTTTGGATTAGTATGTAATCGTGCCGCCTGAAGCACTTTTTAATGACAGACACTTAATTTTTTCCTCCTCGTGAGACTACACGTGCAGCATTAAGAATAGCTTTAAAGCCACCCTTTTGTGATGGCTTTCTTGACTTTTTCACCACGTATCTTTGTTTCACCATGGTGGACAACCTTTCACATGAAAGTTTCAATCACAACTAACATTTTTCTGGAGGAAGAACCCATTCATATTTAATTCAACGAGGCTCTATATTCAAGTTCTATATATAGCGGGAAATCATTTATGTTTTCTCCCGCTTCTTTTTCATCGAGCGTAAGCATGATTTGAAAGGATAATTTATCCTCAGCGTTAACTGTCTGATGTATATGTAATAGTATAGCACTACCGTTTATTCGTATTGATAAATGTCTTATATCTGGCATATATTCCATAATACGAATGGTTCCATCATACAGCAAGCGGTAGGTGGTAGATCCTGAAGGTAAAACATAGGTTATTTATTTTGTGTCTTTCACTGGCAATCGGTTTGTAATGTGAACTAGGAATATGTGGGGTCGTGGTTTAATAAATGAGAATATATATTGTTCCACAAATTGTTTGGTTGTTACGTCATGAGGATGTATGGGGTCTGGAACGTCAGCTAGTCGTCTTCGCTTTATCTATAGAGCGTTTTCCCTGATTTTACACACTTTTCCCATTTAAGAGGTTAAAAACCGTTTTCTACAAACATCTTGATCATTTTTAGCATCGGCCACGTTAATGATGCGGTTATCATTAGCCATATAGCCATTGACAGTCAGGTTTGGCATCCTATCATATAACCCTTTTACTTTATTATCCACATAGTCCTTTCTAGCAGCATCTGTATTAGCTGTGGGAAGAGGTAGCTGTGTTAGTGGACGCTGCTGTACATCAAACTCATTATTCTTGTTCACCATTAGAGTGTAAACAGATATGTAGGATTTAGTGCAGACATCGTGATTATTCACGGGGTTAGCCACGTTAATTATTCGTTTATTTTGCATGTCATAATCTCCTTTGCTATGTCGTAAGCTGTATGTATCAACATACTTTTTAGTACATGCATCTGTAGAGACTTGTGGATGTTTCACATGGGTTAACCGCATTCCTCTAAAGTCATAATCACCCTCATTAGTGCGTGGCACCACTGACATATCCACATAGTGTTTATTAGCAGGATCTGTATTCTGTTTTAGATCATTTAATGAGGTGACCGTGGTCTTAGTTACTAATGCTCGTCCAAACACGTTCATGGTTAAACTGTCCCTGTAACGGTCCTTGGTTCCATGTATATAGAGACCGTATTAGAATATTTTACGATTAGTCGCTATGAAGATTATTAAGCAACAACACTCCCTCCCAGTGGGAGACTTGGTTTCACACCTCTTTTCAACACCGTCTGAAGAACGTCCGGGCTCACTCCTACCATCTTATATTCGCTGTCTCATTGTTGGACCCTCAGGATGTGGAAAGACGAATCTCTTGCTTACCCTCATTACTGCTTTAAATGGCGTGCACTTTCAAAATATTTATATTTTCGCCAAATCGCTCTACCAACCTCTCTATGTCTTTTTGGAACAGGTGATAATGGGTCTTCACCACGATAACATGAGATACTTAACTTTTACAGCACATGAAGGTTTTATCTCTCAGGACAGTGTTCGCCCTGATTCACTCATGATTTTTTGGTGATATGTCTTCAGAACGACAAGCCATTATCCAAGCCTACTTTAGCATGGGACGACATAAACATATTGACTGTTTCTATCTCGGTCAAACCTATTCACGAATACCTAAACAGTTAATTCGTGATAATGCAAATGTGATTGTTCTCTTCCGTCAAGATGAATGAAACATGCATCACGTGTATGATGATCATGTGAACCCTGATATGACCTTTCACACCTTTACTGAGCTGTGCGGCAAGTGTTGGAACACTCGCCATCATACCTGTCTTTTTACCGATAAGCAGAGTGATATCAACCAAGGACGCTACCGCATGGGGTTTGACCATTTTATTCATATTTAAAGAGCTGCATCTTTTATGATACATCACTTGTTCAAACACCTTGACGTCAACACCAGAGTGTCAGTTAAAGAAACACATTATCCATGCTCAGGATAATATTAGCCGCAAGTTTCGTGAATTAAAACGTTCACGTGCTGATAGTGAGTTGTTTGTTGAAAAACATTTAACACCTCCTCTGAAAGCTATATTCAAGCACTCCTCCACAACTGAAAAGCCTACAACACTATCGAAAGCAACGCAGACCATCCAAGAAGTTGTAGTGGAAGAGAAAGAACAAGAGGATGATGATGATGATGTGAATGAAGTGTTTACACCGGTAAAACCATCACCACTCCCTCAGTTTCCGAAAACATCCGTGATTGCAGAAACACCTTCATCTTCTAGAGAACTAACCCTATCAGAAATCTTGTCTACACCTGAATATAAAGCTCAGCTAAAAAGCATTCTGCTAAAGAATTACGGGGCTTTAGTTTTACCCTATCTCAAAGATCTATTTACTAAAAAGACAGATACTACCAATGGTGTTTACTATGAACAAGATTGTTTTCGAATTGGTGATTCTAATATAAAGTTTAAAGATAATGTGCTTATCATTAAAATTGTTAACTATAAATTAACATCAGGCCTTTTGAAGCTGTTATTTTCACGTATCCCTCTTTCAGATGACTATACCCATAATGATCTCACAACGTATAAAACCATTTTAATGACTACACATGCTTATAGACGGGGATATAAAAGATCAGAACCTGTCAAATCTAATAAAAGTAGCAAGTATAAAACCATTATATCAATATTGTTTCCAACCTCCGAGAGTGTTCGCCGTAAAACATCATCCTCAGGTGTTGCGTTTAAAAAATTAAAACCACTCGTCGATGTAACCTACTGGAATGACCCTAATACATTGGTCAACCGCCTACAGCTCCTAGATGCTTCTAAACAAGCTGGCCATACTGGTCATGAAGGTGAACTATTAGAAATAGAAGAAGAGCTTCGTCATGCTGGTATTATCGTGTAATGGGTCAACATAGCAACACCCCATCGCCTATCAAAACGGCCATTGCTCATGAGTTACATAGACCAGCTCGTCGCCTCTACCGTCGACATCATGTCATAACACGAGGAGTTGATGATTTGTGGCAAGCTGATTTGGTTGAAATGATTCCCTATGCTAACGTTAACAATGGTGTACACTATCTGCTCACCGTTATTGACGTCTACTCAAGAATGGCATTTGCTGAACCAGTGAGTCGTAAGTCAGGTCCTCTAGTCACTGCTGCATTCAAGAATATTATCCAACGGTCTGAACGACAACCTTGTCTGCTCCAAACAGATCGAGGGAAAGAGTTTTTCAACACTTCGTTCTCTAGCTTTCTCAAAGCATGTGGTATCCACCACTATTCTACCTATAGTAATCTAAAGGCAAGTGTAGTGGAACGTTTCAATCGAACACTAAAGACTAACACGTGGAAGGAATTTACAGCAAGAGGAACCTATCGCTGGCTTGATCTTGTAGACAGCTTAGTGACCCAGTATAATGATACTAAACATGGAACCATCAACATGAAACCACGTCTTGTAACAAAGCATATTCCACAGCTAGATAAACTTTTTAAGCCCATCAAAACTGCAGATTCATGACGTCATCACTTTCAAGTTGGTGATTACGTACGCATCAGTAAGCACAAGTCTGTTTTCGACAAAGCATACACGCCTTACTGCAGCACTGAAATTTTTCAAATTTGGGAAGTAAAACTTCACAATCCAGTCACCTATTTACTCCGAGACGATGCAAGACAAACTATACAAGGAGGTTTCTATGTGGAAGAATTACAAAAGACAGCGTTTTCAAAACACTTTCTAGTGGAATAAGTGATTAAAACATATGGAAAGAAACTATTTGTAAAATGGTTGGGGTTTAACTCTACCAAAAATTCTTGGATCAATAAATCTGATTTAGTATAAACCTTGCCATTTATTAATATCCTTTTTTGTATGTTTACCTATAAATATGCCTCCTCTGATATCATTCACCACCTCAACAGGTTTGTTCTTGTTTTGAATATTGACTTAACCTTGAGCTACAATCATTTGTAAAATGATTAACATTTGCAAACGCCTGCATCACGTGATGTCATACATATGCAAGAATCATGTTTCGCCCACTTCCATACCCTAACGTTGACCTTGCATTTGGTTGTAACACCTACATCGCATGACGTCATACACTGCAAGAGTGTGCTTGTTATCTGCAATAGTCATGTTTCGCACATTTCCTTACCCTGACGCTCACTTTGCATCCGGTTATAACACTTGCATCGCGTGACGTCATACACTGTTAGAGTGTGCTTGTTTTTAATCATACATCACAGGCTTTTCTCATCCTCCATAAGAACAGCATGGGATAGTTGCATGTACCCCGTTTACTTGGGTGTATGCATCAGTCATTGCTCTAGAACACATCCACTTACCGGTTCAGTTCAATCCCGGTTTAGTTCGGTTTGGTTCCGGTTCGGTTCCGGTTCGGTTCCTGTTCGGTTTGGTTCCGGTTCGGTTCGGTTCCGGTTCGGCTTAGTTCGGTTCGGTTCCGGTTCGGTTCGGCCCGGTTCCAGTTAGATAGACCAAACTAGGTTAGCTTGACTAGGCTAGGTTAAGCTATGCTCACTATCTTTATTTGAAAAGCGTGCCATTTTTGGCAAAATTTTCAAAAATGTATAAGTTAGGCCCTTTGTCAAAATTTGGAAAACATAAATAATGAATTCAAAAGGGGGGCGTCGCCCCAAGTAATTTGACACCTGACATGACTTTCTACAATAATTCGTTCGGGGGATATCACATGATAACGTCGTTTTGGCGCCAGGTCATCTGATGATCTAGATGAACCAAATGTATAACTAGAACTTAAACTAGATCAATCGAGATCTCTCCTTCTCAAGTCGTGGTGAAGCTGTGCAACTCACCAATTGACCTCCGTGATAGGGGTGCTTTATGACTAAAACTATCTAACAAGAAAGAAAGTCCTAGCATATGCGAAGAAACAATCAAATTTATTAAGTTAAACAAACGCAGAAGCTAAACGTGATGTTTGACTATAATATAGTAATGATAGATGATACAAAATAGAGCTTGAAATTAAAATTTAAATTGGTGAAGTATATAAATATAAAATTAGGGATTTGAATTTATTTTACGATAAAAAAGTTTGAATCTACTGTGCCATAATTGAAATAACAGAGAACTGGTTTGGGGCTTCCATATGAGAGCTCACCATTGTCGTCTTGAAGATTACTGCGTGCTGGTGATCGCCACCCATCTGATAAACAAGCTCGGAATTTGGCTGCCTCTCGTTTCGTATTTGGTGAAGATAACGATCTTTAAACGGCACAGGGACTTAACTTAGTCCACTGTACTCTGACTTCAGTGAATGAATGTACTTCATAATTCACTTTGGTGAATATCATCACAGACACGATCATTATTACCATCAGTATAATATGTGATTGACTTTAAACTGAAATATTTATCACTTTCTATCCTAAGATAGAAGCAGATGCTAATGTAGCAGTGATCGTAACGACATGACAAATTATTCAATATTAAATTTTAGAAGATAGTGGATAAGAATCGCTCTTTCCGTATGTCTTCCCTCTTTTGATATTCTTCTTCAGCCAATAGGAAATGAAGCCTTCTTATACGCCCCAGCATCCACGTGGTGAAACGTCTGAATTTTCTCAGAATTTTCCAGCCGTTGATCTAATATCGTTGAGATTCGTGACGTCACAGTCACCTTACCTCAATTCCTTTGTGAAACAGTAGCAGTCTCATCCGGGAACTTGGTTCATAATTCCTAGAATCCAAGTGTAAACTCGGCGAACTCCCTGCGGCTTGCTTGTCGCCAGCTCAGACGATATCTTCGGCAACCAGACTCTCTGAGTCCATAACTGTAAAACTAACTATTGAATTTCCAGTTTATATGTTTCAAATAGATGACGATTAATAGAACAAATGTAATAGTAATAACAATAAGCATATAATAATTAGATGGAATACATTCAAGGAAATAATGATAATAATAATAATAATAATAATAATAATAATGATAATATCTAGCTGCTTTAAATTAATTAAATGTGAAATAGCAACAATTTGAATATTTAAAATAAGGGGACGAATTCGAAACATTACATCACCATGAACTACTGCTCGGGTCTATGCTCTGTGAACTTGCGGGGTGAAGGGTAAAGGCAGAGATGGGGCAGGCGAGAATTGGGAATTCTGCCAACAGCCCGCCGTGTCACCTGATATTCCCATCTATTTCAATACTGCTATCATACTACTGTCGACCCAAGTATTATGTGCACTCGAGTTTGAAGGTTGTTTGTGAAGTAACCAATATACCTAAATGAAATCCAATACCATCATCATTTTCGTCGTTCTATTTTACGTTAGTTCATGTAGGTTTGGATTTTTTAATTTATATTTTAATATTTTTTATCGCAGTTGGAACACAAAAAGTGCACGTTTTTAAGCGTGTTTCAACCAGGACACAAATTTCGTTTCAAAATTCCCCTGAAGCAGGAAGGCAAATTAAATACTGTACATATAATTATTACATCAGTTGATTCAGCAATAAGCGATATGGCTGAGGGAACTTCGGGAGTAATTTCTCTGCCCACTAAAAAGAAAAGTTTTGTTGTGCATAGTGAAACCCGTCAATTAATTCGAACAGTTGTTGGGAAATGTGATGATGAAGCTAGAGCAAACTCGTTGCATTTTCCATTAAAACAGGCCACTAGAAGAGCAGCAGATTACTGCAATAAATCAAAACATGTTATAAATAACATTCGCAAAGAATCTCTAGATGCCGAGGAACGCGATTCCGAAGGTAATCTTTCTACTCCGGGAAAGATGATGAAAATTAGATTCAGTGACAAAAAGGCATTTGTTGATGATTTTGGTAAATGTGTGATATGGAACATTGTACAAGAATTTTATAACGGAGAAAAGGTTATTCCAACAATTCCAAAGAGAGGATACATTTTTCATGGGGGCAAACGTCTTTGCTAAGGACATTGAAAAGCATAGGGTTTAGATGGAAAAAACGCAGAAGCAGGAGAAAATGTTTATGGAGCATGGTGTTTACATTATATATTTTAACAGCGTAATATAACTGACATCACCGACAGTGGTAGCGCAGCGCTAGGCCATGGGGCCAAGCTATCTGCTGACTCTGTAGACGTGGGCTTGAGCCCCACCGTCGGTCATTCATGAAATGGTTTTCCGTGGTTTCCCCATCTTCCACTCCAGGCAAATGATAGGACGGTACCGTTAGGCCACAGCCGCTTCCTTCCACATCCGTGCACAGTTTCATTCATCTTCATTCATTCTAAAGCTCATTGACTCCTCTCGTGAGGTTGGCGTCAGAAAGGGCATCCGGCCGTAAAAACCATCCGCCACATATACTTTCATTGCGTCTTATCCCCAACCCCGTTGAAAACGGGAATAATAGGGGGTGGACATACACACATACATATAACTGACATCAACACGGTAGAGTAGTGGTACCGTCCCAAGTGATCCTGGTTTCATTCCCGGCTTTGCCTTCAATAATTTAGGGCTAAAACGTGTAAGAGACCCAGCGGGCTGGTGACCTGCACTGTCTTCATTGACCTTTATGTTTGTCGCCTTAATACAACAATAAATTATCATCTTCATTGCCAGCAGACGGTTGGTGGGCCAGGTTTGAAGTGCTAGGGAGTTAATGTTTTCGTATTAAAACTGTATCCTTGCCAGCCATCCAAATTTCAAAGTCCATTGTGTTCTTAGAGTACAGTCTTAGTCTATAAATTACATTCAACTTCGATTTATTTGTCATTAGTCATTAAATTTCCATTGGCCTCAGATCATTATAAATTAGTCACTTAGTTATTGAGCGTATTACCTGACCGACCAATGTATTTGTTTATGTTAGTACATGGACCGGACCGGGAAGCCGGCTCATCTATCATTATAAACGTCAACGCTCCACATTCCTCTCAGGTTCACGGAGCTTGGAACCGAGCAGTACAATGTAGGTCTCATTATTTGAAGGCACGTCCACGTCTACGGCATCTGTTCGTGTCGTAGTATGCCTGTGGATAGTCATTACCCCAGTGTTATTGTTGTTTGCCTTAAGCAACTTGAGAATTCTGTCAGCTCTTGTTAGTGGCCCCAAAAATAAGAACAATGGAACTGTACTGATTTGTAATGATATTATTAAGCTTAATGTTCGCCTACTTTCCACGTACCATAACTTTTAAAATCTCTCTACAAATAAAGGAAATAATCTACATTAATAAGTAGGATAAATAAGAAATGCACGCTCCAGTCTTGCACCAACTGGTTCATAAAATAAAACCCTAACCCCGTAGCACTACAGTCCACGAAGGGCCTATGGCTACTAAGCGAACGCTGCCCAGCCATTTGGTCTGCAGATTATGGGATGACGCGTGGTCAGTGTGTCGCGTCCCCTCGGCCGTTAATCTTGGTCTCCGGGACTGGGGCGCTGCCTCACTATCAGACAGCTACTCAATTGTCCTCACGAGCTGAGTGTACGCCGTTACAGCTCTTACGACAGTTTCTAAATTCCTCATGGAGACAGGAATTGAACCCAGGGCCTCCGGGTGCAAGGGAGGCGCGCCACCCTGGCTCAAAAAATAGTGCCAATAAAATTATAAGACATAAAAATAGATGTAAAAATCTGATGTTAGTAAATATTCCATAGTTAAACAGTAGGCCTATTAAAAATAAAATAGCCTTACCTATTCCATCTCGATAAACTATTGCGGTCAGAAAGTAAGGTTAAAATATGTATCAGTTAACAGCTTGACAACCACGAAAAGAACTCAAGACAAATCAAATTAACATCGTACCATAGAATAAGCATTATCTGTATACCAAGGCAAAATATATTTTACCAAATTAGGTTAATTTTGGTCACAACTGATAAAGATACACACAGTTAAACAGTGACAAGCACTGGGTTACGCCAACTGGATTGCGCGGGCTTGCGAGCACGCGACGCTCAACTGTTGGTTACGCGGAATAGCTGGGTAGGCCTACAATCTTTGTTAACTGAGGGTTACGCCCACTTGCTTACGCCAAATGGCCTTCTTGACTTTTGTCACGCGTGGGGTTACTTCACCATGGTTTCTTTATCACTGAAGAAAGTTTTTGAGGGTTACGTCTATTTGCCAGCGTGTGCGTCTTGGTGCTAATTACTGGATTCAAACATAACCTCAATTTGGAAATTCGAGAGGGTTACGCCCATTGGCCTGTATACCATCGATTATACAAAATGCAACTATATTACTTGACATAAAAGTTTGCCGAGTCTTATTCATAACAGAAGGGTCTGTTTTTCAATCTCTGGATAAAAGTGATGTGCATCCACTTCCCGAGTAACTTTGCTCAACAATGTTATCCCTTCGGCATTCGAAAAGTGTTTTTCAATACAAAGTTACTCGGCGAGCTACTACTCGTCAGAAGTATCAACGAATGGCTAGTTTACTGTAGGGGTTATATGATTGGTCAAAATTGAATTCTGAACGGTAAACGCTCATGCGAACTCTGGTGTCAACTGATAGAAACACATGCCAAATCAGTTATTAAATAATGATATGCTTTAATATGAAACATTGTAACTAGTCGGCAATACCGGTATTATGTTTCTGCACTAGCGCCTCGCCCAGGCGGGAAGAATGGGAGGGATAGACAAGGAAGAGGGAAGGAGGCGGCCGTGGCCTGGCGGTAGGTACTGAACCCGAATTTTAATATGGCTATGAACGAGATAATATTATTTTAAATCTCATGACAAGTTTTAGTTCAGAAAGAGGGAATTATGGTTATTGCGCAACATCATATACTTTATGACATTGGAATAAAAGATGCTGATTGCATCAGACATAGAACAATGGATATTTTTGTCAAGGATGACCTTGCCTCGTGCCGTATTAATCGTGGGAAACACCATAGCAACAGGGAGAAATGGTGTGATTGGTCCACGCAGTTTGAGGAAAAGGGTACTAAGAGTGGGAAATTGACGGCCAGAAACGCTCTTTATGAGATTGTGTTTTCATAAAACTATTGCTTATTCGATTTCTGTAAACATGGAAATGCGTGGGATCTGACGAAGAATATTTCTGTAATTTTTGAAATGAAGATTGAATTCGAACTACAAAGATTGGAGCAAATACATGGAGCATCGGTCAGGATTACCGCACTTTTCCTAATGAGGCGCCATTTTACAGACGAAGGTGGGGGTGTCGACTGAGGTAGCGTGACTCTTTCGTTGCAACACTCCGTGGTGATAAGATGTGTCGTAAAAGCTAGCCTTGATTGAAATTAACACGTAGTGCGAACACGGGGATATTGGCGGACGAAGACGCAGTCGTACGGGCGAGGTCACTCAACTTCAGACTCTTGTCATCATTCCTCAGCATTGGAGGGGGGCGACGGGGAGAAGTCGGCTGAATTGCTGAGGGGACCGAACCTATTTTCTTTTCTAAAACATTGACCGAAGATTTTTGTGATTTAATTCCACCCACACTTATTAAGATACGACTGCATTTCATGAAGATATTTGCTCAGAATACCATCTTCTATCGCCAGTGTAACGGACGTCATGTATATGAATTACACCCTGTATATATGATGACTAGGGTTCGGATGTTTAAGACCTAATGAAGTACAAAATATGCAAGCAAATATGCCCTAAAAATTAACTGATTATGACCTAAAACACGGGAAAATGACCTAGGGATATTAAGGATGTATTGGAGTAGTACCAACGCAATAATACCGCAGACAGATTTAATCACGCAAACTAATAGAGCAACAATACCTATCGGACCCATCAAGGCTGAACTAGGCGTAAGATAACTAAGAGTTTCCCTGTTTACTAATTACTCCGAGCTAAATTTGTGTCCTGGGTTGGCATCTTACCCGATGAGACAATCAAACAAAAGCTTTTCTTGTAAACAGGTCTTCTGAACCTGCAATCTGCCTTTTCCTGGAATGCAGAGAAGAATACATCTACTGCACCATTTTTCAAATCCCGTGTTTCAAACTCCAGCCAGATAACATGTACCAGTACCTTATCAAAGTTTTAGCAAAAATGTTCAAAATATTACCAAATATGACTTTGTATTCACTAAAATGTGCAAAATTTGACAACAACCATCAAATTGGCAAAGAAAATGCATTTATAGGCAAAATAAAACATCCTTAAACGGTGTCAGGGACCCTTCATTCGCGCTTATTTGGCAAATTTCGGACCAAATAATCGTAGGGAAAAAATATGACTTCCCTTAACTTCCGAACCTTAGTGATGACTAACGTTCGGATGTTTAAGAAATGTCATACTTTTTCCTTGGCTACATTTTCATCAAAAACTGTAATTAAGCAGGAGTTCAATGTTCCTGATTCATTTTAGGTGGATTTTATTGAGCATATGCTCTAAATGCATATTTGGGTCATTTTCATAGTTATGGTCATATTTCATCAATATTAATGTTTCAAGGTCATATTTTGGTAATATTTCAGGACTCAAAATACGGTATCCGCTGGCCGCTGCCAGGTTTCTGAGCGTTAGCAGCGCTACAAATGTAAGAACTTGCCAATTGTTGCAGACTATCAGAAAATAGTTAACTGTAGACCAACTAAACTGGGTAGTATTTTTAACTTAGTGCATTTTCTTTCTCTTTTACAGGAAATGCAATTTGTGTCTCAGTTTTTAACGCGAGGCAAGGTGAAGATTATGCTGTTTTCCGCGAGTCTCTTGAAACATTCTGCGGTACAAATTTGAGTAAAACATTTTTATCGTATACCTATTCATGAAATCAGCGTAGATTTTAACAATTATTTAGGTTTAAATATAGAATTAATAATAAAAATAACATTTCACTACATCATTTAGAAAGCATGTAGGCTAAATATATTAGGTCATATTGTACCTTTTTTTGGATCATATTTCATTATTTTTAGGGCATATTTGCCTGCGTATTTCTCGTTTCATTAGGCCTAAACATCCGAACTTTAGCGATGACTGTAGTAGTGTGTCAAACTGTGTCAGGGACAGGGATGGGCAAGGTGCCCCGAGACTTAAAGCAAAGTACTATCCCAGCATTTGCCTGAGGTGAACGACCTGAGAACAGTGTCTGCTGCTCAATTATGCAATCTCCAAAAAACATTCCCATGGTTTTCATGAATGAGACAAAGGAAAGTATGACGCACGAGACGCAACGGAAATAAGAATGCACCTAATGACCCCACTCTTGCAACCTACCGCCGCGCCGACTACAGGTGGTCCAGTCATTGAACCCAATGGATTGGACACCCTCTCCAAGGGACACTGCAATGACACAGGCTATCAGACAAATTTCTGACACACACGCAAGTACACGGGGTTGATGACCACAATGTTTTTAACTCTTAAATTAATTACAACCTCGGTTCGTTGTATTTCTGTCCGCGTGTTTAGTCACACTGGCCACGGTGGCTGATAGCGTCAACGTGCTACTCGCGCTTCGCTGGCATCAGGAGAGCGTGGGTTCAAATCTCACCTCAACTGGCCTGAAAACGGCTTTCGTGGTTTCCAGTTTCCACCACCAGGCAAATGCCGGCACGGTTCCTTTCAAAAGGTCACGACCGACTTCTTTCCAAAATCCGTTTCCTGACCCTTCCTTAATTAGAACCAAGTTAGCGGTCGCCTGGACGATTGGCCTGCCAACATCCCCAGTTGTATCTGGTGCCAAGTGCGTTCAGCTCCCAAACACCATACTTGGGACGGTAGAGGAATGATCCCTCGCCGAGCTGGGAGGATAAGCGGAAAAAATGCTTAGTCGCGCATAGATTGACAATGAAAAATGAAAATCCACAGCCTGCTTCCAGTCTCCGACCGGGTCAGGAATGGAATGAATGAAGCCCCCATCTAGCGGCGAGGATATGAACTGTGCCGGCTGCCGAGGCCTGACGCACTCCTCTGGGGCAATGATTAAATGAATGACAGATGAAATGAAATGATAGTGGAGAGTGTTGCTGGAATGAAATTTTGACAGGGAAAACCGGAGAACCTGGAGAAAAACCTGTCTGCCTCCGTTCTGTCCAGGACAGATCTCACATGGAGTGACCGGGATTTGAACCACGGACCCAGCGGTGAGAGGCCGGCGTGCTGCCGCCTAAGCCACGGAGGCTAGATTGACAATGACTGAATGTAATTTCACCTATTTCAGTTATGAGAAACACGTTTGAAATGCAGACAATAAATTGTTTAATTTCCATAAAGAATAAGGAGCGTTATATAAAGGTTAAGAAATAAAACTTTTAATACCTCCATCAATAAGATGGCGCAGTGGCTTAGCCGTTCGCCATTCACTCGCATGGCCAGGGTTCAAATCTCGTTGACAGTGGAGATTTTCCGTGTTACGAATTTCGCAGTCTCCCCATTCCATGATTTTATCATCCTTCTTGAGACACAAGAGGGTCATAATAATAATGTTATAGGGTTTACATCCCTTTTAAGTACTGAAGCTTTTAGAGACGCCAGGTGCTGGAATTTTGCTCCGAAGGGGATCTTCAACGTGCCTGTAAACCTACTGACACAGCTCCCTCACATTTGCGCATCCTCAAATTGTCAACTGATGGCGCCAGGATTCGATCCCGCAACCTCGGGAACAGCAGGCGAGAACGTTACCGCTGAACCACACAGGCAGTCACAAGAGGGTCAATATGTGCTCCAAAGTCAAGAACTCAGTTTATTGTTAGGCCACGTTGTTTGAGAAATCGTCGTAATAATATCAACATAATGGGATGAATGAAATATACCGGGTATAGGAGCTATGAATGGCCCATTTCCATAGCCACGCCTACGAGAGAACTTACAATTTACAATTGAGTTGTTCAATCTTAAGCAGCAGTCTTCTGTAGGCACCAATTGTTTTTCAGCCTTCTTTTAACATTTCGCACAAATGATGATAAAGTCGACTTATGAGTTGGGTGCGGGGTCTTAGTACGTGCGCAATGAAGTTAGAACGAACCGTACTATACGGCACGTGGAAGCTCCTCCTGTGACCTTCGGGTGTAAGAATGAACTCATGTGACGTACAGCGGATAAATGAACTGATCGCATGGTTCGTCATTTGTTATGGATGGGCTGGCAGTTCATAGGACGTGCGTCATCTCAACTCCGTGCGATACTAACCTGATAGCACTGTTTACGTACTAAGACCATAATCTCTATATATCATATAATATACCGTACATGCCAGAAATTGAAGAAATTGCACACGTATAGAACATACATTTGTAGATTAACTTTGAGCAGCCCATACATGACAGTATTGCCAAAATGATTCTCCGCGCGTTGATACTTATAATGTTTAACTGCATGTAACTTCCACACTAACGACTGGGTACCATTCAAATTTTTATGTGCAATATATTTTTAGAAAGTATAACTGTGCTTAACATACGTGTCACCAGGACTAACATCAGTGGAATACGATCTCAAGATTTCTGAATCCGAGAGCCAATACCTCGGAATAGGTCTACGAAAAAATTACTTTAAACTAAGCTCAGCGTAAGCACATGATTGAGACACATTTAGAGTAAATTGCCATCGTTATTGCGACCAACATAATTATATGCATGCGTATAATGTTCAATGTTCAACTGCATGCAACTACCATACTAATTTATGGATTTATACTTAATTTTGCACGTTCAGTGTATGTTCTAATTGACATGAGTATGCCTATTTAAGAGTCCACAGGGCAACCAACTGCCTACTAATATTCTGAGAACATTCGAGCCATAGACTCAATATCGAAGAATCTGTTCGTATAATCAGTTTGAAACTCTATACACTATAGCCTAGTGTCTTAATATTTCAGATGAATTTTGAGCAACACGTATTATATCAGTATTACCATAATCATTATACCGTACGTACGTTTATGTGATCCTTGTTGAACTTCATGCAACTTCCATAACATTCAGTGGATTTCTAGCTCTCTCACTTTCCTCGTTAACGAGCGGCTTGCCTTTCAAACTCAGCTGGGGGATATGTATACATTCCATGTCTGCGGGTAGCCAGGGCTTTCCCTGCTCGAGGTACATTGTTGTCAACTCTCCACCGTAGCCACTGAGAGCAAGCAGCGAGACTGAAGTTGTACAATAATAGACACCTGACACGCGAGCAGGTAGCCAGGACCGGACTGTGCAGTCCACGTGGAGAGGTAGAGGAAGCATGCTATTGGTCATCAGTGAACAATGGTTATTGACGTCACGTGCTGCTGCCTAACGTTTGAGTCACCGCTCGTTAACGAGGAAAGAGAGAGAACTATACCATAAGAGATACTTGCGCTCACTCTCAGTCCTTTCAACTACCTAACAACTCTCCCTATGCAATTGAGCCGCAGACTCACAATATCTCAGAATCCATGTAAGGAAATAGTTTCTAGCATGCAGTACTTAGGCAAATCTTACTATGCAAATCTTGAGCATATCATATAATGTCAGTGCTACCAGGTCTACTAACCCAAAGCTTGCAGGTTCGCTCCTGGCCGTAGTAAGTGATTTTTGAAAGGCGGCAAAAATTTACGACACTCATGTCATACGATGTTGGCATGTCAAAGAATCCATTTGAATTCAATAGGCCGTGTTCATAATGGCAAAATTAATCTCGGAGTTTCCGCCAACACACAGTTCCTCATTTCCCTACCAGAGAGCGCTATAAAGTTCAAGGAGCTTAGATATCTAATCTCCTTGACTTTCATAGTGCTTCAAGGAACAACGAAAATAGACATGCAAGCTACCTTCTGGGTGTCAAATAGCAAAGCTTGCACCCGGCATCCAAGGCCATACCGTAATGTATATAATTAGTGCAACCAGCATTCTAAATAGGTCTAATTAGAGGAATAAGGATTGTATGTTAAATTTTAAGAAAAGTAGCCTTTTTAGTTCGTCACGGAATGACTTGTTCACAGGAATGTTCACACTCACTCCAGAAAAATGGGGAAGTGCCTTGTCCCGAGGCATCTACTGTAATCTATACCCTTATCAAAATAACAATTATAAATGATACTTTATTCTGAACATTGCTGTTAGCTCATTTGAGAGGCATGGGACATCTTGGTCATCAGCTCTGTGTAGTTGAGTGTGTGTTGAACTAGTCTGATAACCTGTATTCCTGTAATGACTGTAGTAGTGTATGTACTAATCAGGGGCAGGGAAGAGGTCGGCGCCCCAGGACTTGAAGCAAAGAACTATCCCAACATTTACGTGAGTAGGTAATATAGAGCGGTTGTGGGACAGGGGCTAAAGCGCAAGATGGTCGCCGCGCGCAACTGCCCTATGTTATTCTTATGGAGGGGTCAGTCATAGCTGGGGCAGGGGCTAATGGACAACATGGCCGCTGTGCACAACCACACTCTTTAATGGCGGGCATTTCAAATCATGCTTTATTTGTTATTAACTATAAATTATTTATTATTTATTAATTATATATTTATTATTTATTTATTATTTATTAATTAATTATTTATTATTTAATAATTTCATTTAATGTACTATGTATATAATTTTTAATAATTTTTTAATTTTAATATTTAATTTATTATTTATATTGTAAGCCTCCGTGGCTTAGGCGGTAGCACGCCGGCCTCTCACCGCTGGGTCCGTGGTTCAAATCCCGGTCACTCCATGTGAGATCTGTGCTGGACAAAACGGAGGCAGACAGGTTTTTCTCCGGGTACTCCGGTTTTGCCTGTCACAATTTCATTCCAGCAACACTCTCCACTATCATTTCATTTCATCTGTCATTCATTTAATCATTGCCCCAGAGGAGTGCGTCAGGCCTCGACAGCCGGCACAGTTCATATCCTCGTCGCTAGATGGGGGCTTCATTCATTCCATTCCTGACCCGGTCGGAGACTGGAAGCAGGCTGTGGATTTTCATTTCATTTATATTGTGTCAAAGCACTAAGCTGAAAGGTCATTAACCCAACAATTCCCTAACCCACAGAAACCTCATTTTAGCATTTAAATTAATGCACGTAAGATTTTGTTCTTTTTAACTTATATATTTTGAATTTATTTAATATTTAATTTATTATTCTTAGCACTGGGCTAATGCGTAACATGGACACTGCACACAATCACACTTTTGGCATGATAACCTAACCTAACCTAACTTTACCTAACCTAACTGACATAACCTAACCTAACCTAAACTAACCTAACATAACCTAACTTTACCTAACCTAACTTACATAACCTAACCTAAGCTAACTCAACAAACCTAACCTAACCTAACCTATAGAGAAAGTGAAAAAACGTGGGTTTGATTCCTACCTCAGCCATTGTGAAAGTAGTTTTTGTTCTTTAGTTGTATGGGATGAGGCTACAATGTCGCACAAAACTTCCGTTGAAGCTGTAGACAGGACCTTGCGTGATCTAAGGAATCGGAACACACCTATGGGTGGCTGCACAGTTTTGTTCGCCAGAGATTTTCGTCAAACCTTATCAGTTGTTACTAGAGGAAGGAAAGCTGACGATGTGAACGCTTCATTAAAAAGATCTTACATCTGGCCGGATATAACAAAAGTGGCACTCAAAACTAACATGAGAGTACTCTTATCTTTAGAAGATTTGTTACATAGAATCGAAAATGGAGATGTATCGGTCATTGACGGGAAAATCATCCTCAGTAACGATTCCTGTGTTTTAGTAAGCAGAATTCAAGAATTGATTGATAGCGTTTATCCTCAAATCCAAAACATATATAACAAATCTCATTCATGGTTTAAAGAAGAGCAATATTATCGTCGACAAACGAACAAGTTGTGAAAATTAATGACTTGGTGTTCTCTAAATTCAGTGCCCAAGCTCAAGTATATTACTCAGTAGACGCAGTAGTCGATAGTGAAGAAACTGTTCATTACCCTACAGAATTCCTAAATTCTTTACTTCCTTCTGGCTTGCCACCACACAAGCTTATTTTAAAAGTGGGAGTGCCTATTATATTGCTACGTAATTTACACCCACCAAAGTTATGCAATGGGACGCGATTGGTAGTGAAAATTTTGAAAAACTGTTTCATTGAAGCAACTCTCTTAACTAGCTGTTGTACAGGAGAGACGGTCTTAGTACCCAGAATCCCTATGATTCCTTCAGATTTGCCTTATAATTTCAAACGAGTACAATTCTCAGTAGGAGTCTGCTTTGGCATGCCTGTAAACAAAGCACTAGGTCAGACACTTAGCGTGATTGGAATTGATCTCAGAGGAGAATGTTTTTCTCACGGACTGCTTTACGTGGCTCTATCGCGTGTTACATCAAACCGAAATCTTTTCGTGTTCACTGCTGGAGGGAAGACGTATACAAGGGAATCTTATAAGACCTCGGTTAACAGTAGCCTATCACCTTCCATTCGTAACTGTTCCCGGGCGAAGCCGGGGTGGGTTGCTAGTAAATAATAATAATAATAACCCTTGGCCCATTAAGGGCCTAGGCCTACCAAGCGACCACTGCCGAGCCATTTGGCCTGCAGATATTGGGGTGACGCGTGGTCAGCGTACCGGATCCCTTCGGCCGTTAATCTTGGTTTTCGTGACCGGCCCGCTGCCTCACTGTCAGACAGCTACTCAATTATCCTCACGAGGCTGAATGCACCCCGTTCGAGCCCTCACGTCAGTTTCTATAATTCCTGATGGAGCCTCCAGGTGAGAGGTAGGCGCGCTACCCCAACACCACGAGGCCGGCTGTCACTGAATTACAGTACTTAAATAAATGCAGTGCACAGTAAAGACAACACCTTTAAAGATTACTCCAATTCACTGTTTTCTTCTACTCGTACTTCTACTCTCATTTGTCAGAAGTAAACTGTGAATTACAAGAGGGTTGGCGGAAGTAATGGTACAGATGCTGAGAAATGTAGCATACCTGCTGCATCCTTGAGGAAAAATTGGAGTCGTTTCTAGGACTTTGGTGGAAGTACAGTCGCGCTTAGTACATCGTTTTGTATTATGGATAAGATAATCCGTCTTAGTCAGGTAAATTACGCCTACAGTTCCCGAATTTCTTTGCGTTTCCTTGTTAGGCAGTTTTCTGGTTTACAGTGTCATTTTACACTTTGTTTTCCGTTTTTACAGGTTTCCGGTACACAAAGGGACCGGTTTTGGCAGGTTTAACTGTATATGTAGGCCATAGAGTTATGTACAATTGGCTGGAGATTATTAAGTAGCTTCATTATTCAAACGTTCACTTCCATCACATGATTAATACACAATAAAAACTTTAATTATGAAATTTCGCACAGCCGCCATATTGAGGTTATGTAAAGAACTGAACTAAATATAATGTCAGTGCATTACAATGTGTATAAACATTTTCTGTACCAAGTTTCACTGCGTTCATTCATTCATTCATTCATTCATTTATTTGCAATTGGGGTGTGTCCCCCGGTGGCAAATTGGATATGCAAAACAAATAAATAATTATACATAACAATTAAACTGGAGTAATTACACAATAGTCAGTCTTTTCTTAAACACACCTGGAAAAGGCTCTAAGACTGCAGGAGGTAGAGAGTTCCTGTTACCAATGGTACGGTTTACAAAAGAATATTTACCATAATTTGTTCGCTGTGGTCGGCCCTTAACTTTGAAAGGATGATCGCTCCTACCCATGTAAGTGGGCTTTCCCATACGTTTGCTAAGCTCACCCCATGCTGGTTGATTTGTATACGTGTTGTACATAGCGCAGAGCCTAGATTCCATCCTCCTAGCCTCAAGTGATTCCCACTCAAGTTTCTTTAACATACGGCTCACACTGCTCCTGGGATTAAGTCATTGAGCACAAATATAGCGGCCTTTCTTCGTACCATTTCCAAATCATTTATGAGCCCTACTTGATATGGATCCCAAACCGCCGAGGCGTATTCCAGAATAGGTCTTACAAGTGACAAATATCCTAATTCTTTAGCAGAGCTACTACTTCCTTTTAATACCCACATTACAAAGTGCAATGATTTGAAAGCTTTGGAAACTACACATCCTACATGACTACTCCATTTCATATCGTTCCTTACGTGAACGCTCAAATATTTGCAAGAATCTTCTTCTACAAGTATTTCCAAGCCAATGATATATTGAAAATCTTGCCTTCGCACTTTCCCTATTTTTAAGAGACTACATTTTCTTGTGTTTGTTTTTATTTTCAATCGCCCACTTATAGGCCAGGTTCAGGTCATCTTGAAGTACTGCGTTGTCTTGTGAGTCTTGTATCTTTCGATATATTACACAATCATCCGCAAACAATCCATAGTCACTGCGAATCCCGTTTGGTAAGTCATTTATAAACGCCAAAAATAACAAAGTTCCGATTACGCTGCCCTGAGGGATACCCGACATTACGGTAATTTCATCCGAGAATCGGCCTTCGACTTTCACTAACTGGGAACGACCCGTCAAAAATTCTTGGATCCATAAAATTACTCTTCTATCAATCTTCGTCGAAGCTAATTTATGGAGTAGCATGTCATGCGGCACGATATCAAATGCCTTCGCAAAATCTATAACTACGGCGTCGACTGACACTCCATGGTCTAACGATTCGCTAATATCTTGAAGAAGTGATAGCATCTGACTCTCGCATCAGTAACCTTTCCGAAATCCATGTTGCCTATCATTAAACCATGATAATGTTTCCCACTGTTCCCCCAAGTAGTCGCAAATGAGATGCCCCATCTGTTTGCAAACGATGGACGTATGGCTAACCGGCCTGTAGTTGCCCAGTTCAAGTCTGCTCCCTCCCTTAAATATTGGGACTACCGTAGCTCTTTTCCAGTCATCTGGGATTTGCGCATTGTTTATGGACACATTAAACATCACCTCCAAGTATCGTGCCACGGCCCTATCTCCTAGTTTAAGTACTTCACTAACAATATTATCAGGACCCTTCGATATATTGTAACGTAATTTTTGTATTAGCTTTACAATTGCTGACTGGTTTATTTGGAAAAGGGGAGCCCCTGATTCACCGTTAAGGTCCAACACACAGCTATTGGATTTATTGAACACACTACCGTAAAAGACATTTAATTCATTAGCAATGACCTGTTTCTCAGTAATTAATTTACCGTCACCGGACATTATCATCGACAAATTATTTGAATTTCCCTTTCTTCTCCTAACATAACTGTAATTTTTTTCCACCCATCGCCTCCCGAACCAAGTAAACCTTGCAAATAATTGTCATGAGCAGCCCTCTTTTTTAAGACGAGCTCTCTTGATAAGGACTTGAATTTCAACATATGCTTGTCACTATCATGTCTTTAATTGGATAATTTTCTAATTTTCCGTTTTAGACTCCTAATTTCTCGTGTGTAATACTCAGGATCTGGGTTTTGTTTCAGTAAATTAAATGGGACAAATTTATCGATAGCGCTATTTTAAATTTTCAAAAAGTTATTCCACAGGATATTAATATGATTTCTTTCTGATGTCCATCCTACAAATAGCTCATTCTAATACCCCTGAAATTTGCCCTGATCCGCCCTGCGATACTGGAATATGATCGTTTTTGCTAAATCAGAGTCTAATTTTGTAATCTCACCGTATCTAAAATGTAATTCAACCCCAGAATGGTCTCTAATTCCTGGTACTTTCAGATAGTTATACTGTGTGAGCTGCCTGAATAGGATTGACATTTCGCCGGAAATTCAACGTCAGTATTCACCCCTCTGCCTCTTGACCAATCCATGTTCGAATAGTTGATGTCATAACACTCTGCGTTGCAATATTACACCCCACGTGCTTCAGTGCCTGGTAAGCTGTATCTCTGGCTTGTACAGTTTGGCAATCTCGTTCTCAGACCACAAGGCGAGACGAGAACTGTCAATCCTCTTCTGGCAGCTCACAGAGTATAATATACAGCTCAACAGGCCTTACGAGATAAACATCTAAGGTATTATTGCCTCTAGTAGGAAAGTCCACAACTTGGAAAAATCTCCCCTCCCTTAAGAATTTGTTTGCAGTGCTCTGAGCTTGACCACAGCTAGTTGACTCACCAGACCAGTCTACTTTGGGGAGGTTTAAATCTCCGGCAATTATTATGCTCTTTTTCATAGCATTACCGGTACAAGTTTTGTCATACAGTGTGTCGAGGAGCGAAAAGTTATCTTTCAGTGCTATATACGGGGCGTATAGAGGGATTTTTTTCTTTATCCGAAATTTGTACACATAAAATTTCATGATCCGTATCAGCCCACTTTAAGAAACGAGCTATATTTTTGCGTACACAAATATATTGCCCACCACCTCGCTTCGCCCGATCCCTTCTGTACATTTCGTAGGTCCGTTGAATTATTTCGCTACTATTCATATCCTCATATAACCAAGATTCAATAGCAATGACAATGTCCGGAGAATACGTCTCTACAAGATTCCAAAATTCAATTAATTTATTTCCTAAACTCTGACAATTAACCTGCGGTAATCTTAGAGTCTTACCTCCGCAGCAAATATCTCGAAATAGCTCCTTCTGTTCCCGTCGGCTGGCAACCTCTGGACCTGCTACTCCTCTCAAAAGCCGGCATGAACCGATGACCCTGTCATGTAGGCTCCCTAGGTTGAAAGCGCCCCGTCGATTTGGATGCAGTCCGTCTCGGGCGAAGTCACGGCCACCAATCCAGCAGTCAGCATCTACGTACACTAATCCCAGTTGTGCACATACCCAGTCCATGCGGTCATTTACAGTCTTAACTCGCCTTAACGGAACATCTCCTCGCCGAACAATGCCACTCATTATAATTCTTGCATTTCTAAACTTGCTTTTAGCTTTTCTGCCTAGTTCGTATAGCTCCCCCATGATGTAATCAGCTGTAGCCCTCTTCCTCAAATCGTTCGTCCCAACATGGAGCAACAACACTTTCACTTTTTCACAGTCCTCTACATTTGCTTGTTCCACTTGGTGGGCAAGCTGGTCAATTTTAATCTCCGAATAACACCGCATTTTCGTACCTGATTTCCTTGCGACATTTGCACTTCACCGTATCATAGAATCACCCATTATGATAACGTCATCCTCAGTTTGCTCCTGCACGCCCTCTTCCACACTGATCCCAGTAGAAAGCCGTTCAGTCACATCCTTCACCGTTTCTTCTGATTCACGAAACTTTGCTCTAAGTTCCTGTATTATTTGATCCCTTGCTTTGATATGCATCCGCAAACAGTCTGGCGTATCACATACTTTACAAAACCAATTCCCGACATAACAATCCTCCTTCTTGACCTTAATACGGCCGAAGTGAAACCATTTTTCACATAGTCTACACTCAATACCGTTCTTCAATGTTTTACTGCACGTCGAACACTTTAAAGCCACCACTGGACCATTTGCCTGATTCTCATTTGGAGTAACAGGGCCAGGATTCACTTCCAGTCCACCAATAACTAGCAACGCAGCTATCACTAGGGCTATAAACCACAAGTTACTAGGCCCCGTACGCCCACACACACACCGCAAATCCCGACTACCCTTCGCATGCCACAGTCCGATCCTTGCGCGATAAGACTCCAGAGAACAACTCATTTCAGCACACCTGCGAGCTCGGGAAAAACACGACCTTTCACTTTGACTGCCAACTGCGTTCGGATGGTTAAATAGCCGTTTTGAATCACCGGATCCCATGAGAACTCCGCAGTTAAGCAACATTGGGCGCCGGTATTGGTATGCCGGTTCTAGGCACTCCGCGCTGTTGGCCAACATAAGGAGGAACCGAAAGGCCCTGGCCACCCTACCGCAAGTAAACTCCGGCTGGGGGTAGCCTCTTCGGAGGCTCGGACCTGCCTTCGAGCAGAGTACCAATTAAATTTTAAAATAAATATTCCAAATTCGCTTGGGCGCCATGTTTGTTTTGCAGTTAACAGGTTTTTGAAAGCCCCATAGGTTACCTTCTAGTAGTGCCTTCTATCAGCGTACAAAAGTTCAGGGGGACATCAGTAAGAGTATCGGACATATAGAATACCGGTGAAATATTTCGCACTGCCGCCATCTTGAGGTTATGTAAACAATTGAACTAACTTAGATGCTAGTGCATTGCAATATGTATAAACATTTGATGTACCAACTTTCATTGTGTTTCGATGGTTAAATCGCGAGAAAAGTCAATTCAAATGTTTCAATTTCGCATGGCCGCCATGTTCGTTTTGTAGTTAACAGGTTTTTGAAGGTCACATATGTGAACGTCTAGTAGTGTCCTTAACCACCGTACAAAATTTCAGGGTAATACGAGTATTAGTTTCGGAGATATAGAATACCGGTGAAATATTTCGCACAGCCGCCATGTTGGATTGGTGAGACATAATAAAATTTGAAGGGCACGGTCGTGGTCGACCTTACTGAGATTTATTGAAATCGCTCCATCCTTTTAGAAGTTATTAAGGGGGAAACACACACGGATGCACACACATAGCCTACACACACACACACACACACACACACGGACAAAAGGTGATATCATAATTATATTTTTTCATGAATGAAAATAGGCTAAAGATACTCAGGAGAGGGATGGTGAAAGACTTGAATGATTAACTACAAATTATGGCTTCGAAGTTTCGCAAGGCCATCTGCTGTGGACTTGGGTACGTATTGAAACTCCGGATCGAAAAGTTCGGGGTTCAATTTCCGGTTCAGCCAAGAAATGTAACTACGGTATAAAGGTTAGAACGGGGCACACTCAGGGCTTCGTGAGGCAGACATGAAAAGAGATAGGTTCGATTGCAAACTCAGCCGTCCAAAAAGTGGTTTTCCATTGTTTGCCACTTCTACTTCTGACGTATAATGGGATGGTTCTTCACTGAGGCCACGGCCGCCTCCATACAGATCCTATCCTCTGTTACAAATATACCTACACATACAGTACTACCACAACCATCACAATAGCATAGATTCCACAAACACCCAAGTACTAGTGTGTGTAGGCCTAATCGTCTTTCAAGTAATTGGGAAGGAGGCGACCTTAAGATCGGAACCATCCCAGCATTTTCCTGGAGTAGAGGTGGGAAAACTACGGAAAGCCACTTCCAGGATGGCTGAGGTGAAAATCGAACCCTCCTATTCTAAGTTTTGCCTCACGAAGCTGAGTGTACTCCGTTCCAGCACTCACACCAGAATTAAAATTACTTGCCTGAGCCGGGAATCGAACCCATACATCCTGGACTACAGACAAGAACGCTAGCCGCTACACCAGGAAGTGTTCAGTATGCATGAATAACGCTATACCACACAAAGTGAAACACATCTCGACCACTTGTAGATGAATTTTATGAATATTTCTACCACTGAAAATAATTAATGTAATGTAATATTATGGTCGGCATTTACCAGCAGTTGAACAAGGAAAACCATTTCAAAGACGTCGTCTCCCGAGGCCTACTCTGGTCAGTACCACTAATAATAATCTACTGCATGTCGCTTTGAATGCCATGTTTTCACTACCAGCTAGCAGTCAATCTAACTAAGCATCCTTACTTCTATTAACCAATCAGTACATTTCACACCGGAGATTTTTGACTTGTACAACGTGTTTTGCAATGAATTTTACCGCACACTTTGCCGCGGTAACATTACTATTGATGATCAACAGAAATGAATTTAACCAAAAACAAGTTACGTCATTAAAGAAGGGAGTTGTAAAGTACTCACTTTATGGTGACTGCCGGAAGGAATATGCTGGAGAAGATGAAGCCGGTGTAGTATGCCGTAAGCGCAAACGTCCCCAAACCATCATCTATGTTGGTGGCGCTCTGTAGGTTGGATGCTCCTTTGAAGGCAGTAAAATGCGCAAAGAAAGCCAACCCTAACACCACAATGTTCTTTATCACGCACCTCTCATTCAGTTCACGTTTCTCCTCGTTAGTGGAAGCAGCAATGAAACTTTTAATTATATCACAATTACCGATTGATGAACGAGCGTTGCGTTTTAGACTGCCACATCTAAGAATAACTTCACCGCTTTCCTTTCGTGAAACTTCATGTGTGGATTCTGAAGCCGCAGATGTGGTATTGTCACAAGAACCCACATGTGATATTCCTAACGACACCAAAAGTATGTTGTCGATTTGCTTATCATGGAGAGCTGCTTGCAAACTCATTGCTTGTAAACTACGTCTTCTGTTGCCGTCTTCCACTAGCTCCGCGAAAGAGTCCGTCTGACTTCGTTCACTCATTGTATGGAACTGTTCAAATATTTACTGTCAGCAGAAATATCTAAGAAATACCCTTCTCTACTTCCTTACTTAGATTGCCCATTTTCGCAATAGGGGAGGGGGAAGTTAACTCTAAATGGTGCCGTGTGCTAGACGGCATTACCGCTACTGGTGACTCCCTGTTGTGCATTGCACGCAATTTGTTATTCTCATGTTTTGAGTAATCTTCATTACAAATGTTACAGCATAGCAGTTTATTGAAACCATGAGTGTGAGGTCTTATTGGCTAGCCATAAAAGGGAAGTGGTAAAAATAAAAATGAATAACTAATATTTATGACCTTAACATCACAAATGAGTCATTAATAAGTGATATGACGTATCATTGGAATTTCTTTTTATTTGCTACCTTACATTCCTCGGCAGTATTTTAAATAAAACGCCAAATTCTGTATGAAAGCAATCAAATCGTGCTACTGTATTAAAATAACTATAACACAACGCATTTCTATAATTGCTGTACGTACAGTCTTGAAGAGATTTTCTGCAAAACCAATACGAGTTCCAAAATTTGAAAGTTATGAAATTAACAAAGTAATTGAAGAAAATGTTTCATTCAAAAACTTAGCACATCGTGGTCATCCGCCCGACGTACATACTGCGAGGGAGATTCGTGTCTCGTAATTAGAGAGCTGCCGATAAAGTGTTAGTGACAGCCAAGAATCATTTTTAAAGCCATGGGTGGTTGAGTTTTATATCTCCTCATATTTTTTCTTCCTCTTCTTCTTGCTTCGGAACACAATTGAAGCTCTATTTCTTGAAATTTACTTTGACGACAACGGAGACACAAGACAGGCGGGTGACACTAGTCCACACTAAGTATTCAGTGGGTTATCTTATTGTACGTCGGTGGAAAGCGTGTGTGGACTTAAGGACAAGCCCGATAACAATTTCCAAGGACGAATCTATTACAGCAATCAAACTAAAACATAAGTAGGAGATATGAACATAGGCTGTATAGATCTTCACGCAACTACTTGTTTTTTACTGACGGCCTGAGTGAAGAAGAGCTACAAGACGGGTGCAGTCCAACAGCACCAAGTAATTCCTTCTGATCAATCGGACAGATTTCTAACGCAAGAGTCATCTACCACTTCGAAACTTCATAGTCTTGATTGTGCCAGTGATAGCTAATTAGCTACCGACAGTAGTGGCTACGCTGGCTAAAGCGCAGCGTTAGGCCATGGGGCCAAGCTCTCTGCTGACTCGGTAGACGCGTGGGTTCGAGCTCCACCGTCGGCCGTCCTTGAAATGGTTTTCCGTGGTTTCCCCATTTTCAACACCAGGAAAATGCTGGGACGGTACCTTCTGACAGGCCACGGCCGCTTCCTTCCACATCCTTGCCCAGTTTCATTCATCTTCATCCATTCCATCTCTCATCCCGACGCGCAGGTCGCCCACGGGCGTCGACTAGAACGACCTGCACTCGGCCACTCAGGCGGCCACACGACAAAAAAAAGAAGCTAATTAGCTACTTCCCCCTCTTACCCCACACTGCAGCCAACACATACCACACTGCTTTATGCTACCTTTCGTCATGATGACTAGGCTATTGGAGGAAGTGTCTCAGTTTGACCATCCCAGGGGTGTCAATTCCTACGAAGCTTAGGATATGGTAACAATTATGTGGAAGAGTTTTGGAAGTTAGACGCACATTGGTACAATTACACCAATTTATATTATTGCTTGCAGTCGGTCAACATGAATATCATTACAATTACTGGAACATTTACCACACTTTTTATTTTTTCTGGCATGTTTCCTTGTATTTCGTTTATTGGAGGACATAAACTGTCTGCGGGTGTCACTGTAGGTTTGGTAGTGTTCTGTACAGCTATTTGTCTTGCATATTTGTATCTGATGATGCTCGCTTGACGAGCAAAACATGTAATTGGAATGATTTTTGTGTTGACCGACTGAAAGCTACAATATTAATTGTTATTTAGGCAACACTGAAGAATGGCTTCAAAGCTATCTTTACAATTACATCAGTAACCAAACAGATTGTAATCATGTAAGGGTTGGCGGAGCTCATGACTACAGTGTCCCAAGTCACTAAATATGACTTTATGATATGAAAAGGATATGAAATACGGCACCAAAGCATTCATTCGATTGAAGATTATAAGACGGTATCCTTCCGGGAAATAGCCTATCTTCAGTTTGCCATCATGCGATGAAACCCGTTATAATATTATACTGTACCGTAGTTAATATTTAGTGTCTAACGTGTAGAGTTTTTCAGTGTAAAAATAATAAGTTACTGTGCCACATGATGCTATTTATTAGGAGAGCAATCACTTGTTCTGTGCAGCCTATTCATATTCTAAAGACTTTTGCTTCCAACATCCATCATAAGGTAAGGCAGTGTAGTTTTCTTATTGAGTGCTGATTAATAAACTAAGTACTGTAGCTTATATAACGAGGTCCTATATGAAATTATTATTATTATTATTATTAATAATAATAACATTAATATACTCGCGATTGGGACCGTAGGAGGGCGCGACCACATAACGACTGCAACCCAGCTTATAGCCCTCAGATTGTGGGGAAAGCACAGCCCGGTGAAAATACCCTCAGCCACATCGCCTTGGATTTAGGCCACGCCTCATATCAAGCAGCTACTGAAATGCCCTCACGAGGCTGAGTGTATCCCTTTCCTTGCACGGAGCAAACTCAACCTCCTGAGGCAGAACTAAGGCTGTGTCCAAAAGCTCAAGTTGTCTGCTATTGACTAACTGCTAGCAACTACTCACTAGGTACTACGCACTACGGAGCTTTGGGACATGTGTGCTTGATCACAGCCTACTTCATAGACTTGTGTTCAGAAACGCACTAGACTTACATGCTGGTACCAAACCAACACTCAAGATGGCGGTGATCTGCTACTCCATGTATGCTCTTTGCGCTGTTTCCCGGTCAATGCATGTGAGATTTTCGAAGTGAAATGCCATGTCATGTGGTTCGGATTCCACGTAAAAAGGAGGTCCCGTGGCTCATAATCACAAGATTCACGGTCACGTAAAACTACAATCTTCCTTCCTTCTTCCTTGCTCTTTGCGCTTTCATGGCGAGTGAGGAGTGTTCAAATCTCGAACGAAGGTTCAAATGTAAGATATCAGCTGTTTTAAATAACGATACAATTCTTTGGATTGCTTTGGATACCATCATGGATGCACCTTTCATGTCTCTTTTTAGCCGATACATAATTATGGTTAGTGTTTGGGTGATTAAGCGAATTCAGTTCCGAAGGAAGAAAAGAAGGGCAATCATGTTAATAAGGCAGCGGCAAGTTGAAAACTTGAGACGAGACCCTTTACTGCTTTACATGGCGAACTCAAATCGATTTGAGTACACTTACCGTATTGAATACGGTCATGTAAACGGGAATCAGATCGTATTGAGTTTCAACGTCGATACGGTAAAATTGTGGGATCGAATCGTATCCAAACATGTATTCAGGAACATGTAAACGCGGATCGTATTGAAAGCGATTCTGCACGCTCTTGAGTTACAATTTTTAACTAATTTAGGCCTACTTTAGTCTGTCGCCTGACTTTCGAATCGCTTGTTTTACTTTCTGCCCATATCCTTCGTTACTGTCGTGATTGATAAGCGCAGTTTGTTTGCACGCGTTTTTAGCGTTAATGTATTTTTGTCTGTTTTGCTTTTACTGTCTGGTGTATCCGTACGTAAAATGTGGTCAACAGAAAAATTGAAAATACACCGTCTTACTTTGCCACTTAATCCGTTCCTTTTCCCATTTGTCCACTAGATTGAGTAAATTGAACACAGACGGGCCGAGTGGAAGTAGTGCTAGCGAGGTTGAGGATGAGGATGATAATGAACAAATGTTTACACCTCAAAACAAATCCTCACCCCTTGCAGAGTTTTTAAGAAAAAATAAATCCTTGACCAGGGTCGAAACACCTTGCCCTTCCAGATCATCTCCGTTTTCACAACTCTTGGCCACACGTCAACATAAAGCTCAACTCAAAAACATTTTAATAAAAGATTGTGGATCAACACTGGGACCCTATCTTACAGATCTATTTATTGGAAATACGGATACCACATATGGTGTTCGCTATGAGAATGATGGTTTTAAAATTGGTGATTCTTCGATTAAATTTGCTCGTACTAGTGCTGTCATTAAAAAGTCAACTATAAATTAACTCCAGGGCTGTTAAAGCCGCTCTTCTCTCGAACCACCTCTACGTATGATTATACACAACAAGACCTTGCCAAATATAAATCCATGTCATTTGATACCCATGCCCACAAAAGACAGTATGATCCCACTCAACAAGTGAATGCCAATATATCTCAAAAATATAAAACCATCATTGCAAATTTTTTTCCAAACAGTCAAAGTGTTCGTCGTAAAGTGTCCGCTTCTGGAGTGACATTTAAACCATTAAAACTCCTGGTTGATGTAACCTACTGGCACAATCCCAGTAAGCTCGTCCAGCAGCTACAGCTGTTGCATGCTTCACGTCAAGCCGGCCATACCGGTCACGATTGGGAAATTCACGAAATTGAGGAAGAACTTCGAAATGCCAAAATTATTGTTTAAGCCTTCACCCATCAAAGTGGGCATTGCTCACGAATGGCATCGCCCAGCTAGACGTCACTATCAGCGACTCAAGGTGATTTCACGGGGTGTGGATGAACTTTGGCAAGCCGATTTAGTGGAAATGATTCCCTATGCTAGCGTTAACCATGGTGTACGCTATATGTTGACAGTCATTGATGTATATTCCAAGATGGCCTTGTTGAACCGGTACCTCGCAAGTCTGGCCCGATAGTCACCACAGCTTTTAAACATATTATTCAACAATCCAAACGTCAACCCCGGTTGTTGAAAACCGACCAGGGAAAATAATTTTTCAACAAGGATTTCTCTTATTTTCTCAAATCTTTGTATATTCACCATTACACCACGTACAGCAATCTCAAAGCCAGTGTGGTCGAGCAGTTAAATCGAACATTGGAAACTCATATGTGGAATCCCTTTACCGCTCAAGGCTCATATCGCTGGTTGGTCTTGTTACCTGAGCTAGTGTCATGTTACAATGACACCAAACACAGAAACATTGGGACCAAGCCACGACTTGTGACCACAAATTTTCCGCGACTGGATAAACTGTTTAAACCCATAAAAACAGCAGACCCTAAACGTCACCTCCTCATCATCGGAGACCATGTTCGTATGAGCAAATTTAAGCCTGCCTTTGATAAGGGCTACACACCAAATTGGGGGACTGAACTATTTTTAATTCGTCAAGTCAACCTGGACAGCTCTGTCACCTATTTACTCGAGGATCTCGACCATCAACCTATAAAAGGCAGGTTTTATCTCCAAGAACTTTGCAAGACAGTGTTACCAAAACATTACCTTGATGAAAAAGTGTTGAAACAAAAAGGAAATAAACTTCGTGTGAAATGGCTAGGATTTAGCTCAGCCTTTAATTCATGGATTAATAAATTACATGTTGTGTGAACTCAGGTGCCTTTTATTTATTTACAAGCTGTACCCGACATGCGTTGCAATGCCAATCAAAGAAAGTGTTGGCGTTGAAATTCTGTTTCTTGAAGTGCTTTTGGATACACAACATGTTAACTGCCTCTAAGCTATCGTAAAATGGATTTTCTAATTTAGAACCATTCGTGGAAGCGTGCACAACAACTTTCAAAAATTTCATCGCTGTCACTCATTTGTTGAATCTACTCGTTCGCTACCAGTTGTGAAATGGATTTACTAAGTCGAAACCCTTCCCTGGCGTGTACACAATAACTCATCAATGATTCATCGCAATCGGATGAATTGTATATGCACGTATACGGGTTTTGTTTAAACGATTCGTTCGCTGTTACTCATTTGTTGAATCTACTCGTGCGCTACCTATTGAGAAATGTATTACTAAGTCTAAGCCCTTCCCTGGCGTGCACACAATAAATCATCAAGGTTTCATCGCAATCGAAGAATGATATATGAACGCAAGAGGGGATTTTGTTGAAACGCTTCGCGCATCGTCACCCATTTGTAGCATCTACTCTTGCGCTACTTATTGTGAAATGGATTTACTAAGTCCCCTTCCCTGGCGGGGACACAATAACTGATCAATGTTTCATCGCAATCGGATGAATAGTATATGAACGCATACATGATTTTGTTTAAACGATTCGCGCTCCGTCACTCATTGGTTGAATCTATTCGTGTGCTACCTACTGTAAAATGTATTTACTAAGTTAGAAACCGTCACGTAAGTGTCCACAACATCTCACCCAAGTTTCATCGCTATCGGACTAATGGGATATGAAGACATAGGGGACTGTATTGAAACGCTCCGCATGTCGTCGTTCATTTGTCGAATCTACTCGTGTGCTACCTACTGTGAAATGTATTTACTAAGCCAGAAACCTTCCTTGGAGTGTCCACCATATTTCACCCAAGTTTCACCGCTAACGGCAGAATGGTATATGACCTTATACGGGACTTTGTTGAAACGCTTCGCGCGTCGTCCCTCATTTGTTGAATCAACTTATGCGCTGCATATTGTATAGTGGATTTACTAAGCCAGAAATTTTCCATGACGTGTACACAACATCTCACCCAAGTTTCATAGCTACGGACGAATGGTACATGAATGCATACGGGACTTGGTTGAAACGCTTCGCGTGTCGTCGCTCATTTGTTGATTCTACTCTTGCGCTACATATTGTAATATGGATGTACTCAGCCCGAAACCTTCCCTGGAGTGTACACAACATCTCACCCAAGTTTCATCGCAATCGGATGAATGGTATGTGAACGTATACGGGATGTTGTCGAAACGCTTCGCGCGTAGTCACTCATTTGTTGAATATAAACGTGCGCTTCGTATTGTAAAATGGATTTACTCAGCCAGAAACCTTTCCTGGAGTGTACACAACAATTCACCAAACATTTATCACTATCAGACGACTGGTATATGACTTTATACGGGACTTCGTTGAAACGCTTCGCGTGTCATCGCTCATTTGTTGAATCTACTGGTGCGATACCTATTGTAAAATGTATGTACTAAGCCAGAAACCTTCCCTGGAGTGTACACAACATCTCACCCAAGTTTCATCGCTATCGGATGAATGGTATATGAAATTATATGGGACTTTGTTGAAACGCTTCGCGCGTCGTTGCTCATTTGTTGATTCTACTCGTGCTCTACCTATTTTTAAATGGATTTACTAAGCTAGAAACCTTCCCTGGAGTGCACACAAAATCTCAGCCTAGTTTCATCGCTATCGGACGAATGGTATATGAACGCAAACGTGACTTTGTTGAAATGCTTCGCGCGTCGTAGCTCATTTGTTGAATCTACTCGTGCGCTGCCTATTGTAAAGTGGATGTACTAAGCCAGAAAATTTCCCTGCAGTGTACAAAACATTTTACGCAAGTTTCATAGCTATCGGATGAATGGTATATGAATGCATACGGGACTTTGTTGAAACGCATTGCGTGTCGTCGCTCATTTGTTGAATCTACTTGTGCGCTATCTACTGTGAAATGTATTCACTAATTTTGAAACCTTCACGTAAGTGTACACAACATCTCACCCAAGTTTCATCGCTATCGGACGAATGGTATATGAACACATACGGGACTTTGTTGAAATGCTTCGCGCATCGTCGCTCATTTGTTGAATCTACGCGTGCGCTACCTATTGTAAAATGGATTTACTAAGTCAGAAACCTTCCTTGGAGTGTACTCAACATCTCACCCAAGTTTCATCGCAATCGGACGAATGGTATATGAACGCATAGGAGACATACATACCCACAGACAAACTATCACGTTACATTGATTTTTATATATATAGATTCACTCATGTTGTGCTTACCAACCTAAGACATTAACCTAAGCCATTAACATAAACGATCAACATATGCCAACATAAACCATCAACATAAGCCACCACCATAAGCCACCACCATAAGCCACAACCACAATCCACCACCATAAGCCACCACCATATGCTACAACCATAATCCACCACCATAAGCCACCAACATAAGCCATCAACCTAAGCCACCAACCTAAGACATTAACCTAAGCCATTAACATAAACGATCAACATATGCCACCGACATAAACCATCAATATAAGCAACCACCATTAGCCACCACCATAAGCCACCACCATACGCCACAACCATAAGCCACCAAAATAAGCCACCCACATAAGCCACCAACACATTCATTCATAGCTTACGGGTCAGCGTGCTAGGCGTTGGTTTAAAGTATCTCGGGTTCGATTGCCAGCTACAAAACCATGACATAAGTCTCTGCGATTCATGGTTCATTCAAAAGCGATTTACACACTTGAGCATTCTATCATCGTGCACGTGTACAGCTAACGATCAAGGCCAACACCTGCGTGAGGTCATGTGACACATCTACTTGCATTTTGTCATGTACGAATCAAACAGGATGTGACGTTAGCTTACATGTTCTTTCACACGTGTTCACATGCATTTCACTCCCCAAACCATGGTTGCCAGATTGTTTTCCATTGCCCTGTTGTCAAGTCAGGTAATCCGACCAGGCGTTCGTGAGATATCGGCAAACTTCGCAGGAAAGTAGGCGACTATCTAGCTCTCTCCTCACCACTAAAACACCTTCTTATAAATTATTTTTCAAAAAGCCCGCCCTCTTACAAAATCACCAAGTGCGCATGCGTAAAAACAAAAAACAAAAATGCTAATTCAGTATGACGTCGACTCGTTGGCATGTCGTTTATGTGGAACAGCGTTTAATTTCCTATTAGCATTCAAACGCCCACATCCTGCACTTGGAAAGCGACATTTACAACAACAAAAAATTCACCCCTAGTAGGGGTAGGTTTTATTTTGGGGTGGAAATAGGTTGTCCAATGGAAAGGGGGGGGGGGTCAGCCCGAGTTCAACGACATCTCATTCGTCAAAATCGGACCATGCGTTCGGGAGATATCGGCTTTGTCCCTGAATGTAGGGAGGGTTAGTATGTGACATCACCGAGAAAGTAGGCTATGGGTCAACAGTTTAAAACCTTTTGATCACACCTCGTAGGTTAGGTTGTGCTGGGTTATGTTAAGCTATGGCCGCACTCTTGTGACATCACCAGGAAAGTAGGCTATTTTGGAACTTTTTGATCACACCTCGTTGTGACGTCACCATGAAAGTAAGCTATGGGTCAATATTTTGGAACTTTTTGAACACACCTCATTGTGACGTCACCAGGAATGTAGTCTATAGATCAACATTTGGAACTTTTTGATCACACCTCGTAGGTTAGTGACGACATGGACGCCATTTTGTGACGTCATGGCCGCCATCTTGTGACGTCTTGGAAAGTAGGCTACTCGTTAGAGACCCCACTACCCCCCTACTGGGACGTAAAACTATTAACAATTATTATTAAACTGAACATAAACTTGTTAACAACAAACAACATCAAATTCTTCCGCGCATCCATTTTTCATATTCACAAACAACCCGTCAAAAAAGTGGTAGAGAGCATGAATCGAGATGTCGTTTCAATCCTCGGTCGCGATTTCCGAAAAACCAAGCATTTAAATTCCGCACCATTTCTGCTTTCCACGGGGAGAGAGTTTTCAGAAGAACTATCTATTTATAATAAATTAAATAAACAGAACAACAGAGCACGTGGATTGAAACACGGTTGAGAAGTTGGCGAAGAGTATTGGCCAAGTCCCAAGCAAAGAGGATTCATTATTAAGACCAAAGACAACCTACAATTTCTATAACTTCCTTGTACAAGTCGACAAGTCGACAAATCTAGCATGCACTTTCGTTCACTAGCTACTACAGACTTGATTGCTATGTGCTAAACACCTTTGGATCATGACTTGTGACGTCACATCCGGAATATTAGTCGACTATCTAGTTCACTACGGCTGAAAATGTAGCTTTGGGACACAGCCTAAGAAGAGGAGTGTACGACTTCCATCTTATCCATCCTGAAAGTGGTTTTCTATGGTTAATCATTTCTACTTAACACTCGGACACTCGCGCTAGTAATAGATACAGCGTTACTCGCACGTGCTACATAAAATGTAGCCCAAGCAGTTATTCGATCTGATGGACTTGCACACGTAATTTTTGGTGTTCAGTTTTAATAATATGATAAATAGAAGTATATAAAAGTATTCTACGCGAAATCTGAGGATTTTATGTAGGCTTTTATTTTCATATGGAGAGAAAATACAAACCTAAGAAGAAAATTCAATTTTACCGTACATCTTCGGTAAAACTCCAACAGAAATAAAACTAATCTAACTAGAACTGTTAAATTATCTTTATGTAAACCTAAATTCTCATATTAGTGCATATTCGGATTGAAATGAAACAATAAATAATAGTAGGTTAGATAATTTCCTTAGAAAATCAGCACTTGTTATGAACAATTTCAGTATTTTCATTTATTTTTCTCGTATTTTTAAATTTTATTTTTGCCTTTTTGGCTACAATCTATGACCCAGAAAATCCATAAGCATGCTCACACAAATTTGTCACCCAAGCCTTCAAAGAAAATGGACACAATGATCAGAGAAGATATTTATTGTACTTTGCGCATCTGTTCCTTTGATTAATCCCTTCCTCGTTCACACGAGAAGCAACAGCGTAACTTACTTTACTTCCACTAGACACAAACTATCACTACTTTCATATAAACACTGAGTGATTGGATAGTTATCTACATGGCGACCTCCTGTGAGGCAACGTTTCCTTTGTACGCTCAATTCTGAAACAGCGATGCTCGCGCGGGCTACTATTGTAGCCCAGACGACTTCTAATGCATCTGGTGTCATTTTGGTGCAATTAGTTCAGTCGGAAACATACCCGTGGGTTAAATACAGCATCAACAGGCAGCTAAAGAAATTCTCAATATTCATAGCAAAGAATATACTTAGCGCTACAATAAAATAAATCACTGCGCTACATCTGCAGCCCATGTGAGTATCCGAGGTTTAAGTAAATGCAGGATCGTACGTAAATTAAGGCCACGGCCGCCTACTACACAAATCTAGTCCCAATTACAAATATAACTAGTATAGCCATTACAATAACACAGACTATCAGATAGATTCCACACACATAAACGTACACGGGATTACACATAGCAAAACCCCTAAAATGAATCAACAAAAAAACACTTTTTCCTGGCTGAGCCGGGAATCGAACCCGAAGCCTCCTATGTAATAGACAAGCGTGATACTCATATACCACGGGGCCGTCAGTAATAATAATAATAATAATAATAATACAATTATAAAAATAACGTCTCTTTTAACTGCTGTATCCGCCTCGTTGCGCAGTAACTAGCATTCTGGGCTGTCATCGCGGAGGCCTGATTTGATTCCCGACTTGGCCAAGAAATATAATTCTGGTCTGTGGCCTGCAACGGGGTACACTCAGTCTCATGAGTTAAAACTGAGAGCGGTGGGTGAGATTCCTACCTCAGCCAATCTGAAAGTTGTTTTCCGTTGTTTCCCCCCCTTCTACTCCAAGCAAATGCTGGGATAGTACCTAACGTAAGGCCACGGCCACTTCCTACACAAATCCTACCTCAATTACCGATACACCCTCTAGTATAGGTATCACAGTAGCACAGGTTATCAGACAAATTCAACTCTTACCCAAGTATACGGTGCTACATGACCACCATGTCACAACTAACTAACTAAACAACAACAACAACAACAACAACAACAACAACAACAACAACAACTTTAATGGCCATGTGAGATTTGTGCTGGACAAAGCAGAGGCAGACAGGTTATTCTGCGGGTAGTCCAGGTTTCCCTGTCACAATTTCATTCCAGCAACACTCTCCACTATCATTTCATTTCATTTGTCATTCATTTGATCATTGCTCCAGAGGAGTGCGACAGGCTTCGGCAGCCGGCACAGTTCATATCCTCGCCGCTAGATGGGGGGCTTCATTCATTCCACTCCCTGACCCGGTCGGTTGACTGGAAGAAGGCTGTGGATTTTTTCAACAACTTTAACGTCTTGAACATGACATTTGGTAAGTGGCGTGAAAGGAGTGTGCGATGGAATGATAAGATAACAACAAGAAGTTCCGTGACGAACTAAAGAGCCTACTTTTCTTAAAATTTAAGATTCATGACAATGATTAATCTATATGGATCTATCTAGAATAATGACGAAATTAAGTTGGTAATATCGAAATTTCAAATTAGTTCGAAATAGTGTACACCTGGCATAATGTAGCCTAATAGAGCACTACAGTTGGCAGCCCTGGCGACTGAATATATTCTTAGTTCCATCTCTTAAGGTACAGAATACAACATTTGGTTGCAGTCCAATGAATAGCATGGACGTTATGCAGTTAAACATTGGATCTAACAGCGCGCGTAAAATCATGTTGGCAACAATGTCATTCATGTATTGGTCAGAAATAATCTGAAATAATATGATCTATTGTTGTGCCAATTTTGAATGAAATCCATTAGTTAGTAAAGAAGTAACATGCATTTTAAAATTGGACCTATCAGCAGGCTTAGATTCATGTTGGCAGCAATGACGTATATTAGTTACTCCAAATTCATCTAGAATGCCAGGTATCATACGTATGCATAGTTTAAAGCTGTCGGCTTGCATACTTTCTGATATATTGGTATTTGGATAAAATAAATTAAGAGCATTTATTAGCAGTTGGCAGGAGGCCGAGTTCATAATGGCAAAATTAATCTCGGGAGTTTCCGCCAACACAAAGTTCCTAATTTCACACTTGTTGAAGGAACACCCTAGGCCCGTACTCCCAACTCAACCTAGAGAGTTATACGCACAGGACCTTTATGGCCCAATACCAAAGGCCCGCCGTGGGAATCGCTTCATTTTTGTAACCATTGATGTGTTCACGAAATATACGATGCTTCATACAATTCAGAATGCCACCGCACAACAGATTATTCAGAGAATTAGACGACAAGTGATACCGGAGGCAGGAAAGGCACAATTCCTGTTGACTGATCATGGATCACAGTACACCTCCGCAGAATTTGCCAATGCTATGAACGAGTTGGAGATAGGTCATGTTTTATCGTCTATTCGCCATCCAGAGAGCAACCCAGCAGAATGCGTAATGTCTACTATTGCAAAATTCTGTCGATTGTATTGTCAGGAAGAACACTGGCGTTGGACCGAAGTCCTAGTTATCATGGCGAAATGTATTAACTCAACAGTCCATGAGAGCACTGGTCAAATACCCATGGTTTTGCATTTGAACCAGATGCCGATGAGAATATGGAATCGTGTGATTGTAAATCCACCTTGTTTACAACCATCACACGCCAGCAGGCTTTTAGCTGCAAGGGACACTTTGGACAGACAAGCTGCGAAACGTTTGAGAAGAACTAGACGCCAGAGATTCAGAGAACCACTAGTTGCGGGAGACCTTATCCTTATAAGGAGACCCGGAATTTCAAGTCCTATAGACCGCATATATGGGAAATTTCTGTCTTTATATTATGGCCCCAGTCGTATCCGACAACCTCTGAACAATGGAAGTTACGTGATTGAAGACATTCGGACAGGAGAGCGCATTGGAACCTTCAACGCAGCTAATCTAAAAAATATCACTTATGAATGAACTTTGAGTCAAATAAAAATGTCGTCCCTACATTTTATTTGAAACGACGGAGAGGCAGATGAACCCGCTGAGCTAAGGTTCATGTGATATTTTTCATGACAACACATTTATGATGGGATGTACTACCTTTGAACACACCCAGAAAGCTACGAGAAGCTGAGAGCTTATACAATTCTCTTTGGAGTAGCGAAGGATCGCACTTTTGACTTTGGTGAAGTCTGCTAATTATTTATCTGAGGTCTTATTAATCAACTTTACCTTTCTACGAGACTCAGAATATTCCATTTCGTCATTCAGTATTATTGAAACATTTTGGAGAATGTTTTTTCACTTTAAGGTATGGTAATATCATTGCAGATACGCAAATAGGAATGTAAGTAGTCGCTCAACGACTTAGTTTTGACGACTTGATTCCACGAGGAACGCACTTCCGTGCACTACGTCTTGAGAATCCGCCCTGTTGAGGCGTGTTACAATACCCGTCGTGTTAGACGTGGAAAATGTCCGCTTTTTAGCGAGGAATCTTTATCAAGTGCCATCGAGCACCATTGTATTGCGAATCACAGTTGTTGAAGTGCAGTGATTATCACGAATAGTAAAGTGAACTTATTTGGCAAGTATTGTGAATTTACGACAATTCTGTACCACCACATTTTTATACCCACGTGATTTGTGGAGGGCCAAGAGCCTGGTGCGAAATATACAGATAATTGTGATATTGTTACATTAGACAAGTGTTATACTAAAAATACATTGCATATAAATTGCTACGGTGGATTTATCCACAAGAAATCGCCGTCCATTTCACGGATGCCACGTGATAACCAAAGTAGAATCTGTGCACATGAGAAACAGCAGATCAGTGCATGGCCATTTATTAATGATATCTGCGAAGTGTAGAGGCTGTGTTACCAGATATATGTTTAAAGCCTGTGATATCTACGAAGCATACCGTAATTTTCAAGTAATAATGAACTACATGATGTCTAATATTATCGACCACGTGTTCGACATTTACAACACCATGTTCGAGTCGGAGATAATGGGCTAAGTACCATTATGGTATGAGGGAGATGTCTCGGATGGAACGAGCATGATTATGGAACTTCAAGCACGTCGAACGAGAAGGAAGGAATCGAGGATGCCTTTCCTAGGCATGTCCAACCCATTCACGATGTCAACTACAGGGACAGACCGAACCCTGGTCTTTGGGAGAGCCAAGATGGAAGTTCTGATAAGGACGATGCCAATCCTGGAAGCCAGAGGTGCTTTTGTTCAACCCTTGTCGTTGGACAGAGAGCTAAGTGTGGGCTTCTTCATATCGTGAGTTTGTACAACCCTTCTTTGTTCTAGTCATTGGTGGTATAGTTAGATTAGTGTAGATTGTAAATCAGCCGAACTTAGTGACAGCCATTTCATAGGTAGGGAATGTAATTAGTACAATTAGATGTCATTTATTTACAGTGATTGTAAGTCACCCTTGGGTGTGATATTTTGTTCAACCCTGGTGCAACCTGATGGACGTCATAGGACGCCAACTTCTGTCTATTGCTAAACGTGACTGTAGTCATTTTGAGGCTACTTTGTTTAACCCTATCTGGGGTGATTTTCAAGTCTCAGCAGACTCTTGTTATGGCAAACTGATGCCATGGTCATGATTCTTTAACTGCACTTTTTGCAGCCAGTCAATGTTACGCCCCTGGCTTCATTAGAGTAGTCGTATCATTTGGGTAATCGACTGTAATTACCAGTTTTGTAACTGCATTTATATTTCATTCGAGATGTGCTCAGAAGCCATCCAGGTCAAGTGTGGACCTTACAAGTAAAAGGGATGTTTCGTTGTAGCCTAGCATCGAACCCAGTTCCCAACGTATCATTAAGCAGATCCAGCAGATTGGAGTTTGCGCCATAATATTATTATTTTGTTAGTGTCAAGTGTAATGACACGTGATTTATTTGATGTTTGATACAAGTAACAAATGGAGTATTTTATCTTTGAAAGCTAAGAGCTCCAGCAATGAGTGACATTGCTATCTTTTAAACGTCTTTGCTATGAAAGACAGAGTTATATGTTTGTATTCAGCTTTATAGCGTGCTTTTAACGCACACATTCTTCGAGGTTTATAACCTATGGTAAAGGTATTATTATGAGGCCAGTTTTACAGTTATTTCCTTGCTTAAATTGCCGGCCCAGTCAATGTGTTGTGTCTAATAGCGCAGGGAGCTTGTAGCCCGCTGTGACACGAACAGGTTTTTGAATACTTCCCAGCGCACGTGTGAGAGCGCTTGCTTCTAAGTGAGACAGACTGATGTTAACACAGGACAGAATGCTTTTAGCATTCATTTATTTTTCATTGCATTGATAGCTCATGGAACCCAGTGTCCACTTCTGTATCTGCTCATATGTTCTTTAGATTGTCATTTGTTAGTTAAACGCCTTTTGCGTGTACTGTTGTTTCAACGAGTACAGTTATGTCAGGTTTCTTATAGTATGTTGTAGGCTAGCCTGTGATGAGGGTTTTTCATGTATGAAGGTATTTTTGTACCATGTCCGGGATTGTTCCCGTGGACCAGATATTTAAGGAGGGTAACTGATGTATCCAGGCCCGTCCCAGAGTTATTGATCGCGAGCTGTGCGCCGCTGGTAACTTGTGTTATTGTGTGTCCGAGTTGTTATTGCTCGTTGATTGTATTCCGAATTTTGAGTCGAGGCTTTTTGGCAGAGATGATCTCAGGGAGACGCTCCGTGCCAAGGCTTGTCAGCTATTATTCGCCATAAACCAACGATAATCTAAACTGACATCTTAATAATAAAACGCATAATTTTGATAAACAAAATATAACTAACGAATCCTTTCTATTTAACCTTGTTCATTTGCATTTGGAACCTGCTGACATAGCCGTGCTAATGAAGGTATTTCCTGGAGGAAATGACTTGAGGACAGCTGACACTTTTTGTTGCGACTGAAGCTTGCTCGAACCTTTAGTTTGTAGCTCGTGGAGCGCAGGCCATACGATGTTAGACGAAGTCTTCACTACGCAGTCGTCACCGTAATTACACACGTTAAATGACTATGGCTTACAAACAGTAAACCAAGGTGTAGGCAGGCATTGAATAAAACTGTGGTCATGTATTTATTTATTTGTTGATGTAAAAGTGCACGAATCCTCTATGTTACCCTTTTGTGTGCTGATTAGCGCCTAGTTCGTAAGAATGTCTTAGATGTTTTTTTATGGCTTGTCACATAGCTTTGATTGTAACTGTTTGATATTACGGACGTCACCGCCGTAAATTTTGTAATTAATTGATAGGACTTAGCTAGATGAATTAATATTAAATGTACATGTGGAGATGGTATCATCCTAACATAGATTTGTTTTGCTACCCTGTTAAATATAAATTCCGATATTAGCTTGATCTTGTAACTTGACCTAGGGTTTTTCGTCGTACCATTTTTCTAGTGTTGCTGTTGTTGCTTTCTTATTGTGAGACAGTTCTTTCGCGAGGGTTTACTGTAACTTCTCAGGTAGGGACCTGCCCTTTATTTTTGATTATTTATTAGCTTGCGGATTAGCCGATAGAAACCCTCCGAACTAGGATAGGGGTTTGTTGATTTAACAATAAATTTTCACGAAGTTTTACATAAGTCTGGATGTTTCCTTTCGCAGTCTAGCTTTTAAGGTGAACCTTTCCTTAGGCAGTCTATGACCTTTCGTCACCATGTACCACGATCCCCGTGGACGACAGTTTCTCGTGCCGCTTTGGCCTGTTTGGAAGTTCACCTGATCCTCTCGGCAGTTAGGTCCGGCGGATGAGATGTTAGGGAAGTCATTTCGGTTGCTGGCTGTCCTGGCAGCTCCTCTGACGGGCTCAATATGTCAGTTATATTTTACTTTGGTGTTATCTGGAAATAGGCATTTACTCCCAGCTCGTTCCTACTGATGACTATCGCTTGAAATAGCAATTTTCAGCTTACTTTTGACTTAGATAATCCTTCAAATGAATTGGCGATGCTTGGAATTGAGAAACGTATCCTTCAGTAATATAACTGGGGGTGGGGGACGATGCCCCTTGATTCATAATTTGAGGAACCAGAAAGTGTTATGTCCACAACTCGAACCCTCGAATTTGTTATTTCTTTCCACAATCACTCTTTACAGCAAAACGGAGCGCTACACCGTAATGCAGTGGGCAACATGTAGGTTCCGGCATGTGTGGCTAGCATATAACATGAGGTTCGAATCCCTGCAAGAGAAACCAATTGCTCATGATTTAATGCGCCAAGATTACGCTCAGCAACGAACATCTGAACACTCCCGAACATATCCACGTTATCACTGGAAGCAATCATTTCATGGTAAGTTGGCGTACATGTGGGTGATACCGAGCTGTGCTAGTGAGGTCCCTCCACGGGAGTCGAGTAGAAACATCAAAATAGGGAAAATTGCCTGAGACATGTATCACTGCCCCCCATTCCAAACCGGCTGTGTCAGGATGGGTCGAACTGCGCTTAAACCCATGGGTAATTCAATTTGTTCTGTTAATTCATTTCAGGGGCTTTGCGACATCGCAATCAATTAGCCATGTGTACTTAGGTGTGTTTATAGGTTTTGTCTTATAACCTGTGTTATTGTGGTCTAAATAGTAGTGTATTTGTAATTGAGGTGAGGATAGTTCTGGAGGTGGCCGTGGCCTTAAGTTAGGAACCATCCTTGCATTTGCCTGGAGCAGAAATAGGAACCACTTCTACGATGGCCGAGGTGTGAATAGAACCCGGGGACCTTAAGGGTGACAGCCAAAAATACTAGCCGCTACACCACGGTTAATTAAAACTGCAAGCCTTCACTATCTTCTCACGTTATCGGAGAAACGTATTTAATCCTTCTCATTCGCAAGTTTTGATTATTTCTCAGTATCTTGGAATTCCTCATTGAAATATCAGAAGCCATTTTCCTATGCTGTCTAAGTAATCTATTATTATAAGCTTTTCGGTCGGTGAACACGAATGTGCCCAATTAGAGTGGGCGGGGACTACAATTAATTTCCTAGTTAGCTGTGAACCTTCGTGGCGAGCAGGTCGCTTGCTCCTTCTCGCGTGAGTGGAACAGTATACGGTTAAGTTATCACGCTGGTGTGCTCTGATTACTTGCGTGCTCCTATAACCGTGAGTAGACTAACTATATCTACCCTACTACTGCCAGGTGATCAACTGTAACATCGACTGACGAACATTTCTTGCTCTTTTTCCTCTCCATGCATTCTGGTCAATATGGTGAGGGAGGGGAACCTCCTGACCCGACTGTCCCATTGGAACCTTCTACGTCGACCATGTCAGTTATTCCTCAAGCAGTGGTAAATGCTGTGTCTGCACTTGAGGACACACAGGAGTATGAGTCACAGGATCTTTTCGACAGTGAAATGATAGTTGAAAAACAATTGTTCAAGCGTTCCTTTACTGACGACCAGGAACCGATAGGCAAGAAGAAATTAATTTTAGATACTCACTGTGATGTTGCTACAACTCCTCCCGATCCATACCCTACTGTTGTGAATAGTGAACGTAACTCGGTGGATGATACTAGTTCGAATACTTCCAGCACATTACTCAACAAACAGTTGTAGTTCATTACCCCAGTTTTGACAGCAGGTCGATGCGTGTGGCAGTCCGACCTCAAACCGATACCAACTCCGCGCTCGCCCGTGGCCCACTTTACGAGTATATTCAAAGTGTTGGCAAATATATTGGTCGTCTTCATCCTATGGGCTTTGGTAAACTTTTCGACAGTAACTTTAGCAATTTAAAAGATGACATTATTAATATCCAATCTATAGACAAGAATCGCATTCGAATGGAGTTAAGGTCAGCTGCTCTGGCCAACAGACTTGTTACTTTTGATTTCTTTCCCACACAAGGACTGGAGGCATATATTCCTCAGTTCTTGACTACTCGCTAAGTCTTAGTATGAATTGTTGATACTTCCCTCTCAGTTACAGAACTTTTAGAAGTCACCCATTCGAACGTCAAGATAATAAACGTTAGGCGTTTGACCAAGCGTATGCTGGTTCAGGACAAGATCATATACAACGAAATCCCAGTGTGTGTCACTTTACTTTTCAAGGAGATTCGTTACCACAGTCTGTCTCAATTTATGGTGCTCGCTCTCAAGTACAGCCCTATGTGTCTTCGGTTGTTCAGTGCTTCAATTGTCTTCGTTTCAGACATATGCAGAAGTCGTGTACATCAGCCCCATGATGTGAAAAGTGTTCGGGCCGCTTAGCACTCGTGACTGTAATGCTCTGGATAGTCCCAGGTGCATTCATTGAACAGGGCATCACCGGTCTACCGATAAATCGTGTCCCGAATACTCTCGATTACGGGAAGCAGCTTATGGCTCATTGCAATTTACCATATGAGGATGCCGTGGCTCAGGTCAAAACGCAATCCTATGCCCACATCGCTGGAATGCAAGCACCTAACGTGAATGCCATTGGTCACTTTCTCTCTCTGCCGATACCTGCTCCATATGCAGCCCAAGTTCAAGCTCGAAATACTCCTCTAGGGTTCAATGGGATTTCTCCATCTCTTGAAGCACCACCCCCGAGTACCAACAGAAGGCATGTTGTGCATCTCAGACCCCCATCGGCTTCCTTGATCGTTGACCAACGGCCCCAGGGTGCATCTCACGTAGGCCTTCCTCCAGGTGATTCCTCAATATCCAATTTACTGGGGTGTGTCAACATTGCGCTGGACCCGCCAACCGAAGTTGGACGATTGGGACATCAGACTCCAGCCTTCCATTCTCAACCCACGTTAGACTTTGTACGACGTGACTCCCCACCCGATATCCGCCCTACTGTTAATCCTAATGCGCATTCTGCCCCTCATTTTCAGTATCAACATTCCATGCTCAAATACCCTCGAAATATCGGGTTGTATGGAACTGCGCCCAAGCTTCACTAATGACCCTGGTCATTAGCATCAAACTTCAAAAGTGGCAGTGGAACTGCGCCCATTGAGAGCGGTGAGGTAGTTTCCCTCCCTCCTCCCCTCTACCGAATTATGTTGTGTCGATTGGTGTGAATTTGAAGTGACTCATTTCATATCGGTTGTGTCTTGATTGCGAACAAGTCAAAAACCGTCCAGATTGCGAACAACTAAATATACCCTGTCCAGATTGCGGACAAGCGATTAGTGTTGGCCTGGGATACATAAAACAGATACAGTTTTCAAACAGACTCATATTTAATTTTTGTTCTAGCAATATTAACATTAACTGGTACATTGGGATGTTTTCGACAACCTAACCTTATTTTAAAAATAGTTTTGTTATTGCAAATGTTTAATTATCTAGTTTGAGGTAATCTTACCATTTAGAAGATTATTATATATTTTTATTTTATGACAAAACTAGAGGGGTAGTTATTTATGGTGGATTAGAGAGAGTTGTATTATTATTATTATTTATTTATTTTACACGTTACAGGCCTATTAGACCACGCGAAGCAATCATGACTTTTTGTTCTTCCTGTCTTTCCAGTACTCTTTCATTCGTGCACTAAAGGCAATTTACTTCGGTCCACTTTGGTCTTTGGGATGTAAGTGCAGCTCTCTCTGACAACACTTCCCACTTGTATACTTTGTGTCTAAATACGCTTTTGTCTATGACGTCTTCTGGGTCGACCTGTGCCTTTACTATTATTATTATTATTATTATTATTATTATTATTATTATTATTATTATTATTATTATTAGTGTAGCTTCCGTGGCTTAGGCAGCAGCGCGCCGGCCTCTCACCGCTGGGTTCCTTGCTTCAAATCCTTGTCACTCCATGTAAGATTTGTGCTGGGCAAAGCGGAGTCGGGACAGGTTTTTCTCCGGATACTCCGGTTTTCCCTGTCATCTTTCATTCCAGCAAGACTCTCCAATATCATTTCATTTCATCTGTCATTCATTAATCATTGTCCCAGAGCAGTGCGACAGGCTTCGGAAGCCGACACAATGCCTATCCTCGCCGCTAGATTCATTCCATTCATTCCATTCATTCATTCCAACCCTGACCCGGTCCAATGACTGGAAAAAGGCTGTGGATTTTCATATTATTATTAATATTACTATTATTATTATTATTATTTTTTATTTTTTCAAAATAATACATAAGCAGTGTAAGAGTCCTATTTGGAAACAAGTGGGTTTTTTTCTTACACGCTTTTAACTTTTTTTGGTGTATTATCCACTAAACATGTAGGTGACAAATATGAAACAAGGAATTCGTTGTCAGAAACGAAGTTGTGACACTTGCAGGCTACATAAACATAAACAAATTCGCGAGTAAATACAATTATTATAAATGAACAATTAAAGAAACAAATTAATACGTAAAAAAGCATAATTAAATCATTCAAAACTAGCATTCTAGAAGAAATCTATTAAGACCTATTTGTTTTTCAAATATGAATGGAAATGGGTTTCCTGTAGTACAGCTGCTTATCGGGACGGGGTACTACCTCTTATTCTCAGCAGTGCAGAAGCTAGCGGTGGGAGACAGTCCCTCACTTCCCAAACCGACCTTGGGCTAACAGCCGACTTGACTATGGGCGCAGTTCAATCGGCCTAATTAAAAGGATCTGGAAATACCACTGATTATGGGTGCAGTTCATATCTCCCGAAATATCTCTCAGCCGACGTCATCCTACAACTCTTAGCCCCCTCCGCCTCACAATATTCAGGCTCCTTCTCAGGTCCGATCCCCGGCCACAGACATTATTGACGTCATCCTCCAGCTCATTCTGACACTAGTTGAAGAATCACGACATAGCAATTCAAGTTGACTCAATACCACTGCTTTGAGAAAGACCCTATGCCAACTGATTAATTCTGGCAATGTCTCTTAGCATTCTGCAATGGAATGCTCGGTTCGCAACGTCCAATAAGGAGAGTAAGGAGCGGGAGCTCTTTCATCGAAATATAAGTATTACCCCACTCAGTGAAACATGGTATGCTCCACATAAAGATGTAAGATTTCGCGATTATTCTCTTGTTCGTTCTGAACGGTGTGATGGCTATGGTGGTGTTGCACTCCTGGTTAATAAGACCTTTAATTTGGAGATCATCCCTGTCCATCGGACAACTGCATCCCCGTTAAAGCTGGTAGCCATCCGAATTCACCACCCTACATTGTATTTCACCTGCATTTCTTTATACTGCTCTCCGGTTGCACGCCTTGCTGCTGCTGTATGGAACTAGATATTTTCGCAACTGTTACCACCCTATATTATATGTGGTAACTTAAACGTCCACAACATCGCCCGGGGATGTCATTTTAATGAGAGCTTTGGTTGTGATATCATTGAACTTCTGGATAGTCATAATTTGATCATTTTGAATGATGGTTCTCCCACGCGGGTACCACCTACAGGTCGTCACCCTTCGGCAGTGGATCTCACCTTGATATCTCCATCCATTGCTCTTCATTCAAATTGGTCTGTGCTCAGTGATCCTATTGGTTCAGATCATTTTCCTCTTCTCGTCACCTTGGAACTGGGTTCTCATATTACTTGAGTTCTTCCGCCATTAAGCAAATGGAATGTCAAGAAAGAACCCATGAGGTTCGTCTAATTTCACCATCAGATCCAGCAATATCCTGCTACCGTCTATTTATTGATTCTCTTGAAAGGGCTGCAAGCACTTCTATACCGCTTCAAAAGACCCATTACCTAGAAAGGGTTCTCCAGCTCCTTGGTGGGATACGGAATGTTCAAGAGCTATTGCATTTCGTCGGACGGCACTTCGTACCTATCGTACCGCTGCCAATTACGATGGGTACCTTCACTTCAAGCATGTCACTGCCCAGGTGAAAAGTTCTTTGAAACAGAAAAAGAAAATTAGCTGGCGTAAGTTTTGAGCTTCTTTGAATAAGGACTCCAATATGACTGAAGTATGGCACAAACTTATTTTTTTTTCGTCGTGAAAAGTACCACCCTCATCCTCCCCCTCCTGTTGGCTCCTGGTTGGAAGTATACATGGACCGAATTACTTCTCCTTCATCGGAGTGACCTTTAAAACATATTAATAGGAGTTTTACGGATACATTTCTTTAGTCTCTTTTTACTCTCCGTGAGCTCCAAATCACACTCAACAATGCGTCTAATAATTCGCCCGGAATCGATGACATTCGGTATCCTATGCTAAAGCATTCGCCACTCGAAGCTCTGCAATTGCTTCTCTGGATTATTAACAGCATGTGGTCTGAACAGACCCTTCCTGTGGACTGGTTTACACAAATTGTTATCCAATTCTTAAGCCAGGAAACGATGCAAGCCTACTGTACCTTCCTCATATAGGCCGATTGCTCTCTCAGCATGTATTGAAAAAACTGTAGAACGTATTTTTAAACAGCGCCTGGAATGGTGGTTGGAAACGCAGCACCTTTTGTCTCATTCCCACAATGGATTTTGGAAAGGTCGTGGACTAATGACAATCATGCATTATTGACAACTGTTATACACAGCTCCTTCCAGAGGAATGAACTATTAGATACACTTTTGCTGGATATAAGTTCAGCATATGCCAACGTTCTCACCTCCGTTCTCATTGACAAACTGTTGGCTATGGGGTTACCTAGTGTCTTTGTATCAGGCCTATATGATTTATTACGTCTGCGAAGGGTGTATTTCCAGCATCAGCTTCAGTTGATAGGACCAGGACGTACAGTTCAAAACCTTCCTCAAGGTTCTGGTTTAATAATCCTGCCTATCATATTGTGCCGGAGCTCATCGGCCTATATCGACTTATTGAAGACATCGGCCGTCACCATCTTCAACAAGTCATCCTTCTGTTGCGCAGCCTAACATTTCTCTCGGATTTATTTTAACGACAGGACCTTCTATAACAACACCACCAACATTAACGACGACGGCAGCGATTACTCATCAGCCTCTCTGATCTTTCCATATTTTTGTAACCCACCTTGATATCCTAGTAAATAATCTACAATTTGCTCAACAGATATGCACTGAGTACATCTATTGCCACTGGCTTACTGCAATACACATTTATACTGATGGTTGGAATACTGCATCGATCGATGCTGTGGGGTGTGCCTTCTATTGTCCAACTACCCAGATCTCTCGCATGTTCACTTTGTCTCGAGACACATCTATTTACTCTGCACAAGCTATCATGATCTCTGAAGCTCTCGTATATGAAGGCTCCTTAAAGCCTCGAGAAGTGGTTATTTTCTCCAACTCCCTGAGCGTACTCACTACACTTGCAAAATCTCGTATATTGCAGTCTCATAACACTCCTATCATCCGTATTTTGAAAAGGATCACTGACTTATGCCACTTTGGATCATCCATTTATTTCGTGTGGATTCCCGCTCATCGAGGTATCCACTACAATGAATTTGTGGATCACCTTGCCAAACAAGCTGCACGAGTAAACCAGATTTGGAACGTCCCTCTCCCTCCTTCAGATTTCATTCCACACGTTAAAGACAGGGCTCGTGTGCAGTGGACAGGAGAATGGTTGCGGTCCAAAAACGGCCGAGGCCACCATTATTGTACTATTCAACCTGATCCTCTACGGCAACCTTGGTTCTCCAAATGGAATGCTAGCCGAAGATATATTACTTCCCTCATCAGAATGCGCTTTAATCATGGCAGTTTCCCCAGTCATCTCTTTTGCTTACATGTACTAAACACTCTGTATTGTTCGTGTGACAACATTTCTTTTGGTGATATCAATCATTTGTTCTTTGCGTGTGCGTGATTCCGAACGCAGCAGGCTACGATTCTCAAGAGGATCCAGGACCTACACCATCACCTTCCAACTCGCATCTCTACCCTTCTAGAAACTCAGCACCGAGAGACCTACCAAGCAGTAATCCAGTATTTGAAGGACACTGAACTCCGCATGTAGGTTTTTGTGTGTCTCTCTCTATTGTTTTCTTGAGTGTTATAATCTGGACTGTCTATGTTTGCTTCCTTTTGCAGGTACTTGTTCCCACTACAAAACAAATGGACAATATGGACAATATGCATAAATGCCAGTGTTTTATATTCTGACATCTCTGTATCATTCCATTTTCATAATGTGGTTGGTTGTCTGGCTTACACGCCAAATCCCATTAATAAATAAAAAATAAAAATAAAACACTTTATTTATAGATTTAATAGGAAACTTCGTTGTGGGGTTTGAAGCCAATTTTTCAGTGTTGCCTTAGTAAACAAGAGTTTAGTGCTTTTCAGTCGGTCAACACAAATGTACCCAAAAGAGCTGGGTTACGCCCTAATCCTGAAATAAATTACATGAGATTAATAAATACACTAGGATGACCAGTTTCCATCGTCAAGCGATCATCATCAGATCCATTACACTTAGGCTAAACAATCTAAGTTTGAAAATACAGGTGAAAATATTAACAATATGTACAATTATTTAGTTGCAGTGAAGCCTCCGTGGCTTAGGCGGCAGCACGTCGGCCTCTCACCGCTGGGCCCGTGGTTCAAATCCCGGTCACTCCATGTGAGATCTGTGCTGGACAAAACGGAGGCAGACAGGTTTTTCTCCGGGTACTCCGGTTTTCCCTGTCAAAATTCCATTCCAGCAACACTCTCCACTATCATTTCATTTCATCTGTCATTCATTTAATCATTGCCCCAGAGGAGTGCGTCAGGCCTCGGCAGCTGGCACAGTTCATATCCTCGCCGCTAGATAGGGGCTTCATTCATTCCATTCCTGACCCGGTCGGAGACTGGAAGCAGGCTGTGGATTTTCATTCATTCATTTAGTTGCAGTATTGGTACTGCAACTGTCGGTGTATGCTAAATGCAGTATATATGATGTTAGGTGAAATGCCAAATGGTGATAGATATCCGGAGTTTGTAATTTGGAGTGATTATATGGTTGTAAAAAATCAACTATGGTTAAACTGTAATATTACAGGCTACTACTTATCTGGTTGTCTTCCTTGCTGGAGCTACGCGCAGTTTTCGTGTTCATTGTTACTCCAGGTGTGGTCTACTGAGATGGGCTGTTATCTTAACGACACTGGTTTTTCCCTTCGCCCCCTGTTCATATGTGCTGTGCGGAGTCAGTGCGATGTGTTTATGTGGGGTGTTGCCAACCTAGATAAGATGTATGTTATTGAATGAGGTGGGTCTACAACTATCAAAGACCGTGGAACATTCCTCGCCAAGCGTGGACCATAAGCCATTCAAACTAAGCGCTGCCCAGTCTTATGAGGACGTCCCGGCACCTTTAATACTGCCGCGAATACGGGCCTAGGTAAATGTTATCTGGATCAGGTGTACGATGTACTTTTCTTCTGCAATACACAACAGACGACGAACCGTACGATCAGTCCATTTATCCGCTGTACGTCACATGTGTTCGTTGGTACACCCGTTGGTTACAGGATGAGCCTGCACGTGCCCTATAGTACGGTGCGTTCTAACTTCATTGTACACCCACTAAGACCCCGCACCCTGCTGATAACTCGTAATATTGTGAGGTGTGTACCGGAGCATTTTTTGAACAGAATTTGAAATTGCATTCAGTTTTCTGACATTTAAGGGTGCCTAAATGCGAGATACCTTCGTCAAGACATGTACTAGCTCGTTAATTATCTCATTTCGGATCAAATTCCGGTGTCTAATAGTCTCTAATTCGCCAATAATTACAAAAGGACGTAAAATACATTTTGTAATTATTTTTATTATTATTAGACTTAATGGTGTTGTAATCCATTTTTCAGTGTTGCCTTAGTAATCGAAATTTAACGTTTTTCAGTTGGTCAACACGATTGTACCCAATTGTAATGAGTGGTCTCTTAATCCTGAAAAGAAGTTTACATGTGATTGAAAATGAAAATCCACAGCCTGCTTCCAGTCTCCGACCGGGTCAGGAATGGAATGAATGAAGCCCCCATCTAGCGGCGAGGATATGAACCGTGCCGGCTGCTGAGGCCTGATGCACTCCTCTGGGGCAATGATTAAATGAATGACAGATGAAATGAAATGATAGTGGAGAGTGTTGCTGGAATGAAATTTTGACAGGGAAAACCGGAGTACCCGGAGAAAAACCTGTCTGCCTCCGTTTTGTCCAGCACAGATCTCACATGGAGTGACCGGGATTTGAACCACGGACCCAGCGGTGAGAGGCCGGCGTGCTGCCGCCTAAGCCACGGAGGCTTGTCACATGTGATTAATAAATATAAATTAATTCAGGATCATAAATGGGAACCACTTCTAGAATGGTTGAGGTGGGTATAGAAACTGGGGATCTCAGAGGTGACAGCCAAATATTTTTTTCATTTTAGCATTTCAATTGGGTACAATGGTGTTGACCTAATATAAAATTTAGACATTTGGATATGTTGGTAGGTGTTATTGATCATCCTAACCCATGCTTGTTTAAAGCGCATCCTATGACTCCAACGTTATCTGGAAATCCAAAGAATATCCCAGAGCTGACAGCAATCATTCTGAACTATGTTTCCCAAGTTATTTCACACTTCCTCGAAGCAAATGGATGGTACTTTATTTGAATTCCCAGAGCAGCTATTCCAATCCTAAGTCACAATAATAACAGTTGTACACACTATTACGGTTGTACGAAAATCACGCCCAAGGAAAATAGCGCCCACTGAGATATGTGCGTAAATCGCGCCCCGTCTATAAACTGTCTTCGTTACAATACTGTTTTACATACAAAACAAACCTAACCTGAGCCCCGTGCTTGTAGTGCAATCAGTAATTTTCGTCCAGACATTCATCTAACCAAGTAGCGATCAATGATTTCGTCTAGACCAATGGTTTCGTCCAGACAGTCGTCTAACCAAGTAGCGACCAATGGTATCGTCCAGAGTCCAGACCAATGGTTTCGTCCGAATCAGCCACAGATACTCCAGGTAGAGACAGTTCTGGGCGCGATTTACAGGACACCCACTATTACATTCATCACAGAAACACTAGTTATCAGACAAATTAAACACACGCCCAAGTATACGGGGCTGATGACAGAGATGTCCAAGACTCTACATTAATCAACAATAATTTGTAGTCCTGAATTATTATTTCAACTTGTATGGCAGCAAGTAAAGGAGTCACCAAACTACTGTCGACCAAAATATTATGTGCACTCGAGTTTGAAGGTTGTTTGAGAAGTAACCAACAAGCCTACATAAAATCCACTAACATCATGAATTTCGTCGTTCTATTTTACGTTAGTTCATGTAGGTTTGGAATTTTTTATTTATATTTTAATACTTTTTATCGCAGTTGGAACACAAGAAGTGTCCGTTATTGAGCGCGTTTCAACCATGCGTCAAATTTAAGAATTAGTTTCTCAGAACCCGTCATCAGATCGAATCCAAATTTTAACACAATATACATTGGAATGTTTCATAACTATGTTAATTTCAAAATGTTGTGTGTCTAAGAAACAAAGTTGTTATCATTTTTGTAATGTAACTTTTTCTCGGCTCGGGGTGGTTGGAATATTGCTTTCTTGGTCCCGTTGTAATCCTGATATAACAAAAGGTTATGCTGTTTGACTGTGAAATACGCAAATGAATTCACTATTATTATATCGGTTTGTATTTTTACGCGATAAAAATGACATGGCTCAGCAGCTAGCCGATACGGGGAAAGCTGTACAGCGTTGCCGAGACGGCTCTTAACCACGCGTCATGACGCGTCTCGCTCGAATTGCCTGGGCAGATTCCTTCGCTATATACAATTAACTTGTGGTTAACTTCATCAATTCAAGCAAATAGTTTTAAGAGGTCATGAAAAACATTTCCTATCAGCTTTTCTCGTGAGGACTTTGGACTTTTGGACTTTTTAATTATTAAATTTTTTTAATGTTTCTTTTATTTGCGTTTGTCTACTTACAATTGTACCCTTGCGTAAAACAGTGTTTTTAACAAGATTTTTTTCTTCGGGGTGCGTTCAGTCCTGGTAGGCTTCTACTAGAGCTCAAATACCAAACAACTGCTTTACTGGACTCAAGGATCATAAGAAAAACTATAAACCAAAAAATGAGTGAAAAACAGATAAAATAAACATCATTTTATAACTGAGTTAACAAGAATTAACATAACAACAAATAAACAACGTCCTCCCTGAACTTGACTCGCACTGAACATATAATTACATAGATCTGAGTGGCTTAGAAAAGTCCACCCCTGAAAAATAAATATGGATTATACACATCCATGTGTCTGGTTAATGTGTATGTGCGCGTATAACTATGCTAGAAAGAGAATAAGTACTTTGTTGAAGATTTGCTCACAATTGGGGCAGCCAAGTTGCTCGCAAATCCTCATGCTGCAAACCATTATCGTGGCGTTATGGGACATGCACTAAGAATGGCTGTACAAGAATATAAATCTACTGACACACGCAACCGTTTAAAAACTACATACCGGTAATTAAAAGATCTCCAACGAGATCGAAACAAACAAACAAGAGCGCGCCCTCGGGCTCAAATGCTCAAACACAAACATGACAGCAACGTGACGGAACATCAAGACCATCCGAGGTCAATGAACATGAAAATAAACGGACCAAGAAATACAACATGCCTGAACAGGCTGATACCTACATGAAATAAATGCAGGGATAAGTTAACACACTGGGAATCAATCAATCATAGCGCGAACAGCTCCCATTTACCGATTAAAATACATTTATAATTATCCATGCTTTCTTTTAAAATTGAAACCAACATTTACGAAGTACGGAAACCAAGCCCGTCTTGCTAATGAGCACTGCTTGCCCTTATCTGATCGAAGTCCGCCTGGTAGAAATTCCTCCCTGCCCAATGAGGATATATGGGTAGAGCTGCAACTTAATGCAAAATTTTGACCCCAACCTATTGCTCGACGCAAATAGTTCCAACTGACAATATGACATGGCGTGACGATGCACTCTCGAGCGCGATCCGTCCCCGTTCTGGCCTACTCGCTCCTCTCCCCTCCCGGCCCGTGCCTACTCCTCCCTTTCCCCTACTCTATCCCCCCCCCCCCACCTCTACTTTATATTCCTTTCTTTCTTTCTTTCATATTTTAGTAATTGGTCTAATAATAGGCGATTTCTTCCCCCTGTGGTATCAGGTAAAGAAGAAAACATAGGCTCTATCAGAATAGTTGTGGATGTTTCCACAAATCACATAGCATGACATAGGCCTACCCCACAGATACGTACAAATAGAAAGAGTAGGCTACTATACTACAATATTAAAAATGAATTGTAAGGCAAAATTACAGCTGCACTTATCACACACCAGTATTATTTAATTGTCCGTGCTGTACTCCCTATCAATCGAATTAAGAAATATCACGTTTGAATTACGGGAAGCGTTGGAACAACCAGCCACCAGCTCTTACTTTGAATTATATCGATAGTATCTGATATCGTTTTCGAGCGCAGTGTATCGACTAAAATCGATGTGTGATTCAATATAATTCAATTTCTTCGTATAATATTGTTCGAAACCGATTGTATTCCTTTCTAAGCACTGCAATATGTATTTACTATTGATATATATTCAAATATTAATTAAATATACAACATTAACAAGAATACTCACCAATTTTCTGATTTTGCTGCCATCTATAGAAGTACAACACAACTACATCGTCGTACGCGATGACAGCTAGCGTTTTTAACGTTGTCAGCAGGTACTACTACAAGGCAAGCTAGCGTTGGTACCAAAACACTCTATAAAGTTTCACCCGGTCGTCCCTGCCACTCAACAACATATGGGTTCAGCCAGCCCCACTCTCAAGCTTTGTTTCATGCTATAAATAACAGGTGACCTCCACGGCCCCGTTAAGTCCAGCCTGAAATCGCGGGTACATAAATTCACACAAGATCTCGCCAATTTTTTTGAATTGCAAGAACATCACATAGGGTTCCCAACGTTCGCCTCGTAAGGTTAGAATGTGGAACCAGCGTAGCGTCAGACAGAATGAGGACATTCCCGTAAGCAAATATCCCATAAAAACACATCACATTGAAGACACAACAAAACTTTGGGCTGAACAAACACTGATCTACCACAGGCCAGCACTTGATCCAGATACCCCTAGTTTCGTGTCCTGGGACACTCCAAGAATTTAATTAAAATCAGAAATTTGAGTGGGCAGACATAATAATTGCAAAAAAATGGCAATTAACAACACTAGCCTGAGTAACAATAAATTCTAGGCACAACAAACACTTCCCACCAATTCTATTATTTACGCTAATTAATTCAGTTTCGCTTGTTGCCCCGTGTACTTGAACATCCGAAAATATAACGTTATAAAAGTACAAAATCGTCACGCTGTTACATGCATTAAATAAAGTGTGCCAGTAACAAAACAAGACTCTACATTTTAAGCACACAAACAAATAATTACACAAAATTAGTCCCATAAAAGTCACAACCGATTTAACAAATAATACGCATTATTTTGTACTTATTCCTTTCTGCAACGGCCTCAGTTCACATCGCCAGACATCCTCCCTTCAATGAGTTTAGCTCATGTTAGCCCTCATGAGGCTGAAGAAACGCTGGTTCGAAGATTTTTTCTGGATCTAGAGTTCCATCTTGATGCAGAATAGAAGTGTTATTAAAGTCACACGTTAATATTTATAGCTAAATTTCGCTAAAAGGCTTCTTCCTTCACCTATTGTCCTATGCAAAATTATTCGAAGGGACTGTTCCTAATATTTGTTGTCATGGTTAACTACTTAAATTTCACAGACTCTATAACTTTCCACACTAAGCTGCGCGCATACAACTTCATTTCAATGTTTCAAAAGTACAAGTTGCCACTGACACTTTCAAACAGAGTTAGAATAGCAACTGTCTCCACAGACACCTCTGGTAATGAATATATCAGAATACGAATGTGAATCGTAATAGCGAATGTCTCCTGTGTCCTCAGACATCTCCAACAGTAATCGAAATAGCATCGTAGTGCTCGTGGTAACGAAAAAAAAGGGAATAATAATGCCTTGCTCGTCGTGAAACGTCAAGAATGAACAGAATGACGGTATTTATATGGTTCTGGCGAATGTTCGAAGGGAAGGGGAAATCTTAGCACTAACGTCTGTAATAAATCTTAGCACTAACGTCTCTAATTTGGCGACTATTGGCATGCGACAGATATCAATCAACTCGTAATTAATCACAGGTCACAATTGAGCCGTCGTGCATAAAAATCGATCATGGGGTTCTTCATTCCTTGATTCCCGCTTTTTATCAACAGGTCCGCGTCTGATGCATCTTTGGCGCTACAAGTCACGTCCCTCTGCTGATTGTTCCTTCACAGTGTCAAAGTTGATGGTTTAAACAGTAGCATCTCCTATATGATTGGTTAAACGTTCCTCTCATCTCTTACCTCTCTGCAACTATCCTTCTCCAGACGCTGGGGTTACAAAGAAAGTACGGTTAAAAATGAGTCAACTTCCAAGCCACCTTTGTCTCTCAGCTGCACCTGTCAATACATTCCAATCTATCGTCACCCTTTGTTCCATGGCTGGGCACGTCTGCCCGAACTGTCTCCAGTAGAAGCTCATGATTTCGCAATACTGTCTGGCATCTGGGTGTTGCTGGCAGTAACATCAGAGTATAATGAAAGAAATATTAGAATAATTTATATCCGTAGGTTACAAAGGGTTCACAATATATACATTGGTTCAAGTTATTTTACAATTCATCACCAGAAATATCGTCATCAATTTGTAATGAATCAGAACTTTCAAGATTGATTACAACTTGTACTTCAATATCATCCGGAAGGCGGTCTTTTTCCCAATAATATTTTTTCAATTTGTATGGCATATTTTACACATTCGTTAAGAGCTCAGGCGTTACGGAACATAAGGTCTCTTGTCATGGGTCTCCTGCCACATTTATACTTTTTTCCTTGTCTTCTGCGTTTGCAAGATTACCTCTTCCTATAGTAACGTTTACAGATTTTCCTGGTGGCTGGCTACTTAAAGCAGTTGAGTACTGTTCAGAATATTTATTTTAATCATATCGCTCAGTTAACGCATCTGTAAGTTATGCTGTGACAAATTTTTACGACCATTTAAATCCATAACATGGCTTTGAGTGTATTAGGTCAAGATGTGTAAAGCATCGACGTGTTTCGGGTCAACTGCATGATACTGTCGACCAATATATTATGAGAACGTGAGTTAGGTGGTTGTTCATAAAATAGCCAATAGGCGTACATATAATCCAATAACAGTATCATTTTCCTCGTTCTGTTTAACGTTAGGTCAAGAAAATAATAATGATAACAATAATAATAATAATAACCAAACCCCTTAGCACTAGAGCCCATGAAAGGCCTAGGCCTACCAAGCGACTGCTGCCCAGCAATTTAGCCTGCAGATTATGGGGTGACGCGTGGTCAGCAGGTCTGGTCCCATCAGCCGTTAATCTTGGTCTCCGTGATAGGTGCGCTGCCTCACTGTCAGACAGCTACTCAATTGTCCTCGCGAGGCTGAGTGCACCCCTATCAGCCCCCACGTCAGTTTCTTAAATCCCTGAGGGAGCCGAGAATCGAACCCAGGGCCTCTGGGTGAGAGGCAGACGCATTACCCCAACACCACGGGGCCCGGCAATAATATTATTGGTTTCACATCCCTTCTAAGTACCGTGGCTTTTAGAGACGCAGCGTTGCCTGAATATTGCCCTGAAGGAAATATTTAACCTATCATTATACTTACTGACACCGCTTCGTCTTACTTAAGCACCCTGATTTTTTAATTTTCATTTTTAGCGTATGGCTTTTTAGTGCCGGGAGTGTCTGAGGACATGTTCGGCTCGCCAGTTTTGTAGCTGCGTCGAGGTGGACACCCAATGGATGAGCTACAAGTACCGTCGCGTGTGGAGTGTTGTCTGGGGTGGAAAGTTTGAATGTAAGGACAAGGAGTTGGAAGGTAGCGGCTGTGGTCTCTAGTTAGGGACCAACCCCGGCATTTGCCTGGAAGGAAGATGGGAAACCACAGAAGACCATCTTGAAGGTTGCCGGCGGGGGGATTCGAGCCTCCTCGCAGGCGAGAACGTAACGTAAGGTCATAAATGTTTAGATATCACGTTTTATTCAAACGGTATCAGGAGGTGATGTCGTGGTAGAAGGTGGCACATGCAATGCCTCCTGTTTACTTCAGAGTCTGACCTCACCCCTGCAATATACTGGCCTTTCCATATATGAGTCAATTGGCTGTGGCTGTGTTCCACCTTAAAATTAACACACATATTCCGCCTTCTTATCAGATCAGTTCAGTTCAGTCTTCCTCAGTGTGTTGTAAGTGTAGATTCCTGCAAGATGCCTCCATGACCTGCATTTACTGTATTTGAGCTTCAGATGACCGTGAGTGTCGTTTGTTATTTTACTCTTGTGGCCAAGAAGCTAGATGAAAAGCGGTTTCCTATTTATCAACGAACAGCTGATTGTCTTGGAATGTCACTTTGGCTGTAGAACATGCAGTGAAGAAGAATAAAGAAAATGACAGCAAAGAAAACAGACAAGAATCTCCTGCGGCAAAGAAGAGACGACCTCACATTGTAATAGATCAGTTTACTATTGGAATTATTAGGCGTACCATTTACAGCTTTTTTTTGCAGGTGTTTCCAATAATTTCAAAATTAAAAGAGAGACTTGACCATTCAATGACAGACTTGCCGGAAATGTCCCTTGAAAAATTTCGGCGAATTGTTTACAGCATTGGATTTCGATTTAAAAACTTAACAAAAAATAGCCTGTTTTTATGGAATCGTTATCGATCGCAGCCTCCAGACACGCGTTTCTAAGAAGAATTCGTCGACTTCGGGAAGATGGCTACATTATATACTATTCAGATGAAACATGGTACGTTCAAAACCACTCCACAAATTATGCGTGGCAAGAAAACGTTTTAGAAGCTCTGAATAGACATAATAATAACGTCCAGTAACGATGACACTTGCAGGAAGTTTACGGATGTAGGTGAGGTTTAAAAACTCCGTCAGGAGCTGGACAGTGCGTCGTAATAGTGCACATTGGGAGTGAACAGGGATTTCTACAAGGAACTGAACTCTGCTTCGTTGGAAAGAAAGAAACAGGTGATTATCACCAAGAAATGAATTCACTCCATTTTGAAGGACGGTTCAGGAAGGTATTAAGCTTACTCCCTCCAAAATCTGCTAGACCCAGAATCTTAGAATCCCACCAACTCATGGTTAAAAGCAGACATTACTGCATGGATTGAGAAATGAAACATCCCTCTGCCGCCTGATATAATTGATTTCAAATCATTAACAAAAGCCATACTATTTCATCATGCCACACCCTACATCAGCACACCTCAGAATAAAATTGAATTAATTACTAAAGAATTAAGACACGATGTTGAGCTTATCTGGCTGCCAGTGCTAACTGTGAAATAAACGACATAGAACTGATTTGGGCCTTTGTAAAAAACACCATTGCAAAACGTAACCAAGCAAACGCAGAAGACAAGGGAAAACGTATAAGTGTGGCAAGAGACTTATGACAAGAAACCTTACGTTCCGTAACGCCTGAGCTCTGGAAAGGAAGTGTAAAACATGCCATAGAAATTATTGAAAAAAATGATTGGGAAAAAGACCACCTTCGGGATGATATTGAAGTACAACCTGTTGTAATCAGTCTTGGAAATTCAGATTCTGAATGCGATTGGGATCAATTAGAAATTGATAACAATATTTCTGGTGGTGAATTGTAAAGTAACTTAAACCAATGTACTGTATATATTGTAAATAGACAAATGCAAATTTTAAAAAAAGATTTAAAAAAATCTAAAAAGTAAAGAAAAAACACATTTTTAAAGCAGCCATTGGAGGTTCAAAGCCCTCATGAGAAAAGCTGATGGGAAATATTTTTCACGACCTCATAATACCATTTGCTTGAAATAATGAAGTTAATCACAAGTTAATTGTAAACAGCGAAGGGATCTGCCCATGGAATTTTGGCCGAGGCGCGGCATGACGCGCGGTTGTGAGTCGTTTCGGCAACGCTCTACAGCTTTCCCCGTATCGGCTAGCTGCTGAGCCATGTCATTTTATCACGTACAAATACAAACCGATATAAAGTTAGTGAATTCATTTGCGTAATTCACGACCCTACAGCATAACCCTTCGTTATATAAGGATTGCAACGCGACTAAGTACGCAATTTTCCAACCAGACCGAGCCGAGAAACAGTTACCTTTCAAAAAGGATAACAACTTTGTTTCTTGGACACACAACATTTTTAAATTAATAAACTAGTTATAAGACATTCTAATGTATACTGTATAAAAAGTTGGAGTCAATTTTATGACGGGTTTTTGAGAAACTAATTATTATAGTTGACGCATGGTTGAAACACGCTCAAAAATAGGCACCTTTTGTGTTCCAACTGCGATAAAAATAATATTAAAATATAAAATAAAATGCCAAACCTACATGAACTAACGTAAAATAGAACGACGAAAATTATGTTATTGAATTTTATGTAGGCCTATTGGTTACTTCACAAACAACCTTCAAACTCTAGTGCACATAATATTTTGGCCGACAGTAAGTGAATATGTCGTGGATTGGCGACTGATGTTCACTAACCATACTACTTTCAATAGTTCATTGTAAGACTGTCAGGGCAAATAGTCTGAAGACCAATACCAGCACTTTTCGAGTGATACCACGCTTCATATTTGAGGGAGTGAATTCCAAACTATGCTACGTCAATTATATTAACTTTCTAGGAGACCGAAAAGGCGATTCCAAGTAAATGGAGCAGAATGCAGTAATAAAACGTCTTTTATATACCAATAAAGTGAGAGGAAAACCATTTAAAGGACTTCTCACGCTGGAGTTCGAATCCTTTCGTGTCCACCTTGAGAGTTAGTGACTAGCATTCTTGGCTGTTATCCCAGAGGTTCTTCTTCGATTCCCGACTCTGTCAAGAAATATAATTCTGGTCTGAGGGCTGGAACTGGGGTACACTCAGCCTCGTGAGGCAAACCAGAGTAAAAGTGGTGTATAATCCCACCTCAGCCATCCTGGAAGTGGTTTTCTGTGGTTTCCCACTTCTACTCTAGACAAATTCAGGGATGGTTCCTAACTTTAGGCCACAACTTCCGCCTTCCCAGTCCTCACCTTAATTACAAAAACACCCTATTGCAGACACTCCAATGGCACATGTTATCAGAAAAATTATACACACACACACACCCGAATACATGGGGATGAATGACGTTGATGTCATAACCTCTCAAATGTAACAACAACGACAACTCCAATAGACATAAGGCTATCACTTGGTTTTCATGAATATCCAGTATGAGGATGGTTGAGGAAAAAATAATAACAAGTATTTCCGTGAAGAACTAAATAGCTTATTTTCATATATCTTACTGGTCTTTTCCATTAAAAACTCTCTAAGCTATTAAAATGATTTTCCATGTGATGTCCTAAATAGCTATTGGTACACAACCTATGTCTCCACCAACACCATTACAATGAGAAATTGTGTCCTATTATAATTTTCAGTACCGGTGATTAAGACTCCTACCGTGAGATGGCATCCTTCTGTAACAACTCGGGGAACTTTGATTTAAGAAAAGTCTAATGCACGGCATCAATGATTTATGAAACGTAATCCACAGAAATGAGTGCCATTTTATTATGATTATTATAATAGACTATCATACGAATCTTCTCATCACTCGCTTGTATAGGATACGAGAAATGAAAGAAGTTGTTCATTGAAGAACTAAATAGCCTATTTACATATATCCTACTTATGTTAATTGCCTCAATCAACATACAAAATACAAAACCGTAGAGCCTATGGAACCTATGGACTTGTGGTCGGAGTGAAATTAAATTCATACGATTTAATTTTATTCCGGCCGGAGTGAAATTAAATTCTTACAATTTAATTCTATTCCAGCCGGAGTGAAATTAAATTCATACAACTTAATTATATTCCGGTCGGAGTGAAATTGAATTCATACAATTTAATTCCAACGAATATTTAATTCTATTCCGGCCGGAGTGAAATTAAATCCATGCAATATAATTCTATACTTGTCGGAATGAAACTGTGCATGAACATTTATTTCTATTCCGGCCGAAGTGAAATTAAATCTATACACTTTCTTTCCAACGAGCATTTCATTCTATTCCGACGTGAACATAATAAATCAAATTAAATAATAATCCGGTAAAATAAAATTGAGAGAAATGCCTCAGTTATTAAAATTATATCCCAGAATTTCATTGTAGTGAATGCTCCGTGGATAAATGGTTAGCGCGCTAGGCTTTGGGCCCGACGTGACCCGGGTTCGATTCCCGGCCGGGCAATTAAGTATTTTATTCTGTTGGGGTTAATCCCCATGGTTCGGGGACTGGCGTGCAGATCGCCCACGGGCGCCAACTAGAAAGACCTACACTCGGCCTCTCAGGAGCCCATACGATCATTATCATTAATTGGATTGAATAAGACAAACTCTTCATTGAGAGTGCCACTCCGCGAGGAATAAACCGTAATTCTATGGATTAAATTTTGCTTCACATTTACATATCATTAAATTCTATGGATTTATTTTATTCACTTCGGAATAGAATTCAATGTTCGTTCAAAGTTTCATTGGGAGTGGAAGAGAATTAAATTGTATGGATTTAATTTAACTCTGGCTGGATTAGAATTAAATATTCGTTCGAATTAAATTGTCTGAATTTACTTTCACTCCGACCGGAATAGAATTAAATTGTATGGGTTTAATTTCACTCCGTCCGGAGTAGAATTAATATGTATGAATTTAATTTCTCTCCTGCTGGAATAGAACTACATTGTATGAATTTAATTTCACCACGACCGGAATAGAATAAAATGCTCGTTCGAATTTAAGTTTATGGATTTGATTTCTCTCCGGATGGAATAGAATTAAATGTTCGTTGAGAGTTTCATTCCAACGGATTAGAATAAATTGTATGAATTTAATTTCACTCCGATCGAAATATAATTAAATTGTATTGCTGTAATTTCACTCCGGCCGGAATAGAATTAAATGTTCGTTCGAATATAAGTGTATGGATTTAATTTCACTCCGGCTGGAATATATTTAAACCTTTGTTCACAGTTTTGTTCAAACAGGAATATAATTAAATTGTATGAATTTAATTTCACTCCGGCTGGAGTAGAATTAAATGTTCGTTCGAATTAAATTGTACTGATTCAATTTAACTCCGGCTGGAATAGAATTAAATATTCGTTCAGAGCTTAATTCCGGGCTGAATAGAATTAAATTGTATGGATGTAATTTCACACTGACCGGAATAGAATTAAATGTTCGTCTGAATTATATTCCATGGATATAATTTTACTCCAGCTGGAATACAATTAAATGTTTGTCCAGAGTTTCGTTCCGAGAAGAATATAATTTAATTGTATGTATTACATTTCATTCTGGCTTGGAAAGATCAAAATATTTTGTTCAGAGCTTTATTTCGAGAGGAATAGAATTATAAGGTGAGTTCAAAAAGTAACGATCCGGAGGCTGTAATGCGCAAACCAGTGACGACATCGGCTAATCGTGGCGTGTGTAACGAGGTGCTGTTCCGACCAGACCGTGGAAGGTCACAGCCCGTCGCTAGACGGTACGCGTGCACGTCACGTGACGATACAAAGCGAGCAGCAGCATGCATCAATCGTCCAACGCTGCCACTCGCATTGCAAACAGTGACATGGAGGCGTCAAACGAAGAGCAAAGAGGTGTTGTTCGGTTTCTGACAGCGGGACGAGTAAGGGGAACGGACATTCATCGCCGAATGTCACAAGTGTACGGCGAACACTGCATGTCCCTTGCAAGGGTCAAGGCGTGGCACAAGTGCTTCAGGGAAGGACAGGTGTCGTTAGCCGATGATGCCCGGTCTGGGGCACCCCACTGCTTTACCGATGACAACGTCCAGCTGGTTGATGCACTCATTACCCATGACCGCCGAGTGACAGTGAACGCCATAGTTGCCGTGGTCGGATTGAGCGTCGGAAGTGTGCACACCATCATGAAGGAACGACTGCACTTGCGCAAAGTGTGTGTCCAATGGGTGCCTCACACTCTTCAACCACACCAGAGAACATGTCGAATGGCCTACTGTCTTGGTCTTGGTTGGACGATTGATGCATGCTGCTGCTCGCTTTGTATCGTCACGTGACGTGCACGTGTGCCCTCTAGCGACGGGCTGTGACCTTCCACGCTCTGTTCGGAACCACACCTCGTTACACACGCCACGATTAGCCGATGTCGTTACCGGTTTGCGCATTCCAGCCTCCGGCTCGTTACTTTTTGAACGCACCTTATAAATTCCATGCATTAATTTCATTTCTGTCGGAATATAATTAAATGTTTTATTCACAATTTAATTCCGAGAGGAATAGAATTAAAGCGTATAGGTTTCATTACATTCCCACCGGAGTGGAATTCAATGTTTCCATCAGAGTTTCATTCCCAGGAGAACTAAATTAAATTCTTTGGATTTAATTTTATTACCTTCGGAACAAAATTGAGTGTTACATTCAACATTTCATTCTGAGTGGAATAAAATGCAATGCAATGGATTTAATTTTACTCCCAGCGGAATTGAATTGAATTTCATTCCGAGATTTATTCTGAGAGGAATGGAATTCAACATTTCATTCCAAATTTAATTCCTTCTCGGAATGAAATTGTATGTTTCACTCCAAGTTTAATTCTACGCCGGAATATTATTGAATTGGCTGGCTGATTTTAATTACACTATAGCTGAGGAGTGAAATATAAAAATTCGTTCTCTTTACCATCCCTGATACGCACACACACACACATACACACACACACACACACACACACAGACTAAAGGTTATCTCATAAGTCTTCTTTTTTTTTTCATAAATAAAATAGGCTAAAAATGCAGTTTAAAATTTCAAACTGACGGCATCTTGAATTTTGGAAAACAATTGAACATAAGATGTCTCTATGCTAAGCTATGAATACAGATTCGCTGTTCTCAGTTTTATTGCTCTCGGGTTATTAGATCGCCAGAAAAGTCATTTGAAATATTTGAAAATTACTTGGCCGCCATGTTGTGTTTTGCAGGATATGTACTTAGTTAATAGTCCAATATCACCATAATAAATGCAGTTTGATTGCTTGAATAGTTTCCGAGATATTGTGAATCGGTGAAATATATTGTATGCACGCCGTGTTGGATTGTTTTGTATATTTACTACAGAATTATATGCCAGCAGATTAATATTATAATGATAGTTCATTATATTAACGTACATGTCTATTGCTTGATTATTAGTCGGGAAGTAAAAATGCGCTTTTAAAAATGTAATTTTTGAAAACAATAATTGTTTAGTTGTTCAATTATTGAACATCATTAGATGTATCTTCATTTAGCTCCGAATATATATTGCTGTGCCACGTTTCATTACACTCTGGTGATGAGATCGCTTGAAAAGCAATTTTAAATATTTGAAAATCACTTCGCCACCATGATATTTTTGTGTTTCATAGGACTTGGAAGGTCACAATTTTTCTTACTTGACAGTCATGTAAAACTACAAAAAAAAAATTGTTTGATTGCTTACATATTTTCAGAGATATTGAGAACCTGTGAAATGTACCAAATGTACACCATGTTGGATGGTTCTATATATATGCTATAGAATTATATGCTTGCAGACGATTAATATAATCGTGGCTTATTATACCAACCTACATTTCTATCGCTTGTTGAGGACACGAGCAATATAAACGTGATTTAAGAAATCTAGCACAGCCGCTGTTTTTAGTTTCTCACAGACATTGATTGAATTAATTACACGCATATATATTAAGCCTTGAATGGATATTTACCAGGATATTGAAAGATCCATAGGTGAACTTCTGTTAATAGATTCTACCAGCATTACAAATTTTAGTTTGATTGCTGTACTAGATTCGCAGATATTGAGAACCGTCTAAATATTTCAGATGATCGCCATGTTTGATTGTTCTATATTGAACCCTTGTAAAGAAGCGTAGTGAGACTCGTTTTCAGGGAAGTGTTTCGGTCCATACCGTTGTTGTTATAAATATTTGCTTCTTATCATAACAAGGTAACATAGGTAAAAATATCACTAAAGTAAGAAAAGTTAAGCCAAGATTTAACTAAACAAATTTAATATCAGATCAAACAATAAAAAGAAGAATAAACAACTCCCAAAACTACACCCACAATTAATTAATTAACAGATATCAAACAAAAATCTCTCTGATGAGATTATATAAAAAATCAGGCCATCAATGGTCTTGTCACTCCTTCAACCCATGCGTGGCGATGTGATGAGCAAACAGAAAATGGAATAAGTACTATGCTATACGCGACCCGCGACCATAGGGCAACAGCTGACAAGTTGCGGGTCCGTATATCAGAGGTAGACATGGTACTAGGAATACAAACTACAACTACACAAAATATTACAAATACCCGACACTCGCTAGCCTTAGTAAACTACAACTGAGATTTCCGGTCGATATCTTTACCCAGTGTCAAAGACACAAACAGATGCCTAAACAGGACTTCATGAAATCAAAACAAGTATGAACGCACGTGACTACGCACAACTGGCATCCACTGATGACCGCCGTCACCTTTTACAAATACACAAACAACGTGTCAAAAATACAAATCCAACATTAAATGAGAATATCAAACCACACTGCCCAGTGCAGTTATATATAACAAAACAAGTTTATTTTTAACGAGACATGAGAATACCATCCGTGCGTGAAAATCTAGACCTTTAAATAATCAAAGTTTCAACTAAACAGATATCTAACATTTACTAGGTCAGGACAAGCCAGCCCCTTCTACTCATTAGCGTGCCTTATCTATAGATCTGTGCTTGGTGAGTGTCTCGCCTGCCAAATGTCAACAAACCAATGCTTAAGCAAATATCCCTGTGCAGCGACTGAGGCATGCCACCAAGAACGAAGACTTCTTACTGTACTCTAGTGAAATAATGTGTGTGTCATAAAATGTCTTAGGCTAGCCTAATGCATAGCTCCAAGATCCGAAGAATACCAAGTGTGCCACCAAATACAAATAGTTCCATTAATTCACAGAGAATTAAAGAACCTCGTCGGGGTCGAAACTGAGTCTTCATAGAGCAACATCTGATGCCCATACACCGCAGCAGACAAGGAAGGTCAAGGCCATTTCCTCCGCGCAAAATACACACATGTGACACAAACACACAATTTGACACACAACGCATATATCAGAGTTGACAATACCTGAAAAAAATACATAATAAATTCCCTCAGCGCAGAGCACCAGATCATAGACTCGACAAAAGTTTCAAACAAAATTAAATTAATTACCATCAAACTAGAGAACAGACGGTTCCCTTCAAAATTGATTGCAAAGGCAAACTCAAGTAATAAATGAACAATAAAGCCTGTTTAATCCAAACGGCTACCAAAAATAGCTAGTTTCCTCCCATCTATTTTTAAATCAACCTATCAACGTCTCACTTATCACACGATCCGTAACTCATGTTCGCAAAAACAAATTATCACATTCAAGTACACGCGGCACTTGTATTAACATTACACTGATATATTTACAAATAAAACAACAAATAGGCACGTGCCATCCAACATTTAAGTATGAGTGTCGGAACAAACCCTATCAACAGAAATCGAAAAACAACACGAGCGAAATCTAAATTAAACTATATACAGTTCCCAGACCAAAATCTAACTACATGATTGAAATAATTCAATTTTTAGTAGTTATCCATTACTGCGTCTTACTCAGCGTACGTTACAAGACTTGGCCCCAGCAGGATCTCTCTACTCTGCCATGACCATCTCGACAGAAGATTCCACGTTCACCATCCCGGTTCTTGACCACGTTGTCGACATCTTGGACTTCTTAAATATAAAAATGTTCATATAATATAATGAATGTACACTAAATAACCTGCTAAAATTGCCACATGAGCTACTAGCTTCACTCACAGTCCTGTGCAATTCATATCGTCGACTTTCCCTAATTATTGTAAATGCCTAACTCCACACGTACTAACACACGCAAAATTCATATTACAAAACTATAAACTGTTACAAAGTTAATGTTGATTAGACCCAAGGTCTAACTTGAAAATTTATAAATTCATCCTACGTAATAAAGTTGCCTCCATTGAGACTCAAACAAAGTACTTCAAAATCAGAATATCGTCGGGCAGCAACTTGTCTCCTCAACGACTTCAGAAAATGTGTAATCAGACTAGCATCGTGGTCTCATTTATACAAAATCGGAACAAACTCAGGGGTGGGGACTAATAAAAATAGTTTTAATCGAAGCAGATGAGCTACAGACTCATGCGTGGTATCAATCATCATCATTTTTCACGCAGGTTACATCCATGGTCAGCGGATCTCATTCCGTTCTCAATCAATCAAAACGCAGTTCCCGCACTTTCTGATATCACGCATATTTGGCGCGCTACGATGGCGTCCCCTCTGTGATTCGTTAGATTCAAGCCTCGGTCGTTGTTTTACGGTCCACAACCACGCCCTTCCTGACGTCACACATATCTTCATCTCTACTCATTACAAGTTTTCCTTCTCTTTCCTGACCTGCCTCAACAAAGGGACCAAGCAACGCTCGAAAGTTCATCCACCTTAGTTTCCAGAACTGGCTAATTATATCACGCTTGCACCAACTGCCTTCCTCACTGCTGACACTTGCAACATCATCCGGCTCCCTGCCTTCTCCAGTGTACAATACTTGTATTCCAATATGACGAATAAAATAAAACATGAATCATTATTATACAGCCTGTATAATATGGGTTCAATATGTCGATCATACAGTTACGTTTGGTACTGCACCCGAAGCTGATGTAGCCACCACCTATTATCCTAAGGGATGGAAGGGATCGCACAGGGCGTTGATACCCAGCTGGAAAAGATCAACGGATCCTTGCTAGATGGATAGCTAGTAACCTCTGGATGCTGGTATATTTATCAAATATACGATAGTACGTCTACTTAGCTACAAAAATAAAACTTCCTACGAACCAAGATGTGGTAGGACAATATTCTTAGAATCTCGAGGGTGAACGGTTACTTAAATTTGCAATGAGCGCCAGTACCTAAATAGATTTACTATCGTTTCCTGATTATTTAAGATAGAAGACCGAGATGTTCTATAAAAATGATCTGCCAAACGCCAACTAGCGCCTGCTAATTTATTAATAAAAAATCAGAAAAATAGTCACTCCGTCCTGTCATATCTACACTCACATCGTACAATTTTCATTCACACAATTAAATATAGAGTATATTTAAAACAAATAAACGAAGTGATCTCCTCGTCACTAATAACAAGTCTGATTGACTAAAACAACGAGAAATAAAGTATTTCTCCCACGTTAAATGACAATTATGAACATTTAATAATTATGTGGTCACACTTGTGGCTCATACGGTACTTATAACATTCGAAAATATTCCTCAAGTATACATCTACATGCTCTCACTAAATGATACATTCCACACATTATTACTCTACTCTAAAACTTTCTACGTATACGATTGATTCGGATTGACATTCTACATTATTACTTTATACATTATTTACAGTGTATTTTCAAAACTAACACCATTATCGTTAGCTACGCGATAATGTGATTTCTCACTAGTCCTGCTCGTAACTATCATTTTTAACTTTCATAATAATAATAATTCTACTTTCATGTCATATCAGGGTTTTACTTTTACTTCCATAGAGCAAATGTTTCGGACGGTAAAGCTAAAAAACTGCTCTTCAATTGACAAATCCGTTCAATAGGTTTAATAAAATATAAGACTGAGATATATCAGAAGATCTACGGTTCCTTACTTACACGCATTACATTCCATTACTTCATTATAGTGACCCTTTATATTTATCGCATATTTCATATATCATACCTCGACAACATAGTCGGAATTCCATTATACCTTCGCATTTTATTGTACACTTTCTTAGGAACATCTCATTATATCAACCACAAAACACAAAGTAGCGTCATTACCTATTACCCATTACAGGGCGATTATACATTCCTTTCCTTTCGTCAATACTTAATAAACATCTTGTATTTACCTTCTTGTTCCTTTATTATGCGAATTCTGTCACCACTGTACTTAGTAACCTTTTATTATGCGATTTCATTACTTCTCTTTCATATGTGGAACCAATGTTCATCAAACATTCTAACATTATACAAACGGTCTAGATATTCTCGCCTTTGCTTAATAAAAATACGTTACATTCACTTCATTTAAGTGTGCCTATCTTAAATACATTTCATCTTGTACATTTCTTTCTTTTCTTACAAGAATTCGTTTCTTTACTGTTTCATTATACACCTCGTATTTTTCTGTACTGCAATATAGCGTTGTTATCCGTGTCAATACAACAGATTATTTCAAATAACGCACATCTTTCTTAATAAGACTGGTTTATGACAATAAGTTCATTGTTGTTCTCAACAAAACCGAACAATGACTTGTCTCTCTATACTACTTTCCAAATTACATCTCTGCCATAAAATTGTTTGTATATATATTATGTCAACAATGACATTCTGCTTATTCGGGTGTCAGAACTAACGCACGTTTAAAATATTCCACTATATATATCCAAACACAAGTAACAATCAAATAAACTCGCAGTCACGAAATATGATGACTATACAACCTTAAATACGTCAAAATCCTAATGAGGAGGTTCTCAAAACATTTATATAAACATTTAAACGATAATAACGACGCTCCGCACTCAATTAACCTATTAAAATGGTTTAAAAACAAGTCTATCAATTTAGCCACACAAAACTAGGTCTGTTCAAGGAATCTGCATTACTGCAATCTACCTACTATGTATTCGTTGGGTGTTCTTTATTTTCTGCCAAAACAGTTCCCAGAATCCAAATAGGACCTGTTACTCCCACGCAGCTGTCTCCGCCTTTCTGTAGAATTTCGATCAGCCGAGATACCGGTACCTGGAATGGTCGCGTGCTCATGTGTCTGGATCCCACCTGCTCGCTCCCTCTCTCTCCCTCGTTCATCAGCTGAGAACCCGTTCCTGCCGTCACCGCCCCCTTCTGGCTCGAGTCCCGCGTCATCTGCATACTCTCGGTGTCATTGGCGAGATCTTCTTGCGAACAGCAAACTCGAAGTTCCCCGTCGAATGGTTGTTGTTGTTGTTGTAGATTATAGGTATTCCTTATGATTTTTAAGGAGATACCTTGCAGTCGTAGATGCGAATATGATGTTATTTGTTGAATCATGATGTTGGATTTTCACCTGTCTCGACAAAGCCTTAGTATGTGAGCTAAGTCACTGCTGAAATCCTCATGTTGCAAGTAGTTAGTTCCCCTTCATGATTTAGTAGCTTTCCATATCAATCGAAGAGTAATTCATATTAAATATCTTCGTTGACCCCAAATTCAATAACATCTTCTTAAAATTCCTTATTTCTTGAGTAATACTTGTAGATTGTAGACATACGTTTCTTCTTGTTGGCAATGGTGTTACCACTCTATAATTTTCTCCGCTGTTTCAAAGATTTTCCATGTATCTTCTCCTGCCGTAATTATTGGTTTTATAAATTAATTGTTGTTTCTGCTTTCATGGTAATTGCTTCATTGGTGTTCATCTTCTATGTAGTCGCGCAATAATATTTTCTTCCCGTTCTCAATCTTGTATGTAACTTTCGCTGCTTCAGAAATATACATCATGTCGATTTCGAATACCTGAAGAGAATGCCCTCTGCCCTGCTCTAATAGCAATTATAAAAATGGAGTTTCTGGCATTCGACCTTGTAAAATCTTTCATCTTTAAATATCAGTCTCATCCTATTAAATCTCAAAATATAATTTATACCATCAACTTTCATTTACCATCAGCTTTCCATTTTTACCACATATTCTTTTCTATAAGTTATTTCCAAATATAAATAAAATGTTGGTGACCGTCAATATTGCTATTGGTTAAAAAGTGGTCACATGATGAACCTGTTTCATTTACGCGGTCAGATTTCCTTTCTGCCACGCTTCAAAGTCACCTTGGGCTCGTGCCATCCATAAACTGGATTTTCCCAATTGCCGTCTTCATAGAACTTGTCGTTCCAGCCAGTTTCCAATGTCTTTTAATCTCATTTCCCTCCATGCTAATAAAATAGCGTTTTATATTTCTTCTTATAACTAGGGCTCGGATTTTTAAGTGCTAAAAATCGGGAAAATATTTATTTTTTATGTATCAAAAATGCCTGAAATATGTGACAAAAAAGTAAAAATATGTAATTATAATTTAGTTTATTAATGTGAATATAAACAATATGCAGTATTCACGAATTCAATTTTTGCTATGTCTCACTGACGACTGAAGCATTACAATAAACAACGAGATACATCTTCAGGTTGTCCATCACAAATGATTGACGATTATCGCGAAATACTTCTTCTGAAGGCGCAAAACTGCGACAATGTTTCTTGCCCTTGAAGTGATTTGTAACTTGAGATCGCTGTTCAGCCATGATTGCTTTCCCACATAGTTGGCAGAACAGAACGCCCCCATCAGAAGTAAAATTATCTTTAAATTCTGCTAGAGACGATAACTTGTAGTAGTTTTTACTTTAGGCACCGTAGAACTGTCTTACACTTCACAGAGCATGTGAGTGACACTTGGGTAGATTATAGGCTAAGGAATAACCCACCCACCAAGGGAAGATGATTAAGAAAAGGAAGTGGGTTTCGGACTGGAGAAACAGGATGGAGAAATAGGATGAGTGTTCCACAAAAGTTATAAATTTAACTTTAAATACCCTTAGAGGCAGTTGCCACTGAAAATTAACTCTCTGATACCTAAAGTAGGTACGAGCTTGGTCGAAGCTAACGGGAACCGCAGCCAGGACTTGGGCGATTTGCAAGAGAGAGACTTTAGTGTATTTCCTCCCAAGCATGTATAAGACTACTATGGGGAAAGGTGTTGGTCTGGCAAGACTGAGAGCAACCGATTTATTGTATGTCTTTTCAAAGAAATTCGTTGTTTCGAAATAATTCGAAGAATGCCAATAATTTAAATCAAGTTTGGTATTTCCAATTTTCGAAGTTATAGAGTTCCTGAAAAAAGCGACCCAGTGCTTCCAGGAAGGATAGTGATGCAAAATTATACCTTGGAAAGTAATTTTGGTAAGTGAACCAATGGTTGCATTTGGAAATGGCTAAGCCTTTACTCAGCGAGAGGCCGGCTAAAAGCTTAGACAAAGAAGAAACACTTATCTTTTGGAAAATTAACCATAAGTTTTCGGAGAGGATCTCCACAAGCAGGTAGCTGGCGTAGCGAGCTTTACTTGCCTTACTGGCCAATTAGAATTAGCTATTAAAGCTAAGAGAAACTTTAACAAGGTTGCCACTGAGAGTTCTTGCTCAAATGCAATAAGTGGTGAAATCCCTATCAACAGATTTAATGGCATCGAGTAGGGAGAGCCAAGGAGGACAGGATCTTGCTTAACCGTTGTGTTTTCGAAATTATAAATCCAAAAACAAATATTTAATTTATTTAACAATTCAAAAAAGTTTATAACTTTAACAAATATATATTTTTCTGACAAATGTGGATCATTTAAATTTTTTAACAATGGGGTCGCAGACTTCCTAACATTTAGAGATTGCTCCAGGCAAATAACGATTTATGAGGTTTCAAACCTAATATATGTTCTAAAATCTTTATAAGATTTAAAAAAAGGACAAATGAAGTAATTAAAGTTTAAACATTAAATCGAGTACAAAGAGTGTACTTAAGAAATTCTTGAGAGAATGTTCTAGAAAGAATAACAACTTCGAAAATAAAAATAAGAAAACATGAAGAATAAGATAGAAACTCCTACAACTTCTTATATTTAAGCAGAATTACTTTATAACAATTATACAAAAGAGAGCAGGTCACTTACGGTGAAACCTAAAGAAAAAAATCAAAAGGAAGGTTCTAGACTTCCTATGTTTAAGTAGGAATCACGAGCCAAATGGGGCAGTTTCCATTTCGTGAGACCTAGAAATAACTCACTCAAGAGTTGCAAGTATTGTATTCTCTCATTTGAAGGGAGAAACAATGTAAGTTTGAAACGTGTGCTGAGCACGTAATTATACAGAAACTAATTAATTATACATGAGAAAAAATGGGAGGGCACATCTATAGATTGACACCTCGTTGAAACAGACCTAAATTTAAAAGTTTATTACGGATTGTTAGTAAGAGGTTTAGGAAAGAGAAATAGGGATTGAGGAAAAATGTTCATGGCCTTATTTAAATGTAAACGGACGATCGCGACGCGGTAGAAAGTTGAGCAAGCACTGGTTTTCACTATAGTTCGTTGAAATATATGAAAAGTTCACTATAGAAACACGAAAGTTTATGGCAAAGAAAGTTATTTCAATTTGAAAAAAAAAATGACTGGTTGCACTAGATGAACAAAAGTCTATTGCTTGAGAAAATAGTGGATTACAGTTAAATGCGCCATAGAACATCCAACGGTGGAAGAAAATTCGCTATTGAGCTTTAATTCAGAAGTGAGATTCTTCAATTTTAAATAGCATTCTCACAGGTGAGTGAAAATTTCATAACGGCAGGACTTGTAGATGAAATACAGAATCTGGAAGGTTCCAGAACGATCTTAGTAGAAAAATGGGGTTAATGTTAATCCAGCGGAGGAACTAGCTTGGTGAATTATAGACAGCGGGTATTTAGATAATATCCCACGTGGTGAGAAGATGTCTCATTTAACAAGCATAAGAAAGCTACTTTCTATTAAAGTTGGCTTAGACAGACAAAGCTCAACATGGCAAATCCCGCGAAGAATGATTTTTGCCCCAAATAAGTAATCTCACGCTGTCTATAAACTGTCTTTAAAACATGTAGAAGTTAAAACCATGAAGATGAGGTTAAAACTTGAAGCTGTACTTATCTTGGTTACATGTCGAGGGTGAAGATCCCTGTGACGGATGCCTAGATTGCCAACATGGCGTAGAGAGTAGAGAATGCCTCTTGGTTTGAGGAGACTGGCTCTAGGTGAGCCCTGACTGATTGAGTCAACTGCCGGCTTAGAAGTGAGACCTGCTCAGCGAAGCACGGAGGGTCCAAGGATGGGAAAAGATTGGGGGTAGGAGACAAAAGGTATACATATCAGCATAACCAACTTATCAAAAATAAATGTTCTTCTTGATGAATGGTCTTCAAAGAGTTGATAGTAGGTGATACTAGCGCAGCATGGTGAGTGAAAAAGTAGACGTAGTCCTCTTGCTCAAGGAGAAAATAGCTGGCGATGGTAACGAGATCTGGTGGCGAGATAGATAAGTATGTCTTCTTGCACCAGGAAGAATTGAGGAGCTTCAGAGATTCGCTGCGAGATGACGCTAGGTGGGCCATAGAAGATATATATCTAGAACAGACTCATAAAAGATATAAGAGACCTGATCAACAAAGAGAAAATAGAAGATCACTGTTGGTGTTTGACAAGAAAGGAAGAAATGGACATGCAAAGAGCATTAAAAATTGGATTCTCACGTACCGTGTATTCAAAGAATACACCATACTGGGAGGGACAAACACCAACAGAGAACAAATAAACAGTTACACATTCAAAGGCAACGGAGCGATCAAAGACAGTGGTCTTGTGATCGGACCATTAGTGGTCAAGATTTTGGCCACCCTGACTCTCCCATCTCTTCCAGGATAACACTCGGTCACTCTACCAGAGATCCAGACTAGGGGAGGTGAAACATCCCTAACCAAGACCAAGTCCCCCACCTTAATGTCGGGACTGGAAAGAAACCACTTCTGTCTCCGTTGCAAGGAAGTTAAATATTCCAAGTTCCACCTCTTCCAAAAAGAATTACGGAGGGTTTCAAGTTTACGCCAAGCGATAGGTAGATTAGAATCCCTGTAAGAATTGGGAAGAGGAGGAGGGGCAGAAAGGGAGGTGCCGATAAGGAAGTGACCAGGTGTGAGCGGAAGCAGGTCATCAGGGTCATTGGAAAGCGGAGTTAATGGGCGAGAGTTAACAACACCTTCAATCAGAACAGACAGTGAATTGAATTCTTCGTAAGTCAGAATTCGATTACCTAGGACTTTTCTTAAATGACGTTTAGTGAGCTTTACGCAGGATTCCCACCTACCACCGTGATGAGGAGCGTAGGGGGGTATAAAGCGCCATTTAAAACCCTTGGAATAGGAAAAGTTAGAAATTTGTTCCATAGCAGGAGAGGAAGTGAGAGCTTTCTTCCACAGGGAAGCTGCGCCCTGAAAAGAGGAAGCGTTATCAGAGAACATCTCTGAAGGGACACCATGCCTAGCAGTGAAGCGAGAGACAGCTGATAAAAAGTAAGCAGTAGAAGCATTCGTTACTAGTTCCAAGTGGATTGCGCCTGTAACCATGCAAACAAAGAGAGAAACATAATGCTTACCAAACAATTTGCGTTTAGCTTCAGGAGAATTTCGTTGATATTGGAACGGACCCATATAGTCCACACCAGTTAAAGCAAATGGGCGTACAGGAGAAGAGCGAAAGGAGGGCAGATCGCTCATCAATTGAGTATTGATTTTAGGTTTCGCTTTGAAGCAAGGAATGCACTTGTGAATTACAGAAGAAACCTCATGAATTCCATTTATAATCCAGTACTTTTCCCTTAAGAGGCAAAGCAGAGTGCGTGTACCAACATGAAGATTACGATAATGAAAGTCACGTATAATTAAGGAAGTTACGTGATGTTTGGAAGGCAAAATAACGGGATGCTTTTTGTCCTCAGAGAGTAAAGATTGCGAGAGCCTTCCACCTACCCTGAGTAACCCATGGTCATCAAGGAACGGGGCTAAAGCACGAAGACGGCTGGATTTGGGAAGATCCCTTTTAGAAGAAAGCAAAGACAATTCAGAAGAAAAGGCTTCTTGCTGTGTCAGTTGTAAAACCTTAATGGTAGCGAGATTCAATTCATGATTGGTAAGGTGTGGTTTAGGGAGGAGAGGTTGGTCAACCACAAAATATTTCCATCTAAGGAGATAGGCGATAATTCGTATTAATTTATGAAAAGAAGAATAGCGGGACAATAAGGGATGAGAAGCGTTGGAAACAAGACACGAAGCAATGGATAGAGGTACTTTGGCGTCAGGCAGGTTGGAGTTTGTAGCTGGAGGTTTAGAAGGCCATGAAGAAGAGTCTTCGATTAGCCACGAGGGCCCATGCCAGTACAATTGAGAAGCTGCCAATTGAGAGGGTAAACAACCACGAGAGATAATATCGGCTGGATTATCCGCACTGGGCACATGCCTCCATTGACATCCAGACGAAAGAGTTTGAATTTTGGAAACCCTGTTTGCAACAAAAGTTTGCCAGTGAGAGGGGTTCTTGGCGATCCAAGAAAGGGTGATCATGGAATCCCTCCAGGGATAGATTTGCGAGAATTCGACTTTTAATACTTCCCGTAATTTCTTAACAAGTTCTGCAGCCATGAGTGCAGCGCACAGTTCGAGCCTAGGCAAAGTGATAGTTTTAAGAGGAGCGACCATCGATTTGGCACAAACAAGGTTGGAAACTGGAGATCCATAGAATGAATCGTGATAAACTAAATATGCACAGCAACCACAAGCTTTTTCGGAACTGTCCGCAAACACATGAAGGAAAAAGGATGCATTAGAATGAGAGCTGATTAAATTCCTGGGAATTTCAATAAGGGAAAGATCCAGCAAATTGCTGCGAAACGAGAGCCAACGATTAAGAAAAGAAAGAGGGACAGTGTCATCCCATTCACATTTAAGCGACCACAGCTCTTGCATGAAGAGTTTGGCTATAACGATAACTGGGGCAAGGAATTGAAGCGGATCAAAAATTTTTGCAATTTCAGATAGGATTTGTCTTTTTGTATTAGGAAGCTCTTCTGCGAGCGAAACTTTATAGATAAGAGTGTCAGTGGTAGTGCACCAGTGAACTCCTAGAGTTGTTATAGATTCGGAGTTTCCACAAATTTCGACAGAAGAAGGGTCTACGTCTTCGATGGGAAACTGGGCGAGAAACTCAGGGGAGTTGGAATTCCACTTATGGAGTGGGAAACCTCCATTCCTTAGCAATGCTTGAAGTTCTAATGACACAAAAGAAGCTTCCTCCAAAGTGGGGAAGGACTGCAAATAATCGTCAACATAGAATGACGTAGTTAGTGCTTCAGAGGCTTTGGAATTAAATAAATGACCATCTTGTGAGGCTAACAAGTGTAGAGATCGAATAGCAAGGAAAGCAGAGGGTTTTAAGTCATAAGTAACCGTTTTTAAGCGAAATACCTTAATGGGCTTACTGATTTCATCACGCCACAAGATTCTTTGGAGATCTCGTTGTTCCGGTTGAATTAAAACTGGACGGTACATTTGTTTTATATCAGTAGGGGGGTGATACGGGTTCTGCTTCACTTGACACTCCTGTGCCCAATAAACCAACATGGCCGCCGCGCGAAGTTGAAACATTTAAATAGACTTTTCTCTCGAACCCATGGTCGGAGTTTCACGAATGAGGTGTTCATAGGACTTGAGGTGACGCCCCTTTGCTATGGACCACTCGTTATACTTTTGAAAAAAAAAAATGAAAATTTTTGTTTTTGAAACTAGGTGATAGTTTGAAAACTAAACATGATAGAACGTTGTGCCATAGCTCAAACGAATGGTCTTTATGCCCTTTATTTTCTATAATGAAACTTTTTTATTTTTTATATTTTTTTGAAAACACTCGAATTTTGAAAATCCTATATTTTGGAAACTAGGAACTCTACAAAAAAAATTGTTTAACGTAAATCAATGGTCCCTACCCCCTCTACCCCCAAAATAAATTTCAAGTCTCTAGGATGAAAACCTGCAGTAGTGGGATGGTGGGGGAGCTGCTTATAAAAGCAAGTGGTGAGCCCCTGCGACCTTGGAATGGAACGAGCCATGCTAGGAGGGCGTGCTTGGATTCGTTTTTTTCGTCTCGTCGTGCTCTTTACGGGAATGTCGGTGTCGAAAATGTGAAAATCTGGAAACACAGTCTTTTTGGGGTAAAAACGTGATTTTAGACTTTTTGCTATATCTCACGAACCAATAACGCTAGAGGCGTGTTCGACAGGTCCAAGGACTCGGGGTAACGTCCTCTCTCCTATGGACCACTCGTTATAATTTTTAATAAAATTGGAAACTCGATTTTGGGGTAAACACATGTTTTTTTGTGATTTTGCCGATATCTCACGAAGCAATAACGCTAGAGGCATGTACGATGGGTCCAAGGACTCGGAGTGACGTCCTTTTTGCTATGAACTACTCGTTGTAATTTTAAAAAATTTTGGAAACGCGATTTTGGGGTAAACACGTGTTTTTTGTGATTTTTGCCGATATCTCACGAACCAATAACGCTAGAGACGTGTAGGAGGTGTCCTAGGACTCGGGGTAACGCCCCCTTTCGAGTGTGGTAGATATTTTTTCCAAAAATAATTCACAAAGGGCCTAACGCCATACATGTTGAAAAAACGTTTTCTTTTTCTTTACCTGTTTATAATGTCCATGAAGCGTGGTGGTTGAGAGAGACGATACGGCTGGGTGTGTGTGCGTTTCAACGAACCTGTCGCTGACCACGGTGGCTGTGCTCAATAGATCAATCGCTATTTCGGCGGGTCGGTGTATGACAGAGCGAGGGTGCGTTTTCTGATATTTTACCTTTAACGTGTAAACGGTGATGAGAACTAGGTTCTATGTTGGTCGAAGCGAGTACAGAAAACAAACTTACAGGAGGTGAAGGTCATTTGAGCTTATTGGAAGGCTCCGATCTGACTTGACAACAGGTGACGCTTGAAGGTGAAATAATCTGACCATCGTGGTGGCAGGGGAGTGCGAAAGGCGTGCACACATGTGTGAAACCACAGGCACGCTAAACCAGTGACATCCTGTCTCGCTTCGTACGTGACAAAATGCAAGTCCATGTGAAATTTGATCTACCGCAGGTGTTCACCTGGGACGTTATCTGTCCACGTGCGCGATAACTGTTAACAAGTTACATCCTGTTTTGCTTCGTACGTGACAAAATGCAAGTTCATGTGAAATTTGATCCGGCACAGGTGTTCGCCTGAGACGTTAGCTGCCCACGTGCACGATAAGAGAATGTTCAAAGCGTGGGAAAAAAAAAGATTATACATGCAATGTGATATATAAAGACACGTCGCTGACATTTCCACTCGCACTTATGTGACTACTTTTGAACACGCTACAGCGTTGTGTGAAACACTTGGCCTTGTTTAACAGTTTTGGTGTTGGTGGAAAATACTTATTCTTGTTGTGAGGTAGGTATATATTTATTCATTTATACATTTATTGATTTATATATAAATACATGCAATTATTTATTGATTAGGTAATTAATGATTTTATTTATTTATTTGTTTGCAGATAACCGGCATACCTTACATGTCAGAGGGAGAAGAAACTATTGCACTTTTGAGCCCACTAGAAGGGAAGAGTAACAAGTCACTGCAAGTAAAGGTGAGATGATTTTTTTTAAACTAACTTGTTTCATTTTTTTTGTTTTATGTTTTATTTTATGAAATGTATGTATTAACCTGAATTTAGGTATTTATAGCGGTTTATTTTATTTATTTTTAGAAACTTGGAAAGAATAGCCTTACCGCCGTAGCAGTCGCTGAAAAAAACCAGAAACGCACTAAAGCGAAACCACTGCCAAAGAGTGAACTGTTTAAAACTCAGGTAAGTCCAACTTAAAAATGCTATTCCATTTTACCACTACTGAAAACTCGTAGACAAAAAAAAATTCATTACCTGTACATGACTGGGACAATGATTGCTTTCTTGATTAATGGCTATGTTGTTGTTGTTGACTGGGAAAAGTACAAGGCCATGTTGGATTTTCTAAAAATAAAATAATAAATTTAATTTATGGGTGGTTCCCTATGGACTCAACGAATATCCACAGGTTTGAACATGATAATGTGAACAAAATGACATGACATTCATTTTTGTTTATATATTGGTTAAAGGGAGGGTGGGGGAATGTAAATGACTGTAGCTTTATAAAAAAGAAAATAAGTACATGGGTTACTGTTTGTGCCAACATACAGTTTATTTTTAATGGTGTTTTGATATATTAATGCCAATTAACGTTAACGTTTTATTTACAAGTATTGATTGATTGATTGATTGAGTGATGGGTTATTTTGTTTGCTTTTAGGTGTCGTCATGTGCCATTAACGTAATGAACAGACAGTGAACAAGCATGCATTATGCTTTAAAGTACTCTGTGCAATGTTAATAACTTACAATAAGAAAACGTTTTATTATAACACATGGCGTTAGTACCAAATACAACAAGTGAGCAAGTTGGTTTACCACGTGGGTTAAATTTAAAATCAGAACATGATCGATGGTTAACATTTGAATCCTGGCCTGTAGGCTTTTTGTCGACGCATGAACTTGCAAAAGCCGGTTTTTTTTACTTGAACCGAGGAGATGTGGTGCGCTGTGTGTTTTGTCGTATTGAACTTTCACACTGGGAAGAAGGGGATGATCCCTTTAGAGACCATTTGCGATGGTCTCCTCACTGTCCTTACATGCTTGGAAAGCAAGTGGGTAACCTACCCGTGCATTCATTTTACCGAACCACAAGGCCTATGGCCGCTACTTACGTTGCTGAATCACAAATAAATAATAATAATGATGTATTACCAGCCAACGGTAGTGTCGATATATGTGGTCCATATGCCATAGACAGTGTTGAATTGGCGTGTGCTTTTGAAAAATTGGGAGTTTGCAAGACTAAAGCACTAGCACACCCAGAGTACAGCTCTGTTGAAAAACGTTTCGAATCTTATAAAAATGTTTGGCCATTAATATTAAAACACCTTACCAAACAGCTAAGTGAAGCTGGATTTTTTTATACTGGTGAAGGGGATAAAACAATATGTTTTTATTGTGGATTTGCTTTAAAGGATTGGCAAATGACTGATGACCCTTTTGTGCAACACGCTCGTTGGTTACCAAACTGTAAATACATGGTGTTGCTTAAAGGTCAGGAATTTGTGAACACTATTCGTAAAGAAAAAGTGATTGCAGCACAAGACATAAAAGTGCCTTTGGAGTTAGAGCACGTGGAGCAAATACATAAGGCTGAAAGAAAAGACTTGTCTCACGAACAGATACAAAAGTGTGACCAACAATTATGTAAAATTTGTTATCAAGATGAACTAGGTGTTGTATTTTTACCCTGTGGACACATGATAGCCTGTGTCAAGTGTGCATTAGAACTTAACACTTGTGCTATATGCAGAAAAGTAGTATCTGCAACAGTTAGGGCATTTCTTGCATAACTAGTATAATTTATTCGCCATGGATAGTGCAAAATCCCTAATTGCACAATATTATTAAAGCTGTTTTAGAGTGTAATAGATATGCTTTTGTTTTGTTTATAGACTACTACAATGAATGTTTTGAATGCTGTGGGACAATCATGTGGCTTAGAGACAAAGAAGCTCAGCGAATTGCCAATGCATATTCCATTCCGCATTATCAAGATTCGGAAATTGAAAACAGCATATGGTGATCGTGTACTTTGTGTATGTGAAAACTTTGAGACATTTCTGCCTATACGGTTTAATGATATGTCGGAGAGTGTTTTTGATGAAGTCAATAATGCTGTGCAACCTGTACACTTAATTTATGAAGGTTTTAAAAACAATAGGTGCATGGTTCGTTTTAATTAAATAAATAAATAATGTGAAATAATAATGGAAATTATAAGTAATGACAATATACTGAAAAAGAAAGAAAATATGTGCATAGAATAGTAATGTTTTAGTGTTTAGTGTTGTCTTTAAAAATATTATGATGAAACCAAAAAAAATGTATATAAAGTTTGTAAATAAATGCAAAATGATGTTACAATGCTGTTTTATTTTATACAAAGTTAGTATATTTAACATTGCAGAGTATACATGATTATGACAATAAATGCATACTGAATACAAGCCTTTCTCACATTACAATAGTCTGTTATAGTTTTAAACACAAGGCTTGTTGTAGATCATTTTATAGCAATGTCCCTTTAATGTTGTTTTCGAAAAGTGGGGAAGCCACAATGGTTGTATTGACATAAAAACCTTATGGTTATTACTATTTAGTCACTTTGATCCCCTTGCAGATCAACAGCAGATGACCTAGTTGTTCCACTCTTTAAAACGACAACAACAACACTACCTCTTGCATAGTTTGTGATGTTGATGGCTCTTGCGACGTGGAAGATGGATTAAAAATAACTTTGAGAACAGGGGTTAAACGTTGATCATTAAACAATGCACTATTTTGAGTAGCAATATGGTTTTCTTGATTTTTTGTCGACGGCAACTGTGTTTCATGCGGTACACTACATTGATGATCACTGACACTTAAAACCTCACTATTTTTACTTTTTAGGTCACCACGACAATGTTTGGAACGTTGCTTTGAACAACGCCAAATAACAGTTCCATTTTTATTGGTTCGTTTCACAATATATGAATATCCTTTATAGTATGCGTAAGGCTTACCATACCTAGTCACTGATACTTCCATATCAACTGTCGAGCATAGACTAAGCTCTAGTAAAGTCAACTTGGTAATAAGAATACTAGTTTAATGTGAGAGCAAATATGGATCCAAAGAGTTCAGGTAAAAGTGAAAGCAAATAAGCAAATATTAGAAACAAGAGTTGGGGTGAAAGTGGTCGCAAAGTGGTAGACCCATTACACAATAATTTCAGCACGACGAAGCTCTTGTTCAATTTCTTTGATTTCCCAATCGTGACCAGTATGGCCAGATTGACGTGAGGCATGCAACAACTGTAGCCGCTGGACGAGCTTATTGGGATTGTGCCAGTATACAAATTTAACAAATGGATTTTTAGGTGTAAACAAAGCATTACCATTATCATGATCATTATCATCATCGTCATTATCATCATCATGATCACCATTATCATCATGACCATTATCACTGTTACTATATAGTCCTTTTTGATCCTCTTGCAATACCACTTTATTTATAGTCTGAGTTGATTTTGACAGTGTTGAAGGTTTCTTGGACGTTGACAACTGTCCTAACATGACGTTTTGAGGACATGATAAGTCCTTTTGAACAAACACTGTACTATCTTTAGCCGCAATATCGTTTTCTTGAACTTGCTTTTTAGCATTTTGATAATTGTTTGTAAACAGTAAGCGTGGTTCGTTTCGAGCACTACATTGATGAACACTCACACTTAAAACCTTTCCATTTTTACTTTTCAGATTGCCTCGACATTTTGTTGACCTCTCTTTTGAGCATCGCCAGAATATTATTCCATTCACATTCTGGCGATTATAGTTATAGGAGTAGCCTTGATAGAGTGCACGTAGCCTACCTTTGTTGGTTGTAATAAGTTCCATAGTAGTAACTGACCTGTCAGTACGATGTTCACACTACAAAGGTTACAACTGTTTTGCTGATGGAGTGACCTACTATAAGCTTATATATTGGCTTATGTGTTGGCTTTTTGTGTTGGCTTTTCGTGTTGGCTTTTGTGTTGGCTTATGTGTTGGCTTTTTGTGTTGGCTTTTCGTGTTGGCTTTTCGTGTTGGCTTTTGTGTTGGCTTATGTGTTGGCTTTTTGTGTTGGCTTTTTGTGTTGGCTTTTCATGTTGGCTTTTCGTGTTGGCTTTTCGTGTTGGCTTTTTGTGTTGGCTTTTCGTGTTGGCATTTCGTGTTGGCTTTTGTGTTGGCTTTTCGTGTTGGCTTTTTGTGTTGGCTTTTCGTGTTGGCTTTTCGTGTTGGCTTTTCGTGTTGGCTTTTTTTGTATTGGCCTTTCGTGTTGGCTTTTTGTATTGGCTTTTCGTGTTGGCTTTTTGTGTTGGCTTTAGTATTGGCTTTTGTATTGGCTTATTTGACAAGTTATTTGTGTCAATGTATTTAGTGGATTTTTTCTTGGTGTTGGAAAGTAGTTGAAAGAGAGGGAATATTTAAAGACTTAACCTCAGCTCACTAACCTAACCTAACCTTTCAGCTCTCAGATGTTAATTAAATTCTGTGCATTGTCGAGTTGGAGCCCAAGACCTCAGGGGTAAAAAAAACAATTATTTTTGACGACTTATTTTGGTAACTTATTTTAATGGCTAACCTAACTTTACCTAACCTAACCTAACCTAACCTCAGCTCACTTTGGATATTACTAGTAAGTGTTCATATCCTCTGCTAGGTAGCATGCTAGTAGTACAGGTAGTGCTCATATTTACCGCTAGATAGCGGAAACATACTTTGCATGTTGCATGTGACACTTGTGAAGTTTAACCACATGCAAGACGTGCTTGTATAAGTTCTCTATTTAAACTCAATATACAATTAACCACTAAATGTTCAGAACTAACATGTATAGCCATGTTTAGGGTATATAGGAGACCCTTAGCAAGAAAGGCTGTCTAACCCACGAGTGTACAGCCTTGTCATACGCAGTAAGCCCCTGTTGGCTTTCTCAAATTGTTGTTGTTGTTGTTTTCTGCCAACAGGGGCTTACTGCGTATGACAAGGCTGTACACTCGTGGGTTAGACAGCCTTTCTTGCTAAGGGTCTCCTATATACCCTAAACATGGCTATACATGTTAGTTCTGAACATTTAGTGGTTAATTGTATATTGAGTTTAAATAGAGAACTTATACAAGCACGTCTTGCATGTGGTTAAACTTCACAAGTGTCACATGCAACATGCAAAGTATGTTTCCGCTATCTAGCGGTAAATATGAGCACTACCTGTACTACTAGCATGCTACCTAGCAGAGGATATGAACACTTACTAGTAATATCCAAAGTGAGCTGAGGTTAGGTTAGGTTAGGTTAGGTAAAGTTAGGTTAGCCATTAAAATAAGTTACCAAAATAAGTCGTCAAAAATAATTGTTTTTTTTACCCCTGAGGTCTTGGGCTCCAACTCGACAATGCACAGAATTTAATTAACATCTGAGAGCTGAAAGGTTAGGTTAGGTTAGTGAGCTGAGGTTAAGTCTTTAAATATTCCCTCTCTTTCAACTACTTTCCAACACCAAGAAAAAATCCACTAAATACATTGACACAAATAACTTGTCAAATAAGCCAATACAAAAGCCAATACTAAAGCCAACACAAAAAGCCAACACGAAAAGCCAATACAAAAAGCCAACACGAAAGGCCAATACAAAAAAAGCCAACACGAAAAGCCAACACGAAAAGCCAACACGAAAAGCCAACACAAAAAGCCAACACGAAAAGCCAACACAAAAGCCAACACGAAATGCCAACACGAAAAGCCAACACAAAAAGCCAACACGAAAAGCCAACACGAAAAGCCAACATGAAAAGCCAACACAAAAAGCCAACACAAAAAGCCAACACATAAGCCAACACAAAAGCCAACACGAAAAGCCAACACGAAAAGCCAACACAAAAAGCCAACACATAAGCCAACACAAAAGCCAACACGAAAAGCCAACACAAAAAGCCAACACATAAGCCAATATATAAGCTTATAGTAGGTCACTCCATCAGCAAAACAGTTGTAACCTTTGTAGTGTGAACATCGTACTGACAGGTCAGTTACTACTATGGAACTTATTACAACCAACAAAGGTAGGCTACGTGCACTCTATCAAGGCTACTCCTATAACTATAATCGCCAGAATGTGAATGGAATAATATTCTGGCGATGCTCAAAAGAGAGGTCAACAAAATGTCGAGGCAATCTGAAAAGTAAAAATGGAAAGGTTTTAAGTGTGAGTGTTCATCAATGTAGTGCTCGAAACGAACCACGCTTACTGTTTACAAACAATTATCAAAATGCTAAAAAGCAAGTTCAAGAAAACGATATTGCGGCTAAAGATAGTACAGTGTTTGTTCAAAAGGACTTATCATGTCCTCAAAACGTCATGTTAGGACAGTTGTCAACGTCCAAGAAACCTTCAACACTGTCAAAATCAACTCAGACTATAAATAAAGTGGTATTGCAAGAGGATCAAAAAGGACTATATAGTAACAGTGATGATGGTCATGATGATAATGGTGATCATGATGATGATAATGACGATGATGATAATGATCATGATAATGGTAATGCTTTGTTTACACCTAAAAATCCATTTGTTAAATTTGTATACTGGCACAATCCCAATAAGCTCGTCCAGCGGCTACAGTTGTTGCATGCCTCACGTCAATCTGGCCATACTGGTCACGATTGGGAAATCAAAGAAATTGAACAAGAGCTTCGTCGTGCTGAAATTATTGTGTAATGGGTCTACCACTTTGCGACCACTTTCACCCCAACTCTTGTTTCTAATATTTGCTTATTTGCTTTCACTTTTACCTGAACTCTTTGGATCCATATTTGCTCTCACATTAAACTAGTATTCTTATTACCAAGTTGACTTTACTAGAGCTTAGTCTATGCTCGACAGTTGATATGGAAGTATCAGTGACTAGGTATGGTAAGCCTTACGCATACTATAAAGGATATTCATATATTGTGAAACGAACCAATAAAAATGGAACTGTTATTTGGCGTTGTTCAAAGCAACGTTCCAAACATTGTCGTGGTGACCTAAAAAGTAAAAATAGTGAGGTTTTAAGTGTCAGTGATCATCAATGTAGTGTACCGCATGAAACACAGTTGCCGTCGACAAAAAATCAAGAAAACCATATTGCTACTCAAAATAGTGCATTGTTTAATGATCAACGTTTAACCCCTGTTCTCAAAGTTATTTTTAATCCATCTTCCACGTCGCAAGAGCCATCAACATCACAAACTATGCAAGAGGTAGTGTTGTTGTTGTCGTTTTAAAGAGTGGAACAACTAGGTCATCTGCTGTTGATCTGCAAGGGGATCAAAGTGACTAAATAGTAATAACCATAAGGTTTTTATGTCAATACAACCATTGTGGCTTCCCCACTTTTCGAAAACAACATTAAAGGGACATTGCTATAAAATGATCTACAACAAGCCTTGTGTTTAAAACTATAACAGACTATTGTAATGTGAGAAAGGCTTGTATTCAGTATGCATTTATTGTCATAATCATGTATACTCTGCAATGTTAAATATACTAACTTTGTATAAAATAAAACAGCATTGTAACATCATTTTGCATTTATTTACAAACTTTATATACATTTTTTTTGGTTTCATCATAATATTTTTAAAGACAACACTAAACACTAAAACATTACTATTCTATGCACATATTTTCTTTCTTTTTCAGTATATTGTCATTACTTATAATTTCCATTATTATTTCACATTATTTATTTATTTAATTAAAACGAACCATGCACCTATTGTTTTTAAAACCTTCATAAATTAAGTGTACAGGTTGCACAGCATTATTGACTTCATCAAAAACACTCTCCGACATATCATTAAACCGTATAGGCAGAAATGTCTCAAAGTTTTCACATACACAAAGTACACGATCACCATATGCTGTTTTCAATTTCCGAATCTTGATAATGCGGAATGGAATATGCATTGGCAATTCGCTGAGCTTCTTTGTCTCTAAGCCACATGATTGTCCCACAGCATTCAAAACATTCATTGTAGTAGTCTATAAACAAAACAAAAGCATATCTATTACACTCTAAAACAGCTTTAATAATATTGTGCAATTAGGGATTTTGCACTATCCATGGCGAATAAATTATACTAGTTATGCAAGAAATGCCCTAACTGTTGCAGATACTACTTTTCTGCATATAGCACAAGTGTTAAGTTCTAATGCACACTTGACACAGGCTATCATGTGTCCACAGGGTAAAAATACAACACCTAGTTCATCTTGATAACAAATTTTACATAATTGTTGGTCACACTTTTGTATCTGTTCGTGAGACAAGTCTTTTCTTTCAGCCTTATGTATTTGCTCCACGTGCTCTAACTCCAAAGGCACTTTTATGTCTTGTGCTGCAATCACTTTTTCTTTACGAATAGTGTTCACAAATTCCTGACCTTTAAGCAACACCATGTATTTACAGTTTGGTAACCAACGAGCGTGTTGCACAAAAGGGTCATCAGTCATTTGCCAATCCTTTAAAGCAAATCCACAATAAAAACATATTGTTTTATCCCCTTCACCAGTATAAAAAAATCCAGCTTCACTTAGCTGTTTGGTAAGGTGTTTTAATATTAATGGCCAAACATTTTTATAAGATTCGAAACGTTTTTCAACAGAGCTGTACTCTGGGTGTGCTAGTGCTTTAGTCTTGCAAACTCCCAATTTTTCAAAAGCACACGCCAATTCAACACTGTCTATGGCATATGGACCACATATATCGACACTACCGTTGGCTGGTAATACATCATTATTATTATTTATTTGTGATTCAGCAACGTAAGTAGCGGCCATAGGCCTTGTGGTTCGGTAAAATGAATGCACGGGTAGGTTACCCACTTGCTTTCCAAGCATGTAAGGACAGTGAGGAGACCATCGCAAATGGTCTCTAAAGGGATCATCCCCTTCTTCCCAGTGTGAAAGTTCAATACGACAAAACACACAGCGCACCACATCTCCTCGGTTCAAGTAAAAAAAACCGGCTTTTGCAAGTTCATGCGTCGACAAAAAGCCTACAGGCCAGGATTCAAATGTTAACCATCGATCATGTTCTGATTTTAAATTTAACCCACGTGGTAAACCAACTTGCTCACTTGTTGTATTTGGTACTAACGCCATGTGTTATAATAAAACGTTTTCTTATTGTAAGTTATTAACATTGCACAGAGTACTTTAAAGCATAATGCATGCTTGTTCACTGTCTGTTCATTACGTTAATGGCACATGACGACACCTAAAAGCAAACAAAATAACCCATCACTCAATCAATCAATCAATCAATACTTGTAAATAAAACGTTAACGTTAATTGGCATTAATATATCAAAACACCATTAAAAATAAACTGTATGTTGGCACAAACAGTAACCCATGTACTTATTTTCTTTTTTATAAAGCTACAGTCATTTACATTCCCCCACCCTCCCTTTAACCAATATATAAACAAAAATGAATGTCATGTCATTTTGTTCACATTATCATGTTCAAACCTGTGGATATTCGTTGAGTCCATAGGGAACCACCCATAAATTAAATTTATTATTTTATTTTTAGAAAATCCAACATGGCCTTGTACTTTTCCCAGTCAACAACAACAACATAGCCATTAATCAAGAAAGCAATCATTGTCCCAGTCATGTACAGGTAATGAATTTTTTTTTGTCTACGAGTTTTCAGTAGTGGTAAAATGGAATAGCATTTTTAAGTTGGACTTACCTGAGTTTTAAACAGTTCACTCTTTGGCAGTGGTTTCGCTTTAGTGCGTTTCTGGTTTTTTTCAGCGACTGCTACGGCGGTAAGGCTATTCTTTCCAAGTTTCTAAAAATAAATAAAATAAACCGCTATAAATACCTAAATTCAGGTTAATACATACATTTCATAAAATAAAACATAAAACAAAAAAAATGAAACAAGTTAGTTTAAAAAAAATCATCTCACCTTTACTTGCAGTGACTTGTTACTCTTCCCTTCTAGTGGGCTCAAAAGTGCAATAGTTTCTTCTCCCTCTGACATGTAAGGTATGCCGGTTATCTGCAAACAAATAAATAAATAAAATCATTAATTACCTAATCAATAAATAATTGCATGTATTTATATATAAATCAATAAATGTATAAATGAATAAATATATACCTACCTCACAACAAGAATAAGTATTTTCCACCAACACCAAAACTGTTAAACAAGGCCAAGTGTTTCACACAACGCTGTAGCGTGTTCAAAAGTAGTCACATAAGTGCGAGTGGAAATGTCAGCGACGTGTCTTTATATATCACATTGCATGTATAATCTTTTTTTTTCCCACGCTTTGAACATTCTCTTATCGTGCACGTGGGCAGCTAACGTCTCAGGCGAACACCTGTGCCGGATCAAATTTCACATGAACTTGCATTTTGTCACGTACGAAGCAAAACAGGATGTAACTTGTTAACAGTTATCGCGCACGTGGACAGATAACGTCCCAGGTGAACACCTGCGGTAGATCAAATTTCACATGGACTTGCATTTTGTCACGTACGAAGCGAGACAGGATGTCACTGGTTTAGCGTGCCTGTGGTTTCACACATGTGTGCACGCCTTTCGCACTCCCCTGCCACCACGATGGTCAGATTATTTCACCTTCAAGCGTCACCTGTTGTCAAGTCAGATCGGAGCCTTCCAATAAGCTCAAATGACCTTCACCTCCTGTAAGTTTGTTTTCTGTACTCGCTTCGACCAACATAGAACCTAGTTCTCATCACCGTTTACACGTTAAAGGTAAAATATCAGAAAACGCACCCTCGCTCTGTCATACACCGACCCGCCGAAATAGCGATTGATCTATTGAGCACAGCCACCGTGGTCAGCGACAGGTTCGTTGAAACGCACACACACCCAGCCGTATCGTCTCTCTCAACCACCACGCTTCATGGACATTATAAACAGGTAAAGAAAAAGAAAACGTTTTTTCAACATGTATGGCGTTAGGCCCTTTGTGAATTATTTTTGGAAAAAATATCTACCACACTCGAAAGGGGGCGTTACCCCGAGTCCTAGGACACCTCCTACACGTCTCTAGCGTTATTGGTTCGTGAGATATCGGCAAAAATCACAAAAAACACGTGTTTACCCCAAAATCGCGTTTCCAAAATTTTTTAAAATTACAACGAGTAGTTCATAGCAAAAAGGACGTCACTCCGAGTCCTTGGACCCATCGTACATGCCTCTAGCGTTATTGCTTCGTGAGATATCGGCAAAATCACAAAAAAACATGTGTTTACCCCAAAATCGAGTTTCCAATTTTATTAAAAATTATAACGAGTGGTCCATAGGAGAGAGGACGTTACCCCGAGTCCTTGGACCTGTCGAACACGCCTCTAGCGTTATTGGTTCGTGAGATATAGCAAAAAGTCTAAAATCACGTTTTTACCCCAAAAAGACTGTGTTTCCAGATTTTCACATTTTCGACACCGACATTCCCGTAAAGAGCACGACGAGACGAAAAAAACGAATCCAAGCACGCCCTCCTAGCATGGCTCGTTCCATTCCAAGGTCGCAGGGGCTCACCACTTGCTTTTATAAGCAGCTCCCCCACCATCCCACTACTGCAGGTTTTCATCCTAGAGACTTGAAATTTATTTTGGGGGTAGAGGGGGTAGGGACCATTGATTTACGTTAAACAATTTTTTTTGTAGAGTTCCTAGTTTCCAAAATATAGGATTTTCAAAATTCGAGTGTTTTCAAAAAAATATAAAAAATAAAAAAGTTTCATTATAGAAAATAAAGGGCATAAAGACCATTCGTTTGAGCTATGGCACAACGTTCTATCATGTTTAGTTTTCAAACTATCACCTAGTTTCAAAAACAAAAATTTTCATTTTTTTTTTTCAAAAGTATAACGAGTGGTCCATAGCAAAGGGGCGTCACCTCAAGTCCTATGAACACCTCATTCGTGAAACTCCGACCATGGGTTCGAGAGAAAAGTCTATTTAAATGTTTCAACTTCGCGCGGCGGCCATGTTGGTTTATTGGGCACAGGAGTGTCAAGTGAAGCAGAACCCGTATCACCCCCCTACTTCTGGTCAC